>VXBU01001123.1:1451633-1488083 GCA_013400315.1 Bombycilla garrulus | reverse complement strand
TTGCCTTGTAGAATAGGCCAGCTGCTTCCCACATAGGTATCGTGGCTACTGAGGGAATGAGACATATACAAAAACTTGGAAAAACAGAAATTATAAAATAATAAATAATAGAAAGTCTTGGATCACACAAAGTTGTCAAAGAGAGGCAACAACTAGAAAACAGTATAAACGATCTTAACAAAGGAATTGTATTTGGTGAAGTTGTGTCTTTCAATCCTAAAACTCTAGACATTTTTTTCAGATTGATACATTACTAATATCTCTTATTTAGGAGTTTCACAGATTTGCTTTTGTCCAGGTAAAGCATCCAATATTAGTCAGTTGTTCANCCTAACTCAGCCTGACTCCTTCCTTGCTACTTGTCAGGGTATTCATAGTAAAGTGATAAAAATGGGTGTCAAACTCACCAATCAGGGCATGAGAAAATTATTATAGGACAGCTGTAACAATAAATAAGTACTACATTCTGCAGTGCCATTATGTTCTATACAGTTATAAATATACTGTCTATATATACAGTATACACATATACTGTATATAACATACATATGCTATATACCATTCCAATAATTAATTCATGGATCAATGCTCTCTTTTGAAGGTTATAGAAAACTGCAAGCAGGAGGCCTAGACCAAGGAGGTGATATTAAAAGGTCTATGTGAAAAATCTAGTGTTTGTCCAAACCTACCACATAGTTTAAAATGGACTATTCCACCTTTTTCCTATATTTAGTAAAAAGAGTATTTTGGTTATCACAAAGGAAGTGGGAATTTCTAAGACAGAATCTGTAAGCCCTCAGCATTATAATTTGTTGCCTTGTAGAATAGGCCAGCTGCTTCCCACATAGGTATCGTGGCTGCTGAGGGAATGAGACATATACAAAAACTTGGAAAAACAGAAATTATNTAAAACCTGTTTTAGAAAAATTAGCCTATATTAGAAATGCAGTAAGAGCAAAACAAAGATCAAATTAATGCATATAAAGGATGTCAAGGGCAGCAGATAAAAGATCACACCAAGCTTTAGGAATCCTTGAACCATAGTAAATATTTCTTTAAAAGTAGTTTACCTGTTCAGTTTCTATTAGCCCACTTAAAGACCAGCAAATGTTGTACAATTCTTCAATATAATGAATTTCCAAATTAATTTCAAGGACATGATACAAGTAAATATCTCCTTGAATCTAATCAGTTTGGTCTGTCACTAGACCCCTTTTTAGGAAAAAAAAAAAGGCAATATTCCTACAAATAAGTTTCAATTTCTTTAAAAAATTCAACTGTGAGACAACAGTCACCTGTTCTGCTGTAAATTTGGTCACACTAACGTCTCCCTCACACAACCTGAAAAGCTCTGACTTCTCTCTGTCTCAGTGCTCATATTTGATACAGGCTGAAACACCTCACATGGGAGCCTGACACTTGCTCAGAGCCTCTAGATAAGTAGCAACTGCCTTCACTCAGGATGTTTTAGCTGGTTGAGCTTAAGCACATGCATATTTCACTTCATTGAGGGGAAATAGTTTTATTTGGATTTCATTTTTTTTCTCCAATTTAGGAAGTGCTATTCTCCTAAATACTGCAGATATGTGAATATTTCAGGCAGACAATTTACAGAGGATAAAAGAAATCAGAGACAGCAGGCATCAAATCTAAAAAAAATACTGGAGTTTCCTCTAATTTTCCAAGAAGTAATAGAGACAAAATTGTCCAATTGTCACATAACATTTGTTACTAGATGCAATTTTCTATAATTATGGGGACCTCATAGTAAGTCTTGGATGAGATTTGCATTGAAAAAATGAAGTTACAGATATTTCTACAACCTAAACTCTAGCAAAGATTAATTTTTGACAGCTAGCATTCATTTGACTGTATCTACTTTCAAAACATCAGGTTTCTCCACAGAAGGGTTGGAATAGCACTTCAATCTGCCAGTGTAATCTTGTATATTTTGTGTAAAGAGAAAAAAAAAATTTTACATTCTTGCCTACAGGATGTGTGAAATGTACCACAATAGCTACATTCCAGTGAGCCATGCTTTACTTCTGGAAATAAGGATGACTGTAACAAGATGACTGTGAACTGCATAGGTTTGCTCATGACCAAAATGCAAACATTTCCCACTATTATAGTAATAATACATGCATAAATACATCCAAATGTAAAATACAAAAAAACAAGAATACTCAAACTTTGGTGAATCTATAATCTCCAAACACAATTTTACCAGAGTGAACTTCAGTAATGGATAATCAAATGACAAATGAGGTTTTGTCCTACAATAACTTTTCTTAGAAAGCAGACAAAAAAGGCTTAAATATTTTAAATGAAAATTTTAATCATAAGGATTTTTAATGGATATTTATTTCAGCTTCTGGATCCCAACTTTCCTTACTTAATGCAATTTTTATTAATTATGTATTGCAAAGATGAGACTTTATTTTTTACTTATGCTTCCAAATGTTTTGCAATTAACTGAAATTCTCAAGGAATTAACAAAATTAAGCAGAAAGCCTAATTTTAAAATTGATTCAAAAACTAGGATATTGAAATCAAACACATTAGAACCTTTCTAGAACATTAGTTGTATTCTAATGTAAGCAGATTTTCATTTTAGAACAAGCCATTAAAAAAGAAGTTTCTCCTAAGAATTTTGAGTTGCTTTTGGGTTGGATTTTTACGTTTCAACAGTAGATGGCATTCCAAGCATCTCCTGCAGAAAGTGCTTTCATAGATGCTTGTTCTGTCACCAGCTGCTAGTGAAATATGCAACCCTGGGCTCAGCTGCTAGCAGGTGAATTAAAAAAAAGACTCATTTTAACTCAGTAATTAATTTTAAATGCACTGGTAATTACTTTGGACTTGATATGTTATTTCGCCTGTTAAATAGCAATTTTGTAACATTATTATCTCTCAGACACCAGGTGAAAATCATATACACTAGAGCTTAAAAACTACTCAGCAGATTAGCATTTCTCAGACTGTGACATTTAATTGTGTCAAATGGATTCAAATTTATTCCAGTGTTCAGGCAATCCTAGGGAAGGATTATTGCAAAGGATACAATAGGAACAGAAATAACAAATATTATGAATTTTTTCCTGTTCTCTTCAACAGCAGCCTTACAAAGAGCCCCTTTTTGGAGCAGCCTTGTGTCCTGCAGCCCCTCCACACATGAAGCTCTGGATCACTTTTGCAGAATAAACAGGGTGTTGGCAGGACAAGTGCTTCAGCTGTAAGGCTGGATTACTAAATGGCTTGAAAAATTCAAGCTCCCTAGCTAAAAAAGAGACACAATATAACTTCTGCTACAAAAAAAAATTTGAATTTGAGTCTAAAATTTAAACAGGAAGTGAAAAACCAGGAAAAGAAAAATAAATGAGAAATACAACAGTAATGCATGCAAATTTAATGAAAATACTTTCAAATAGTCTATTTGTCAAGAAATCATTTTATTCTCATTTGGTGTTGCTGTTCACATAAATCTTGAGAGTCAGAGATTTTATTATTATTAAATGTATTTTATTTAATATTTCATGAGGGAATCATGCCCATGTTACTACCTTATTCTATTATATATTCTATGTAATAATATAGAAGATATTATACATTATCTATGATGCTGATGATAGTATTAAGATGATAATATTATATTATGACATTATTTCTCTTTTATGAGAAAAAGTACTGGGATTTTCCTGAGAATATATTTAGTTGAAAGAAAATATAAATGGGAATACTTGTAGATAGCACTGAATCCTCTGTTCACATATTCTATAGAATTTAAAGCTCATATCTGGAAGTCACAGGAAATTACTGTGATATAATCTTATCTATCTGTGATGTAATGTCTCTGACCACATGAGATATCTGAGGTAAATACAATGCCCAGTTTACATGCTACTGAGAGAAAGCACGACTGGTTTTCTTTAAAAACCAGATGTCATCTGGTGATTCATTTGATGCATAGAAAAGTTAGAATCATAAAAAGAATATTATTATAAACTATCTGCAGGACTAGTTACAGTAACACAGTTTACAATAGTGAAATCTTTTCCATTGGTTTTATATGCCTGATACAATATTCCACTAAGAAAGAAAATATTCCAGAGTACTTTTTTTCAGAATAGCTTGCTATTTCTGTCTATATTTCTCTTTTTATCAGTACTCTGCTGGGGTTTGCTTGCTATTTACACCTTTATTTTAAAGTAAACCAAAGTTAGATGATTCTTGGAACACTATCTTTTCTAGATTTTTTTTCTGATGCTTTTTTTGTATGCCCTTGTCTTGTACTCTCCTAGTTTGAAGAGTTTATTTAAATTGATCGGTTTTGTGCACATTTTTCTTTCTCATGTTGTACAGATGTATTTACAAAGAACAAGCAAAGTGATTTAGAGCTGCATCAGAAATGCCAACTCAACTTGTACTTGTTTTAGTGAGCAAGCTTTGGGCTCCGGACATGAACACAATCCAATCCCATGAGCACAGCCAGTTTTGAAACTAGTGACAGTTTTGCGTACATTCCACTCTCTCTGCACATAAAACATCCAACTTTTAAGTTCTAAAATCTGTATTCAGAGAATACTACCTCTCTTTAAGAAAAGGAACTTTAGCAAATGCCTTCTAAACTGGAAACAACTCATCTGGTTAAATTAATAAATGAAATAACACATACAGAAAAAAAAAAACAAACTCCTACAGAACACATTGGCAAAATTAATCTTTAACAATTTTGATTTTTTCGGATCAGAATAAAAATTCTTTCAAATAGTTTCTGCATCACAAATCACACTCTAAGCAGAAGATTAAAAGCATTTAAATGATCTGCTATAAAAATTAATTAAAATATTTTCTTTCAATCTAAGTTGTAAGGGCTTCTGATCAAAATGTCTTGGCTGAGAGTGAATTTTGAAAGCTAAAACTGTATTTACCATTAAACTGTATTCATAATTTTGATTAATTCACATTAGGTCCTGCCACATATGACGCTCTGTAATGGATGTGGCTGAACCTGAGATATTTCCAGATTGAAGGAGTTGTGGATTTACTCAGCCTATGAAAATCTTGCTGGTTTAGGTCCACTGGGTTTTACACTCCAGACTACAATGCAGGTTGATGAATCCAGCTATTCTAAATTTCAAGGCTGTAGTGACGTCATACATTTATTTTTGCTTTGGGTGTTAATTTCCTTCAATGTCTTTACAGTTTATTCAGAAAGTTGGTTTAATAACCAATGGAAAAAATCCTTAAATTTCACTTCTGTTTGCATCATAGAATTAAGAATGAAATGAGAATCTGATCTGTGTAACTTTTCCCATTTCTCAGTGAAAACAAAACATCTATTCTCTAAATAGGCTCCAGGAAAGAACTCTGGATTCCAAAAATGTGAGATCACAATCAAGTAAGAATTTAGTAAACTCCAGGTTTATTTGAATTTCTTTAATTGGTTTTCATAGAGTAACTACTGAGACATTATTATAAAGATTCCTCTGAGCAAACCATCTAACTTCTGAGATCGTACATAAATTACAGTGTAAATCAATAGAAGTTGTTGGAACATTTCTTTCCCTCTTAGTCTGGTTAAAAAAGTATAACGCAGTGGTTCCTGAAAGTAGTACATACATTTCTATAAATGTCAAAATTCGCTCCCAGAATGACAGAAAAGTTCGATTGTGTGATAACTTTTAACATAAATTCTGAAATCAAATACATTATCACTGAAATTGTAACAATCTTACAGTTTTCTATCTGACTTTACTTTTTTCTATATTTTTACTAAGTTTAACTTTCCTAGTCAGGCTGCAAAACAAATCTTCCAACAATCAGACACACAAGAGTTGGTAACCTCTAAACCTTTTTCACCAAAACCAATGGAAATTAATCATACACTACTTAAGAATACAGTATTCTCTCAACAGTTAGCATTTTGATGTTGACCCAATACCTGAACTTCCTGAGTGGATGCAATGTCATTTCCATGACATTATAAAGTAGTATCTGAAGTCTTCCCCCTTTGTTTTCTGTTTCCTGGTAATAAATTTAGGAACTAATTAAGAACTCAGAACTCTCTCCCTGACATACACCTTACCTGAAATGCTCATTACTCCTCTATAAGAGTGATCAGTTTGGGATTCCAGAAACATGGGTTTGGCTATTACAGGTTAAAGGCATTTGTGGCAGGGATAGAAAAAATAAACCTCAGGTCTCAAATTCCTCTGTCACCAAAACTACACCTGTACTAGATGCATTAACAGAATGCTACCTGTAGAAATAGTTACTTTGTGAACATCATTATTTCTAGACATATGTTATTCAAACTCTTACGTGAACAGAAGTTCTAAATGTTTAATAACGGAATGCTGCATAGTAGCTTTGAATGATTATTTAACTCCTAAGTCTTTATTGTAATGCAAACACTCATTGTTCTCATTCCTAGCTAATTACAAGCATTCATTCATGTCTGTTTGCAATTAGAGTATATTTAAAATGAATGCAACTGCCATTCATAAAGATGCTAAATATAAATGAAAATTAGTAAAAACAAAGTGACATCAAAACCAGCTCAAACAATAGTCTTATGATTTAAAATGTAGCATATGCTAAACATCCTTGAAAAACTCACAAGTTAACAGATTCTGCAGAGTTACAACACCAGTATCAATTTTCAGTTGGGAGTATAAAATTGAATTTTGTAAATTCAGTATTTTTTAAACCTATACTAGTAGTATAAATCAGCAGTAAAGGCAATTTACAAAAACAAGTTTAAAAGTGATTCTCAAGTTAACAAATTAGTGAATTTCTATGTTGCTGTTTTATAAGAAAAATACTCACACCTTTCTTTCGAGGAAAGAGGTGCATGCATTTTTGTTTAAAGAGACAGTGAGAGAGAAAAAATGTATTTCTTAGATTAAAAACCTACCCAGAATCAACACAGAGAGTAGACTTTTCAAAACTGCAGAAATTAATGATGGAAGGATGAGATTATTATGTTTCAGAATGGTTATTCTCATTAGTCATTATCTACCCCAAGCACAATGCAATGCACTAAGTTATGTGAGAGGCAAATGAGAAAACAGTTCATTAAATAGCTGAATGTCTAATGAAACTTAGACCTTCTATTTTCTATCTTCTCTCAATCTCCCAGACTGCAAGTTAAGCTCAATACTTCTTGTCCCATCATCTACTTGGGGCATGAAAAACAGCAGCCTTTCATTTCTTTGAAAATTTTGAAGTTCCCCTAAATCTTCTGTCCTAAAGCTTATTTAAAGTGCTTAGCCTCCTTTCATGGCACATTTTCTAGAGATCTCACCTGTTCTACTGTAGACCCACTGCTATTTTGAACTGCAGTTTTGAAAACTAGACTCATTGTAGCTGGGCATTTAGTGGTGCTCATTATTGCCTGGCAGTTTTGTAGGACACTATAATGTTTATACAACCTATGACAGCAAGTATCCTTTCCATAACCACATGTGCAATTAAAACTCCTTTTCAGCATAAGAGGCAGTTTAGGGCCTAGATACTGCACTTGGGAATAGATATATAGTCAGTAGCCAACTTCAATTTCAATGTATGATTACATGTAAGCATAGTACTTACTGAATAACGTCCTTGTTGAATATCATTCAGTAATTTTAGACCATATCTCTATTTTCTCAAAATCATTTATAACTTTTCTAACATGCTTGTAAGTGCACTTTGTTTCATCATTCTGAACATTAATGGATGTGCTTGACAACTTCAGTGAAGTTTCATTTGGTAAATCTGTTTAGACAGAAAACCATCCATATATAGGAAGTAAAACTTTCTGGTTCATTACTCATGGGTAAATATTACTCTACAGTAGTTTTCTCTGTATCACCTGCCCTGGATTACTTAGGAATATGTTTTTCAAGAAGATATTAAAGTCTTCCTCTAGATATGTTATCTATCACCACTTCTCTGTCTACAGAAGCTGATATCTCTTGCAGAATTAAATTAGATTTTTCTGGCATGATTTGTTCTTGATAAATTCACATTGACTACTATTAATTTTATTTTTTTAATCTTCTTTGCTTATTTCTTCCCCTGGTTTTCTTGGAATTTCAGTAGGCTGATTCACTGCTAATCCTTTGGCTCTTCTTCCACTCACACCACCCCAATTTTCTAAAGGCAGAGTCTGCTCTTGCTGTTTTCTAGTCTTATGTAAGACCATATCCAGAAAAGAGATTCCACCAGATTTTCTGAACTGTTAAAATAGCTTACAATAAAATCCATAAGACTACAATAATCAGTAATTTTATTTTTTCTTTGTGACTTACAAATAAATTTAAAGACACAGTTTAGATCTTAGCAACCCAATTTAAATACTATTTCAGCCAATAGAAAACTACTTTCTAAAGCCCTGTCTATTCAGATCCCTCGATCTGAAGAAAAAAATTAATAGGAAGCATGATCTTGACCTTCTAGAATAAAACTAAGTATAGAATATCTGCAACCACTTCTGAAATTTTTCTCATTCCCATTCCTGAAAAAAAAGGCAAGGGTCCTGTGTAGGTACTAAATGCTCTCTCCAAAAACAATCATATTAACCAATTAACAGAATTTAAAACTGATTAATACTTTTGGGCAACACTGTCTTGGAAAGGACAGTGGTTTTATATTATTACATATGATCCCTACTCACCAAAGGCAGAGCAGGCACTGGTGTCATAACCCTGTGAGGCCTGTCTGTGGCACTGCTTGCCTGTACCAAACATTCCAGATTTTCTTCAACTTATCTGGTGTATTCCCTCAAGATCTCAATATTCTTAGTCACAATTGAACTCTTACTTGAAAAACCAGCCCTGATGGAGAATAGAAAAAGCAGAGATAAAGATGTACTTGTCACAGGTGCAGAAACAAGACAATTTGAAACTGATAGTCTCAATTTTTTTCATATTGTTAATAATGCACTTCTTTTTCCCATTAAAAGACATCAGCTCTAAAAAAGACAAAGGCAGCTATGCTGAATCCCAAAATTCCTGGACAGTGTACATAACTCAAAAAAACTTACTTAAACCTTTCTTCCCAAACCATGTACAGCAAAATAGAGGGGAAAAATGACAAAGAACATTAAAGAGTTCAGATAAGATGGGCAAGAGTGACATGAGAATTGAGAAAATGTGAGACCTGAGTTCAGGATTTTTAACCTTATTGAAAAAGTGATAAAAGCATTGTTTTAATTTCAGTCTTATCGATTTTTTATGCTCATAGGAGACACAGGCTTTTGACTGTGAAGTTGGTTTATTTTCTCTTTGGCACTCTAACCCCTTGATCATTCAAAGTGTGCACATATTAGCTTGTAGCCAGGCCCATTATGACTAAACCAAACAGTCTTCTTGATTCAGAAAAAGCAGCTATGAATGAGAAGACAATGCAGGTTGGTCTGCATGGCGAACACAAATACCAGCTGGCTTCGAAGCCTGGGCTTGTATCCTAATGTACAGAACAGCATAAGATAGATATAAACTGAAATATCTATTCTCAAGGAAGAGAAAATTGGAAAAAACAGGGGGCAGATTAAAACAAAAATGCAAATTTTAAAAGTTGAAGCTTTGTGAATGTTGAAACACTTTACTCATAACAGTAGTGAAACTTAAGTCAATATTGGTTGTATTTCAAAATATGTTCTATTTCAATCTCACCTTCTTGGGCTTGATGCAATTGGTCAAAGAGACTGATCACATATGTGATGCAACCAGATCTTAATGGTCCTTCATCTGACTTTAAAATCTAATTAACCACTCTTCCATTCTCTTACTATGAACTCAGAAAATTTCCTCTGCATGATTTCAAATATGCAGCCTTTTTCACTTGATCACACCCTCTCACATAAGTCACTTTTTTAAGTCATATATGTCACCATTTATGTCTTAATGATAAATTAACAGACATCTAACTGAAAAGTGAGATATATTTGAAATTAACTTTGAGTATTTTCCATAGCTACTTAAACATTTTGAGGGTAAAAAATATGCATTGAAAATAAAATAAAGGTTGCATTCTATGCATGAGGCATATTTTATGTTTATACAATACCACCACCGCAAAATTTAAATCTATTTCAAATGGATACTATGAGATATTTTTAAATTACAATTAATATCATGATGTAAAATTACATGGGGATTTATGTGTCCAGTTTGCTCACGAACTATCAAACAAATCTCTGTAGTAGGCATAGCTAAAACATAGAGTCCATTTTTAGTTTGTTTAAAATTATTTCAACATCTCTGATATTAGCTGTAATACAAACAAGGCCCTTCCCAAATAAATGCAATATAATCTCACTGACTGCCTCAATTAAAAAAATAGCACTGCACAAAAGCAAGAGCTACATTTATTAAGACTAAAAATACAAAATTACTGAACTTCAGAAGGAGATATTAGCAAATTCTTCCAAATTATGAGAAAAGGGACCTTTGTATTTTCTGGAGAACTTGCACACAGTGGCTAATATTGCAACTCAAAGAACAAACCATACCTGGTTTCCATATTACTCAGATAGTGGAAGTATGGAAGCAACCAGATTTCCGCAAAGAATATAAGCACTCTAGGCTGACCTATAAAAAGCACATAAAATTACTACCTAATTAATTACACATAATGATTCTCTCTGCTAATACAATAACACTGCAGAATAACACTGATTTGCAAAAGGTTCTTAGAACAGAAAGCAGTGCTAGAAGCACTCTGTCATCTTCCTCAGTTCTCAGAAGGAAATAGCAAGCTCTTTTGATTTCAATAAAAAGACATTCTATAAATAAAATGTATTTATATCTTTGCAAATAAGCAGAAGAGTTGCACTGATCATGGCTTTAGAAATCTTGCCTATTTTTTCTAAGATGCTTCAAAGCCCAGCTAAGCATCTGGATGTGCTGATTTTTATTACTTTTACAGTGATAACAGATCTCCTCAGGAATGAAGAACAGCTGGTGCAAGCTGAACAAAAAGTGAATGGGCACACAAGACCACTTTTTTATCTCTATTTTGTTGGACATATATATCCTCAAACTGTTAAACCAATCAAATATTTCAGAATTCTCTTGGAATTCCTCATGACAATGGCTACCATACAGCACCTACAGCAGTTTTCTCCTTTCCTAGTTTGGTAGGAGACTCAATTTCATTTTTAAGGGTGCCAGTATTTATCAGCTGCCATTATCATCACCTGCCTCACCACAGTAACCCAAAATTCATCAGCATGAAGCCATTACAATATTCCCATTAACATTCTTACCCCATTAGTACTGTAGCCTACTTTTCTACTCTCTGCACTGATTTTTAACAGAAGAGAGCATCAAGTGGGATATTTCAATTCTTAAACTCAAAATGCTCAGCATCTTGTCTCCAACATGTCCAAGATAAAGATCATGGTCAGCAATTTCCCTAATCAGAAATAATAATGGTTTTAGTCTACATGACAGAACTTTCCTACAACAATCACCCACTCCTAAACCATCCTGTAATGTGTTGTAGGTGCAAAGTGCACTGATCTCACCTCTTCTGATATGAACACAAAGGAATACACATATTTTTAAAAAACCTCCATGTTATAACAAACTCCACTAACTGCACATTAAATTCCTCCCCCAGGGAGAGAATGTGAGACAACAAACCAAATGTAACAGATGTTAGTCATATCATTTAATGCATGACTGAAAAACTAAAGATATATGTTGATGAGGACAACATAAGAACCTCTGCAGAACAGAATGGGATTAGCACTTCAGTATCTGTTGTTAACATAAGGGAACACTATAAAATAAAAAGAAAATCAAATCACTTTTCCACATTTAATTAAATTGAAAACTATAGAGTGACCAGCAAAGGCATGTCAGAATATCAAATTTGCTATAAAGCCTGTCAAAAGCCCAGAAGCCCATTAATTCAAAATGAACATTAAATAAGCCACAGATGACCACATCACAACACTGTGGTCAAACTTACTGACACTAATAATACCCTTTGTGATATCTTTTGTTATTCCTGTGTATGGTTTCATTATGTAAATGGGTAGACTTCATCATAAACATTATCTAAATTAGTTACTGAATACAAGTGAATGTCAAAATTCCTATAATCATCGTAGCACTAATTACAGATATTTTTACAGCAGGTCAAAAAAAAAGGAATTTTTTCTGTACATGACTAACAGCAGCTTTAAAAAAGCTATAATTAAAAAAAAAATTAAAGGCTATGTCCAAAAAACCTGTATAATAATTATATTTATTTGCAGTTACTTAAAAACCTCAGAGCTTAACATGAACACCTATAAAGGGAGTATATAAATTTTAAATGTCTTTAAATATCATTAAGAGTATTTTTAAATGCTAGACATTTTCCTAGATATTAATTGAAGTTAAGAGAATTATTAAAGCAGGTAGTAAACTAGCAATTAAAAAATATATATATGATGTCAAATATACCTGTGTAATAGCCACTGTAGTCTTTCCTGTAATGAAACTTCAAGTAGACAGGAAATGTAAGCTATTTTCTATAAAACGGAGCAGAACAGCAGCATCTGTGATGACACTGTTACAATTAATGTCTTTTATCTAGAAATGCCATCTCCATGATAACTCTACAAAAATATATTCTGGTTGGAATGTCAATGACTGCTTAAAATTTATATAGCTCTTTAAATATAAATCAATTGTGGATACTGCAAGTCCTTTCTAAAACAAACAAAACACAAATTCATTATCATTCATTCCCCAGGAAAGAAGAGCAAATTCCCTGTAATCATTCTTGGAAGGAATTCTATCCCAGAATGCCTAGTCTTGTATACAACTGATCGTTTAGAGCTTTTAAGCACACAGAGACAAACATCTTATTGCAAGAGCCTTAGACTTCCCAGGTTTCTCATTTAAAAATAACAGCATTATTTTATACATGTCTGATATTTTTTACTCCATCAGGGACATATCCATATGCTGCAGTCATAATATAGACATAGCTATCATGCAAGCAAATACATAAGTCTTACACAAGGCAAGGCTTAATCAACCTTCAAGAAACAGAGTTAGAGTTCATAAAAAAATTATTTCTCTGCATAATGATATAGCATGGAGGCCACAGGCAACTCCTTTCCTCCACTTTCATGTTGAAGTCCATAGATACAGCTAAAGACTGCAAATATTTAGGAACCTCCCTAACTTCACACAAGTGTCTGAACAGACAAGGACTAATAACAAGATTTAGCAACTATTGTGCTGCACTCTTGTGAGGCCTAAAAAGTACCCCAAGAAAAATAAATAACACACTAAGTACAATTAAGAAAGTTGAGAGTCCTCAAAACATAATGCAGACCCCAACAACCTGCCAAATAAGCTTTTCAGATCTAGCCAACAGAAAGATAAGGATACTACTCTTCTGAATGTCAGTCTTTTCCATAAATTTGGGTACCTGACTGAAGCCTCTCTTCATGTATGAAATTTCAAATTATGCACAATAGTACCACAGATTATCTTTTCACAGAATATTCTTGGAGAAGTCAGTATTTAACTGAACAAATTCATTTGTTTTATAAATATGGTATTGACCCTTTGGCTAATAGCTTGTCTGGCCAGAAATAATATTGGGATAGAAATCTCTTTTACACTCTCAGATGAAGTCTGTACGTGTAGGACTACCGAGCCTGCTTTCCTGTCAGCCTCTGCATTTTCTGCATAATATCATAGGTTCAACTCCTGCAAGAATGGGTGTCCTATCAGACATTCATGGAAGGTTGTGGGACATGTCCTAGGGGGTGCCAATTCCAGGCACAGGAGAAGCAAACTTGTTTGAATTATCTGATTGCCACCTCTGACGTAATGACTGTGTGAAGTGAATGTAAAGCCTCGTGAACCTGGTCTCCCACAGCAATCTTCTAGACAAACTGGGGACACGCGGACTGGGCAAGTAGATGAAAAACTGGTTGGACTGCCAAGCTCAGGGTGTAGTTGTCTTGGCTTTGAAAGACAGGTGCCTGCCAAGGAAGGCAGGAGCTTCTCTTAGAATAGAAAAAATGCAAACCCCCTCCCTCCAAATTATTAAAAGGGGCTCTCAGGCAAAGATATGAGGATAAGAATAACAGCTCTTTAAAATGTATAAACAAAATAAAGTAAAACAAAAACCAACAAACTACAACCTAATAGGAAAATTAGAACAAGATGCAGTATTAAACGAAAAACCAAAACATGACAGTTAGAATACAACCTGACACCCTGTCAGTCAGGGTGTTGGTAGCAGTCCAGTTTGAATGGTGGCTCCAGTAGTGCTCCTGGAGTGACAGATGGTTCTGCTGAAGCAGAGATCCTGTAGAAGGGCGGAGTTTTCCTCCAATGGTCCAGTGGTGATGTTGAAGGGTCTGGTCCTTCCTCTGGGAATCCAGTGGGAGAGAAGGCTGCTCCTCTGGGAATCCAGTAGAAGGCAGATGCCTGTTTTGTCTGCACTCCCAGATTATATCCAGGTGGGAATGCTTGGCTCCTCCCTCTGGGCAGAGCTTCTCACAATGGGCTGATGTCATTCTCTGAGTCATGGGGTCGGTCCTTAATTGCCCATTAAACAGGAAATGGCTCCCGGAGGGAGTTATCTATGACTCATAAGGCAAGGTGTAAATGGCCCATTAACAGGAGATGGTCGGGGGGGGAGGCAAGGAAAACACTGCCCCTCCTGATTTTAACAGTTCATGAAGATGGAAGTAGAATACAGACCTTCTGGAATATTCTTATATTGTAGCCTAGGACAGTAGTGCACAGACATTGAAGTCTAACAGGTAGCCTAGAACTGGTGGTGTTCCTCCAGAATATTCTGTTGTCTGGGCATGCACTCTGATCACCTTCTTTCATTTCCTTATTAAAATACCTTTCATGACAGACTCAAAACCATAGATTTTCATAAGGTGAACCTGCTGCATCTCTGATGGTGCTGAGACAGAATTTAGGAACTTCTCTGACAGTTTTTTGATTATGACAAGCTGAATCTCCTGTTTCTTCCTGTTAAGACACATCTGTGCACATGCAAAGGCCCAAACTTAGACAGGCAAGGAGCTCTAGAGCAAATACCTGGTTGCATGGTGATAGGTCAGAAATTAAATTTCTTAGACATCCTATATCCCATATGATCTCATATATATTCCTAAGATTGTGAGTAACCTTAGCAATTTTGGCGATTATTCACTTTTCTCAAGTTAAGCGTGGCTGTTCAAGGCAAAGCAGCACATTCATTCTTCACTGCTAGTATCAGAGTTGCTTTCATTCTATTTCAAGCAGAAATGGCTCATTCCACAAACCAGTTATCAGCTCCACTTCTTAAATTACATTTTATTCTGTCATCATTCATTATACTACCTATCCATTTCCAAATATTATTGCAGTCTAAAAAACCAAATACTTGAAGGAGGACTCAAAGAAGCTTCTAGAAAAATAAGATTTGCCATTTGTCTAAATGATAGATAAGTACTAGAGTAAAATAAAAATTAATTGTGCTTTTCATTCAAGTACATACTGTCCAAAAGAAAGAGGTGAAGTATCACTTCAGCTTTGTCATCTGAAAATCTGAAACAGCAAAATCTATGCATGTTCCATATTTTTGATTAAACTTATTACAAAATGTACTAGCTGTAAAAAAATTAGAGTAATTAATATTTGTACTGAAATGTGCAAACACAGTTCCTGTAATTGTTCTTACCTAAAGCAATACACATCTAACAAATAACTATATCCAGCAACATGACAGATGGGTTCTAACTGATGCCATTGATCCTTCTTTGTTTAATTATCATTATGTGACACACATCCAGTCCCCCATTAAACAATTTCTAACATTTGCTTTGCAAAGGATTCACCATAACTGGCAGCAAGTGGACTGGCTACTTCCATTTCTTAATTATTTTTATTTTCAAAACTGAACAAAGGGATAAATTCATCATTTTGATGTCATGGATATCAAACAGGCATTTCTTTTTTGACTGTTCACAGAAGTTCCCACAAGTTATCTAAGGTGTTTCAATGAATGGATATATAAAAGACATCTTCCTTTCTAATAGAAAACAAGAGACTTAGAGCTCCAGCTGTTGTCCCACTATGAAAAGTCACTCAAACCTAAGGATTAAAATAAGCAGGCAAATGAAACGTGCTCAGGAGATCTGGACAAATTTTTAAAGATTATGTTCTGTGACTTTTCCAGTTGACCAAAAATGTTTAAAATATGGACTTACACTAATATACATTTGGAAGACAAGCGATCCTGTGATGTGTATTGATAAAAGCATGAGTACTGGCTTTTATCAGTGTTCATTTTTAGTTTTACAATGAAAGGACACAAATTCTGCTAGTACTCTAACCACAAAGTTCAATATCCAAAAATACGGTGAAGATAGAAGACTAGCTATATATTTTTAACTAGCTCTCATAGCCAAAGTTTTTATTACAGACCACTACAAAAATTCTACAATCTGTTATATTGAAGTTAGACCATATGGTCATAATGACACCACTTTAGGAGGAGCTTCTCATAGCTGTAAAATTGATGACCGAACACTTTAACTATGAAACGTTAGAATGCATGCTGAATTAAGTTTACAAAGCTTGAAACTTTTTGAGTAGAACTGACTAATGACAGCAATTTTGTATTTCTTTCTGAAGAGGAAGCCTAAGATGTCAAATGAAAAAAAATCTTAACTATGTCCAAAAATAACTAATATTTCAATAGTGATTTTTTTTTATAATCAAGCACAAAAAATTCAATTCTCTCCTACAACAGAAAGTCATTCTTAATTTTCATGATGATTTAGTAATGACATACAAAGATACTGATCTTTCACTATGAATTTAATATAGAAGTTTAATTTGAAATAATGACACTGATAAGCAGAATATTTAGAAGTTATCGTAAATAAATAAATCAGTACAACTATTTCTCTCTAAATTTTGGTTGAATCAACTTATTTTTATCAAATGTTTTTATTTCCAGTAAAATGTATTTGTTTTTGCTTTGTAATTTTTCATTTTAAATGAATGGAAATCAGCAAAAAATTGAGCCCCACCTTGACTGAGTAATAATTACACTATGTATAATTAATGTATACATCCTTTTGTTCTTCTTTTACATTAACTGGTACAAAAATGAAAAGAAGGAATTCTGAAGGACAAAAAAGGTCTGCTTACACCAGTGCAAGCATGCAGTTTTCTCTGTTTCAAGTAGGTTTATGTGATAACTGGTACAATGATAACTGTAGAATAAAATAAATAAAAAAATTCTAGGTGTATGAGTAGTGTGCATATGAATCTGACAATATTTGAAGAGCTACATTTCAATCTAAAATAACCAGTTAGGTTATTGTATTGGAACTGTGCTTCTTGAAGTCTCAGCTGTTCTGTCATTGTGCTTCACTCCTAATCAACTCAGGACATGAAGATGCTGAACGAGAAGAAATCTTACTTTTGCAATAAATCATAAGTCTTGCATGTCGAATTATTATAAGGACTCTTAAAGTTTCAACTGTCTTAGAACAATTAATATTGACAGGAAAATATACAATAGGCAGAAAAAGCAAGTTAGCAACTGAAAAAATACTTTTATTTCAAAATATAATTCTATCACCAAAGGTCAGTGTGTTAATGATGCATGGTAAGCTAAACAGAAGATCAGAAATTAGCCTTTAATGGTGGGATAATACCAACTGAAGAATGGGCTATGTTGGATTATGTCTTTAGTCATCTCTTGCCAGAAGGACTATTTGCATCCCTTCATTCTCCTGCAACCCACCAATTAAAGCATCCGTAGCAAGCATTCATTGGACCGATCCTAAGAAATATCCCAGCCAGTCCAACATTTTCACCGAAGGCATCTCAAAGAGCTATTCATAAACCACAGAAAAAACTTTGAGGAAAGACATTAAACCTGCCCATCTCTTCTTTGCCCTCTACTTCCTCTTTCATTTCACCTCCCATTGGCACCAGATCAGAAAACTCCTGCAGAGCCCCAGACTCAAGACTGGAGCACCCCCATGAGCCAGCGCTGAGTACAACAGCGAGCACCAGACACTCCAGGCCAAGACATCGTGCTCTGCTCTTCTCCTAAATTATTTGCTAAACCCATGTACCCCCTCAAAACTGACTGAATATCACTCTTCTATTGCAGCTCAGCCAGTCTATTAATATTATTAACCTGAGCTCTGGCAGCCTCCTGAGTGTTAAATGTATGAAGTATAAGACAACATGACCCCTCCTACACCAAATCACAATTTTCAATTACTAAACAGGAAAAAAAAAATAAGACATGGGAAAGTAATCTCATATTCAGTAATTTAGTAATACCATATACAAAAGGGTGGGTAACCACCATCAGATCAGAAAAACATCTTCTAACTGAAGAACAAGCTGCAAAATGATTGGTTTCATAATTCTATTTGAGAAAATTGACACAACTTAATGAAAAAAGAAGTGAATTTACTCCTCCTAAATATCAATTACATTATGATGAAGAAGTTATTGGTTTTCTGCAAAGACAGAAAGGCCCATGAATTACAGTTATTTAAGGCTTCCATTTTACCAACAACTACAATGTTAATAAAGTATTAAAATGATCCATTTTTACACTGATATAAGACAGAGTAAATACCAAATACATAATATTGTTTTATTTTTATATAAATACTACATATATTTCAGAAGGCTAAGTCCTTTAAATAAAAGTTTCCATTTCAGGGAAAAAAATATACCTTAATACACTGCAAAACCTTTTCAATAAAATTTCAGGATTATTTAGAATCTTAGAAAGGCAATCTAGAAATACATTTAGCTGGATATACTGGTTCTTTCTGTGATTTAAACAGGCTGCATCACACCTGAGATACAGCACTGCCCCACCAGCCAGGAGCCATCCATGGGACATGACCATTCCTGGAACTCATTCCATGGTGCACGTGAGCACACATCAAGTAAAACAGAACTTCTGTAAGCACAGGCTGCTGTGGAGAGTGACACTGACATCTGTTCTAAAAATAAAAGTCAGCAAGTTGATTATTTTATTCCATGTTTACACCAATCAAGCTAGGTGCTCTTTCAACTTCAAATCTGATTATACCTGCCTCACTTAGCATTCATTAAAAATCTGGCAATCTTCCTTGCTTTGTTCTCCTTAATAAAACAGAAGAAAACTTTGTATAAACATAAAGAATTAATGTATGTAATACAGATGATTAAGTGTTATACCCTACCTATTCTCCATAAAAACCAATTTCATGATGTAAAAAGTTTTCTTCAATGCACAATTGAAAACAGATTGCAATTTTCTTTTTATGAATGCGTTTCAATTCTGTAATATGTGAGGCATACCATGTTTGTAGTACAAGTGTACATTCACAGACAACCTCCCACAAATGCATTTATAGCAGGAAAAAAAGTTCCTTTACACTTTTGAGTTGTCCTAGAGTCTCCCAATGTTGTCAGAGACCATAAAAAGGGCAAATTATTGTTAATAATGTCTAATTTTTTAGAGTTAAAATTACTGTCTTAATATATTCTCTCGATGTTTTTAAGTTGCTTTCCTACATTAGTAACTACATTTTCAGCTCCACTAATTTACCCAGCATTGTTCTGGCAATGAAATAAATTCTATTTCAATTTACTGCCTAATTTTTCACTGTGCTACATTTTATGTTACTTTTAACCTCTATCCATTTTAGGAAAAATATTTACTGACATTCCTTTTCCTGATATAAAAATTTGCATATGATAAAGAACATAAGTGAAAAAGACATGAGTTTAATTCAAAATTCCCAGGATTTAAAGTCTAGCAACTCTAAAGCACTAAGATTTTGTTTCAGAGGTTTTGTTTTGTCTTTTTTTCTGCTTTCTGAAAGGTGTTAGACTCAACCACATGTATGCAGAACTCCATACTGTCATTTTCACTTAGCCAATTTTCAAAGATTACCACATGATCATTTGCCTTTAGCCTCTCCTGTTCTCATACACTGTACAAAAGACATACTATTGCATACAGAGAACATCAGCACCTACATCCTACCAAATGTAAAATTAATCTTATTGAGTTTTCAGAGCAGATTATGGATTTTTTTTAGCAATATCTGTGCCCTGCTCCTAAATTATTTTTCTATGGTAAGAAACCAAAATTAATACNATTTGCCTTTAGCCTCTCCTGTTCTCATACACTGTACAAAAGACATACTATTGCATACAGAGAACATCAGCACCTACATCCTACCAAATGTAAAATTAATCTTACTGAGTTTTCAGAGCAGATTATGGATATTTTTTTTTAGCAATATCTGTGCCCTGCTCCTAAATTATTTTTCTATGGTAAGAAACCAAAATTAATACATTATAATTTTAAAGAAAAAAAAGGGATATATACACATATGAATTCAGGTAGGTTTACAAAATTCAGGTAGGTAGCAAATATTCTTCATTATTAATAGATAAGAATGATCATGCACTTCCTGTTTTAAAATATTGTTTTCAATTGTATCAAACTTTGTCACTTTTCAACCATTCGACCTGACATTCTACATCACAGGTTTTAATTCTTTTGTTTTTTAAATACCTCTATAATGGTCTCTATTTACATAAACAAAGCTGCAAGAGAACAAACTGCTTTATTTTTAAAAAAAGTTTAAAAAGGATTACATATATTGAGCAACAATCTCTTGAGGAAGGCCTTAATATTTAACAAAGGAAGTGCCACTGGACATCATATAGAAACCAGGAAAAAAATATGTCACTTGGGAACTAACTTCAGATCACATATATTAAAGCGAATTCTCATATTTTAGAAGCCAAATCCTTCAGACATTTAGTCTGCAAGGAGAGTCTTCTAACCTGTGCTGAGCACAACCATATATATAATGATGGGTCTGAACTTCTGTGAGTCATATCAGGTTTTGATCCAGATAGTTGAAATAAGAACAGAAAGACTCTTTTTCCTAAGTTCCCTGCTGGGTATTATCATCTTACAGGAGATGCAGGAGATGCATTATAACCCTCTTTAAATCCTAATATGTGTTACACTTATTTCCCACCTCAGCTAAACCCAGAACCCGCAACCCAGAGCATTCCTCTGCTCTACTGTTAACAGTCACTGGTAACATATCCCCTCTTACTCTTTCCATGCATTCAGGAGAAATCAAGGACCAGTCAGTGCTAATTCTTCATTAGCTCCTGTAACAGAGATCAAGGTTGTCATTCTAAAGATTCCATCCTTATGAGGACCAGTGCAAGGCAATCTGATGTAGGATCTTTGTACAGCTTCACTTCTGTTCATAAAATGAGGACCTGAAGAGTTAGAAAACATATTGGAAAATTGCTGATTGTTTTCTGTTCTTAGTGCTTTCACAGGGGTCAAGAATTTTTGTGCTCTTTGCTGTGAGGGTCTTTGTTTGCCTCTGATTCAGAGACAGAAGGACAAAATAGTTTTGTTTAACATACATAAAATTTAATTTTTTCTAAACAACCCATATGGAAAGTAACATCCAAGATGTGAAGCCATATTTCAGTTCTGGAAAAATATACAATTTTAAAAGGGAAGAATTATCTTAATTGAAAAAACATTTTAGAACTTATCTTAGATCTCCTTCTAAGTGAAATCTTATTGAGAAAAACATATAGGGATATAATTTTCCGTAAGACTCTTTCTACATTTCAGGCAAAAATGGCAGCCAACAACAACAAAAAGAAATGTTGGTCCAGAAATGAAGGAATGACTGTATTGGTAGAGAACAAAACACAGTGAAGCACATGGGCACCAAATGAACCTACAATCACTGATATAATTTATCAATGTCTAAGTGGAAGAGAAAGGTCACCTCAGGGTATAGTAAGGAAAAAAGAACTGTTGGGGAGCTGGAAGTAGAACAAAGGAATGCTTCTTCAATCTCCCAACCACCTGAATAGCTGTGCGTCACAAGTGCAAGGCACAACTTTGTTCTACGCAACACTACTAGATTCCAAATAATCCCCTATTCTTCTGTCCCTGTTGTGGAGTTTTTTTAGATAGGATCTCTGCAGGTGTACTGCATTTGGCTGGGATGGAGTCAATTTTCTTCTCAGCAGCCTGTATGGTCCTGAGGTTTTTTGTATTTGTGACTAACACTGTTGATACCACACCAAAATTCTGGTTATTGCTGAACAGTGCTTGCACAGTGCTAAAGCTTTTTCCCAGTCCATTGCTCCAGAAGTAGGCTGCTGCTGGCAAGAAACTGGAAGAACGCACAGCTGGAAGAGCTGATCCTATTGATCAAAAGGATGTTCCACACCATATGATATTTTGGTGAGCAATAAAATCTCAAGAAAAGGACATGGAAGTAAGGAAAGTCATGGTTACACTCTGAGGCCAACCTTACCAGAAACTGGTTAAATATCTGGCTGCCATTGGAAAGCAGTGAGTAATTCCTTTACTTTGCTGGCAAGTATAGCTTTTGCTTCACCCATTAAACTGCCTTTATCTTGATCCACAAGTCTTTATGCCTTTGTTTTATTTTTCCCCCCATCCCACAGGAGAGGGGAAGGAGCGAGCAGCTGTGTTTAGCTGCTGGCCAGGGTAAACCCACCAAAGCAGAAGAGGAAGAGCATCTACTAATGACTGCAGTGACTACAGACTGCAGACTACATAATGACTATGTGCAGTGGGAAAGAGCATGATAATAAGGTCAAAATTATGCTCTAAAGACTAATTCTGTGGATGAAACATACTAGGTATTAGACTAATTTTGAAAATTCCTCACTTGTTCAAGCATAAGTCCAGAGAGAAGCCCACATGACATTCTAATTAATGAATTAATTTCCATTCTGACCTAAGCTGCCAGAGTGGGAAATGTCTGCTGAAACTCTCAGACAAGTAGTTTTGAGACTTTTTTGCAGTTCCTTCCTATTTCTGAGCTCAAATGTCTGGCAATCACTGAATTCTTCCAAATATGTCTTCTCCCAGACACACATCCAAGAAGGTAAGAATGGCTGTCTGACAGAAGGATGCTGTACTGCATGCCAAGCAAGGCCAGAAGCCAGAGGAATTTTTTAAGAACCCGAATTGTAAAGAAAACTCCAGAAAAAAGTTATAAGAAATTAACTTTCCCACTGATTATGAACAGACAAGAAAGGAAAAAAGAGTAAACAAAATATAAGTAAATAAAGCAAANAAAAGAAAAAAAAGAAAAAAAAAAGAAAAAAACAAAAAAAAAAAAAACTACAGAAGAGGATCAAAATGAAGAGCAGTTGTTCCAACTTAGGGCATTCACAATGTGCCTCATTTATTTGGATTTCTGAGGAAAGTATATAGGTCTGAAGAGGAGTATGTGGCACATAAGTCACTAAGGTTAACAAAGTTCTTGAGACCATCATCAAAATCACTCGTGTGCAGGGACACCTTCCACTAGACCAGGCTGTTCAAAACCCCAACCAGTGTGGCCTTTAACTCTTCCAGGTATGGGGGCATTCACAGGTTTTGTGGGCAACCACCCACACAGTAACAAGTTTCTTCTTAATATACAATCTAAACCTGCCTTCTTTCAGTTTAGAGCCATTCCTCCTTGTCCTGTCACTACATGTCCTTGTAAAGAGTCCTTCTCCCCCCTTTGGGTGAGCCTCATTCAGATACTGGAAGGTTCTGTAAGGTGTCGCTGGAGCTTTCTCTTCTCCAGTTTGAACTACCCCAGATCTCTCAGCCTGTCTTCAGGCTGCAGAGGTGCTCCAGCCCTCTGAGCATCTCTGCAGCCATTCTCTGGACTCACTCCAGCATGTCCATGTCCCTCATATGTTGGGGACTCCAGAACTGGTTGCAGTACTCCAAGTGGGGTCTCACAAGACAGGAGTAGAGGTATTGAATCACTTCCCTTGATCTACTGGCCACGTTCTTTACTTGCATCCCAGGATACAGTTGGCTTTCTGCTCTGCAAGGACACACTGCCAGGTTGTGTCCAGCTTTCCGTGCAGCAACACCCTCAAAGTCTCCTCACAGTTTCTCTCAGTCTATCCCCAGTCCAGTCTGCATCTTTGCATGGGGTTTCCCTGACCCAGGAGCAGGATCTTGCACCTGGACTTGTTGAATTTCATGGATTTAGGAACTATAGAATCACAAATTAAAAGAAAATAACTGTTTCCTCAGGCATCAGTATCATTCTGATGTGGGCCTGCTGGAGCAAGTCGTTTGTGAAGGGCCACAGAGATGATTAGAGGGATGGAGAACTTCTCCTATGAAGACAGTCTGAGAGAGTTTGGATTGTTCAGCCTGAAGAAGAGTCCAGGGAGACCTCATTGCAGCCTTTCAATATTAAAGGAAGTTTGTAAAGCAAGGAGAACAACTTTTTGCACACGCAGATAGTGGTAAGACAATGGGAAAGAGTTTTAAAGTAAAAGGTGAAATATCTAGATAAGATGTTAGGGAGAAGTTCTTTAGTGTATGGGTGGTGAGATACAGGAACAGGTTGTGCAGAGAAATTATAGTTGCTCCACTCCTGGAATTGTTCAAGGTGAGGTTTGACAGGGCCCTGGGCAACCTCATGTGGGCAACCTCATGTACTGGGTGGCATTCCCAGCTCTTGGTAAGGGGGTTGGAACAAGATAATTTTGAAGGTCCCTTCCAACCCAAACCATTCATGATTCCATAATCTCTGCTCCCACCGGGTCATGTAAGGAATTGTAATGCTGACCCCTAGCTTTGCTCATAGGCCTTCCCCTCTACTCGGTGGAGCAGGGAGGTCACATAACTCATTAACATCAAACATATCTGTGATAAAGTGTGCTGCTGGTACACAAGCTCATTTAGTCTCCACGCTCCTAGCTCCTTCTCAAAGTGCTACAGCCAGTTGTACCCAGTACAAGATCAAGTCTTTGAGAAGCCAGTGTACAAAAGCCCTTCCTATCACAGAACAAGCAGGAATGGCATATAATTTACAGAATAAAAGAGGAAAGGAACTGGAGAGAGAGAGAGCTAGTCCAGACACTTATGGTAAAGAAAGAAGTGTTAGTGCCAGCACAGTGGTCCTGTAAAAAACTTTGCCTTTAACACCACACATAGTCCTGTTTATCCATCTTCAAGAAAAATGAACTTACACCTGGAGAGTTAGGAGGATGATTAGGGGATACAGAGCATAATTAAAGAAATAGGAGAAGACATCTGAATCGTAGTAAAAGAAGAAATAAAAAGTTGGAGTAAAAGTACAGCCAAATGTGAGAGAAAGAAGAAAGCCAATAAAGAACAGGCATAAATTTTCTGGGACTGGTTTAAGCAGAAAATTAGAAGATGATTTCTAGCTGAAAAGAGAATGGTACATCTTCAAGTAAGAATAGTGAGAGCAAAATACAGTTAAACTAATCAAGCTCAACCTATTAAATAGTTATGAAAGAGCCTATTAAGACTGCTTGTCTGAGAGCTACGGTTTGGACCTGATGACCTAAGAATCATCCATCCTATCTAGGGATTCATCTTACAATCATTCCAAACATACTAAAAGAACAGGAATAAAGAATTATTAACATGCTTCCTATTAAAATCAAAAGAATCAATGAAATTTTCATTTGGTACTAAATATGGGTATACCAGTAGAAACTTGGCATTTTTCCCTTTTTCCTCAAACACTCCCAGATATTTTTAAGTACACATGGCCCCACCCCCTACCCCAAAAAAAAAAAAAATCTGTATTTTCAATAGTCAGCTATAGAGGTGCCTTGGATATTTAAACATACTGGTGAGACTTAGTGAATAGGCTTCAGTAGGTATTTCTGTGTTATGTGGAATCCTTTGGTTTGTAGGAGCCTTGTGCTTTTCACAAGCACTGCTCCCACAGGATACAGTGCAAATGCAATACAGTAGACACATTATAACCTTCCCAAAACTATCAGAAAGCAGTGTAATGCCAAATTTTCTAAATGTTACCAAAACAAACCAACCAAAAATATAAAAAATAAAAAAACACCCACGAAAACGCAGATATGAAAATGGATATTAAATAAATAAATTTTTAAACCTTACCCTGAAAAGAACAGCACTCCATCTGTTCTGTTATCTAAATTATAGTCACATATAGCATTTTAACAGAATTACCAGCTAAGTAAATAAATCTTGTACTATGACCATATACACATATGTCTATATTCTCTAAATTATTCCACTTAGTACAGCTTTGCTCTTTTTAAGGTAAACCAAATACTTTACAAAAATTCTAAACAAAAAAGGGGTAGGTTTTACTGCATTAAGTAATATTTATAGTTAGACCACGTTTTACAGAATTTCCCTTACATTTGCATATATAACTATTACAGTCTAATAAGAAAATGCTGTCCTGTAGTTCTGAGGTACAAAAAGATTTAACTTCAGTAACTGAAGCATTAGAAGGCAAGTGAGTAAAATTTATATTCAAATCTACTTCAGATCTGATCCATTTAATAAAATTATCAAACTAGAGGAATTCCTCATGTGTACTGTACCTAGGACAAGTAAAATCTGAGAAAACCTTCATAGGGAGCATTAAAAAGTTTTAAATTGAATATATGTATATAATCCCATACCTAGTGCATTCTCATTTCAAAAGGGCAGTTCTCAAAGCCTGAATATTGTCATCCAAACACAAGGCAAATATGAAAATATAAACTTGGGTGAAAGAAGACTTGCTGTAATCTTATAACTAAATGCTAGATAACAGTCAGTGTGGGTACATAAAAAGTAATGCACATGACAAAAATAACCTTAGCAACAGATGTAAAACTCTATGATAAATTAGCTATTATGTTTCAGGAAAAAATCAGCTTCTAGTAGTGATCAAGAAAAGAAAAACCAATAACTTTGGAGTTTATTATGAAAGACAATATACTACAATATTACTTGATAAATATGTGTTATTCTCATAGTTTTAAACTTTCATTTCTAGTTACCATCCCTCAGAAAAAAGAAAATTTATTTTAAAAAATTAGCAAGGACTGTAAGGGTGACCAGAAGCAGAGAATGATTTCCATATTGGAAAATCTATGGGTGGTACTTTTAAGAACCCAAGATGAAACTGAGATAAACTTTAAATAGAATTTTCTACATGTCCTCTGAACTATTTGGTTTTACAGTTTAGATATTTTAAGACAATGAATTTGGTCAAGGTGGATTTCTTTTCATACAGAGCAAAAAAGGCTGTAAAACTGCCTGGTGAGATATTCTTTCTTACATATTTATGCCTCGCCCATTAAGATATCACCCGTATATGGGTGCAGGGGACCAGTTTGGTAGTTTGTACATGTAATAATTTAGTCTGTCATTGTATATATTCATCTTCTAATCTGTCATTCACAAATAAAATTATTTTGTCTTTTGTGTTATTGAGAAGATGAGGCAAAACAAGGCGTTCATTACAAAAATTCAAAGAGATTTACAATCCACAGGGTAATCCAGATCATTCTCCACTCTGCAATAAACACCAGTGTAGATCAGCTTCTTTAACTGTCAAGATGGACCAAATGATATTTCATTCCAACTCTTACACAAAAACTAGAAAAACATTGAAAAATAAAATTTTTATTCCTGTTCTATGGAGAGAGAGGGAAAAAGACAGATCTCCTCTAGCATTTAAAGATTTTTTTCTTGAATTCCACTGTAGGTTCTTACTACATCAGGTTATTACAAATCAGGGAAACTGGTTTCTCATACTATTTCAACTCCTGGTGTCTCTGACCTTTGCAAAATGAACATCAGAAGACTCTGAGAAAGGCACAGTGCACTATTTCTTTCCCAGCATATTTATCAATGAATAATCAGATATTTATCTACATAGTAAATCACATCTGTATTAACCTTGTTTTACAATTGCCCATCCATTATTCTCTCAAGAGAATGGCTAACTTAGTATATTGAATTCCGGTGGGAGTTGACAAATTCTGCTTATTTTTTCACCACTAGTTGAGGTGAAAATATTAAAAGACTAAGGATGCACTCATGTGACATCCCTCATGTTGTTTATCTTGGTGCACATGACTGTATCAGTAAACTGAATTAGTGAAAGTCCCCTTTGACCCCCAAGTCAAAACAAAGTCACATTTGATTCTTCTGCAAAACCCCAATTTCTCACATACACCTGCTGTATTCTATAACATTTCTCTTGAATAAAATATCATTCCATAGCAAATAACATCCCACTTTGAACACACTATGTGTTTCAAGACCATAAACAGATATCTAGATCCCCAGCTTGATTCAAGAGGTTTCACATTATTTTTAATTCTATTCCTCAGCAACCAGGGGAACAACAGGGCCTACTGTTACAGACCTGATACCAAATGATATTGCAAACTACACGACTCATGCCCAGGAAGGAGTTCTGTTGATAGGCAGTACCAAACATAATTGGTTTAGAAACCCCTCCAGCTGTAGTGCCATCTTGTAAAGCACTGTAGGAAGTGAAAATAGTGGTTTAGGATTAGCAAACTTTTTCTCAGCATGCATTTACACATCTGTGACTATTTTGCCCCATGAATTAGTTTTTTAAGTCTCATCCACGCTAGCTTCTTCTATGGCCTTTACCATAACATATCCTGAAAAGTTTGAGATGTCATAACGTTTTGGTGTCATGTTCCTCAAAACAAAGGCCTATAGCTTTTCCCTTAGACTTCAACCTCTGATTCTACTATATCCCTTTTTAACACACTGCTGGCAATATCAAACCAAATTCCTAGCTGTGACAGCTGTCTTGGGAGTGCATATTACCAAATGTGACTGCTTTCTCTATCATCTTATACACTTAGCTTGGAAAATAATTCCTTATAAAAATTAGAAACTGAAATTCCTGATGTTCCTGAGACACATGAGCCTCATGAACTGATAATTTAAAATCTACAATTATTTTAGCAATTGAGGAAAAATTAATAGCTTTGTTTTTTACAGGTATTACAAGCCTATGAAAGCAATCCTAACTCCCACAATGTGCATTTGGCAAACAGAAAGGCTTTTCTGGTTCCATAATCAGACAGAGGTAGAACAACACACCCAATCTGTCAAGGCTAGAACTTACAAGTGAAGCTAAATCTGTATGGATCCCAGAAGTGGCAAAATAGCATTTTGGAAAGATCCACAGAATCATTCAAATATGACAGGCAATAATATGCCAGTTGAGCTTTGGATCAATAACATAACAAAAAGCAAACAGTTGAAAATGGGCTAAATATAGGCATGGCTACAGCAAATAATAAAAAAAATTATAAAACATGTTTGGTGATTTTACATGGCCATATTACCAACAGACTTTCTGATCTATGCCACTTCAAAACACAACAAAACAAAACAAACAAAAACCAACAACCTCTCTAAAAGTCTATGTTCTGAGAATTTCTTTAAAATATTTGTGCATAACATAGCACAAAATGTTCCTTATAGGTGTTTATGGCCATAACCTTTTGGGAGGCCTCTTTTCTAAATGTTCTCTAGATGAAATAGAAGACACCAGATGAACACAAAATTAAATAGAAATCGTGATTTCACTAGATGTTCTCAAAAAGTAAGCCTAAAAAAAATTTATTATGCTAACATTTGATAATGACCTGATATCCTCAGTTTCTTCATTCTCCTCCTGGAAATGGGCAGAGACTAGACTCTGCAAAGGTTTTTGGTGGAAAGCCAGAGATTTCCCACTGCTCTCCTCTTACCTTCTAACTTGGAGGAAAACAACCTCCTTTCCAAAACAGTGGAATTACAGAATCATTAAATTTGTAAAAGACCTCCAAGAAGATCATCAAGTTCAACCTTAGACTGAATACCACCATAGCCACTAAAGCACATCATGACAATATCCAAAGTGATCCTCCCCTGGTGTAACCTGAGGCCATTTTCCCTGGTCCTATCCCTGGGAGAAGAGGGACAACCGCCCACCTCAATGCCACCTCCCACTTCATTGCAACAAAAAAGAATATAAGGATGTTTCAATTTTTTTTACTTATTCAGAATTCTCCAAATGTCTCTTTGTTCAACCTAATCTTTTGACAATTACTCCTTCAGACTTTTTGGCTGGCATGCCATTTTATAATAGAAACTGAAGAAAACTGAGAAATTTAAACAACCAAAAATTCTGAAGGACAGAAAGAACATGATTTCAGTTCCATCACTACCTTGTACTCCAGAGAGAAGCCCTGAAATCTCCTTGACAGACTTTCAATCGCAGAAGACACCATCAGGATACATAGCCCGTCCCAGAAAATCCAACTTTTATTTAGAATGACCAAAGAGTTCCATATGTGAATTAAGTGCTAGGCTGAAAGGTGAAAAGTCCAGTTTGATCCAAAATTTCTTTGTATATTTTCAGTTTGCCATGGATATCAGATAAAGAGATTAAAGACAAAAACTTTCAGAACGTCAAAACTGATCACCACTTGCCAAGTTAATTACAAGATAATAAAAAATTACTCCTCAGTTTCTCAGTTTCAAGGATTTCAGAAAAAAAACTACATTTTTTTCCAAGAAAATTACTTCTATATGTATGAAACAGTCTGGCAACAGCACCACAGCACTCCAACCTTTCATGCAAATTTGCATGTGTAGCCTGAAAAAAGGAATAAATACAGTTCTGCAAAAAACATGCCATAAAGGCACTCAGGCTTGAAGCAAGAATGGTGAAAAACAGAGGGAATAAGTTACTTTCTTTCAGTGTAGATGAGCACTTCACTTCACCCACAAGTCTAGCTTCAAGATTTCTCACTTGGAACGTTAAATANAGAAAAGAAAAGAAAAGAAAAGAAAAGAAAAGAAAAGAAAAGAAAAGAAAAGAAAAGAAAAGAAAAGAAAAGAAAAGAAAAGAAAAGAAAAGAAAATCCTCCAGTTATTTAGGATGTTGTAATAATTTCCTCAATGGAAAGAGTCAGTAGACTGTAATTTATTCTTATCCCATAGGTGTAAGACCACACCCTCAGCATCTCCCAAAGCATTTTTCTGACTAGAACACTTGCTCTTCATCATTTGGAAAAAATTACGGAGATAGTACAGAAGAAAATTTATTTTACTCTGAACTGTTTATCTGTGAATAGCCCAGAGATCTTCCCCTTATTCTCTTCTTCTTCTGCCCCTTCTTGTGCAGCTACCTATTCTTTTTTTCAGAGATTGACACCCGACTAAAAAGGCAGTTGAGTGTGTGAACTGCTCCAGTAAAGTAGTCCTGGGAGATTAGCTTAACATGAAATTCAGATGGTAGAGGAAGTTGTAAACCAAAAATAGAAGGGTGTTATTCTCTGGCCCCAACCTTTTTTAGAAAACTGTTTTAAAATTTTTCAAATTCTGGTGGTGACAGTAAACAAACAGAAAACCCAAACAAAACAAAACAAACATAACAAAAAAAACAGGTGAAAGTGTAAAACTACATACTTTTTATCTTAATGTCTTTGAATATCTGATGATAAACGGAAAAAGAAAAAATCCACCATGTGTCTGACTTATTAGTTTGCCTCAATTATATTTAAAGAAACTGATTAACAAGGAAAGGATTCAGCCTTCATATAAATTCAAGGTTGAAATTTGTATTAGTTCTGTTTACTACTCAATTTATAATTTTTTTATTTTTGCCTCTTTGTATATTTTCAGAATGAGCTCTCTTCTGAATTGTCCAAAAATTAATGAAAGCAGAGACTTATTTAAGATTAGATCCTTTGGGGAATGCCAATCATATTATATTTAAAAAAAAAAAAATAACTTAAGGCAAATGGTTACCAAAAATTTTAGCATAATCCAGAGCAGCCATGAACATCTGAAATAATAAAAACTCCTGTGAGCTGCCCCCAAACGCTAACAATATGAACTAGACAAGGAGAAATAAGGAAAGGCAGGCAATTAAATTTGTTCTGTCCTATTCTATAAGGATGGGACTAATTTAGTTTTTTTGAGGAGTTAAAGAAGTTTCTTATTCTAAAATAGACAAAAGAAGGCTACTTGTTAAGTGAAAAAAATAATTATAAGTAAATTTCATTTATTGTCTCTGCTGAATACACAGAAAAGTACATTTAAACACTATATGGTATAGATAATATCAAAGTTTTCATAGTAGAGGTTTAGCCCACTATGCTGCCAGATTAATATAAGAATGAAGCATAGGTTCATTTTAATCAATTAATAGAACAAAAAAATTTAACATTTTACGCCTATTCAGGATGAAAACTTAGTTGGTTTATGCTGTTTCAGTGGTTATTTCAGAGACTTCAGTCCCCAGTAAAGAGAGAGACAGTCAAACTTAATAATAATCTCTCATTCTATAGACTAACTGGGCTGAAATTTTTGTCTTACCTGAAAAATATGTCAGATCATACATTCTTAACATTTCAATATCTCATTTGTGAAAGTACTCTTTAACCATAAACATTGTTCTGTCACTGATGGAAGAGAGAAAGGTAAATGAAAGGAGTCACATTCATCTGAGGTATAAAAAAAAAACCCAGAGAGGTGAGCATTCAAAATTCACATAAGGAAAGGAATATACAAGGTTCAAACCTAGAATTGATTTTGTTTTATGGAAGAATGAATATCACATATTTAGAATTTTTCCACAAACTGGAATTACTTTTCTTTGACCCACTTTAATCAGGAGTTCAGGTTTTGCAAACGCTGCCTGACATGCTGCCCAGAATGAAGGATCCTGGAAGCTCCAGCTGTCTCTGTTGCTGAAGAAGCAGGGACTGAACGAGTCAAAGGATGCAGGATATGGCTTCCCACCAGCCTGCCAGTGACGCTGCCAAAGAGCTGGGGAAAGGACCTGGCAGAAATTCAGGTTTCTTCCATCAGAATCCAGATATCAAAACTTGTCTGGCTTTTAGCATCACATGAAAAGTTCTGTCAAAAAAATCCTGGCAAAAAAATTGAAAATAATCTTTCATTACCTCAGGGAACACGCAAATTCCCAAAAAAGTTGAGAAGGTCTAATGAAGCCTTAAGTACATCAAGACCTTACTGAGGATGTGAAAAGATCCCAATGAGCTTAGAAGAACTTGCACAATACACTGCAGTAGAAAAATCTGCAGGTAGAATTTGAAGATAAATAAAACCTTGAAAACTCTACACAAAAGAAAGGTGCTTTCTTCTCTCAAAAATTTCTTAATGTCACTTTTTACCTGGAACTGCCTTTCAGTGGTTGCGTTGAGCAAAACCCAAACACTCTTCCTCCTGCCTTCCTTCTCCTCACATCTCCCAAATGCCATATCTAATGCTGAATTCCTCGTCATTGTAGGAGCGGAACAACCGTTGCACTAGACAAAACCTACCTGAATCATAAAAAGCTCTTACAAGGAATAAGAGCACTGCAGGGGAAGAAAAAAAATAATATGAGAAAGAAAACAAGTGCTACCAAATTCTTGTGAAATCAAAATAGATGTACTCACATACTTCATCCTTAAATACTATGCATCAAATAAAATCCTGTGTTTATCCCATTTAAAAAGTATACAAGGAATTTTTCTTCCTATTTCAACCAGACAGACTTAGAAAAATAATATATATTGAAATTGTGTGTTCGACCATAAAAGAAATTGAAAAACACGTGGAAGCTTCAGAGGCTCATTGATGAGATCAGGAATGTGTAACACTTTGTCACAGATCACTTCTTTGATCACTTCAAATGAAACCTGAGGAACTAATAGCAGTTGCAGTTTCTCCTTTCCTTGCCCTTTTTTTCTTTATTTTTTCTGTTTTATTTCCTCCAAAGTTATATTACCTTTATTTCTGAACCAAGGAAATTTATGACAGCAAGTGAAATTCATCTGTCATAAATGTCCTTGCAACAGATTTCCTGACATATAAAAAGTTTTTTTTTTTCCTGCAATGTAAAAGTCCTGAAAGGACAGGTTGAACAAACACCACCTAATAGTATTCTACAGCAAAACTGTTGAAACAAGAATGAATGTCGTTATTCACTCTTAGATTACAGCTAGGGGCAGAGCAAGCTAATTGCTTCATTAGAATGGACGGATTAAGAGTGAAATGATTATCAAGTGAACAGTCATGGGGTTACACTGGATTCCTCATTTCTCCTGGCGGCACAGTTCTACTGATGGCAAAATAGTGTTTTTAAAGCCTTAAGTATCCAGGAGGCTGAACTTTCTGCTTTTATATGAGGACAATGTAACTTTGTTCATGCTTTAGTCATTTTCTAATTAGAGCATCTCAACTTTTTCTAAAATACATGAGAAAACAAAACTTGTGTAAAATTCAGCAACCTCTATGTCCAACAAGAATAACCTGTGAGAACCCACATCACCACACACTACAGTTAAAAACATGACTGCAGGGCAAGCTGCAGGTTTTGCTGCAATAGGTACAGCTATTATTACATGGGTAGTGGATACTACAATGCCATGCACCCTGCAGGTAATGGAATTTAGGAGGGGACTAAAGGTAAACCTTAACAAATCTTTTGTCATGCATCAGGATGCAGATATCCTCACCTCTGTGATCAGCTGTTTTCTATAGTATTCCATAACTGTCACAGAGATGCTTCCTTTTCGTGGAAACCAAAACACAGGAAACCTGGAGAGACTCGGTATACATTTTAATTTTGTGCTATTGTGGAGTAATACCTCAAAGTTGAGTTGCATATCTGAATCCAGAGAACATGGAACATGTACCATGCTGCAGATACTGGGAAATGTGTTCTGAGAAGCTCATGGATTCCCAGTACTCAGTAGAGAATACTGAAACACAAGTTTTGCAACTTTATTTTCAACCACTAGCCTTCCAGTGAAAACTTTTGCAATAATAACATCCTTCCTCAAGGACAGAAAATAAAAGAAGCAGAAAAAGAGAGACAAAGATGAGCACACTAAGATATGAGTCTCGTGGATGATGTACTTTTGCTCTATTTTTACCAAAAGCCCAGAGACAGGAACAAAACCTACTTGTGCTGCTTCAGGGGCAACATTTGTTCAAGGCAGTAAAAACGTGTTTGGGGAGTGCAAAAGGATAATCTAACTCAGATTTGTTCTTGTTGCTAATCACTTCCTTCTTTGTGAGCGTGCAGACAATTCCAAAACTTGCTAACAAATGTTAAGGTCAATTCCCTCTCCACCTCTGCCCAGGAAACACCAACACAGCTGGTAGGGATGGAAAGTAGCAGTCCTGAAAAAAGCTTTGTATTCCTCTTCAGCAGGGGCAGAAGCAGGGTTGGGTGATTCCACTTGGGTTGGGTTCAGCATTTTGGTGCCATTCTTAAAAGCACCTTGACTCAATCTATCCATCCTCCGAAGAATGTAGATCAATCTGCTCTAACTAAAACTGGATACAACAGATTATTAAAATAAAGAAACGTGGGGAAGCAAAACCAGGGTAGAAATGTAGACTACAATTTCCTTTAAGTGTATCTGACAGATTGAGAAAGCACAAGTAGGTTGTAGCAAAGCAAGGAAGTGAATAAGCAAATGAACAGAAACTGATGGGAACCAGGCTCACACATTTCTACTGGCAGGGCTGTCTGTCAGAAGCAAATTAAAAACAGTACTTCAGTTGGAAATGGTGCAGCTGACAGCACAGAAAAAAGCTTCAGCTATCAGATGCCAGCTCTTAGAAATAACATTAATTAAATATGCCCTTTTAGAATTTCTTTACTTTGATTCTTACTTGACCAAACTGGATTAATTTATCAGGACACAAGTTAATTTTGTTAACAACCATTTCTTAAGCAACAGAAATATAGCGATTTTCCACCAATAAAAGCCACTAAAAAGCTATAGGGACAAAGATCATTCTAGGCAATATGACAGCTATATTTACATATTGTCTTCTATAGATAGTGTTAAGGAGTTTTATATTGTAGCACAGTAAAAAACATTGGATCAGAAAGATTTTCTTAATGAGACCCCAAAGGATATTGAGTAGCTATTGTTTCTTTTTCAAAAACTGTTGTATTTTTAATTAAAACCATATGTACACACATAAAGAGGATATTTCAGATTTTATTAATAGTCAAGTGCATTCATAACTTCTGTTTTGCACTTTATTATTTCAATAGCTTTCTTTTAGCTTTAAATCTGAAATATTCTTCAAATATTTTTTATTTCCAGAAACATTTGCATAAAAATTGATTCATGTAGCTCAAATAGTGTGCATGCTCTTAAAGGTGAGTTAACTGTAAAGAGGGAGAACAAGAACAACTGAAAACCCTAATGTCCTCCCTTTATCTACTGCAAACAAACAAAAACTTAAAGCTGTATCTACATAAAAGCTGATGTCAGGATTTAAAATATCAATTTGCAATTTCCTTCAGCTCCTTCACTTTTTATTACTGTAAGCAGAATAGTTGTTACACATGTGAATATTCTTGAACTTTAACCCAAAGCTTTATCACGTTGTGAAACACACACTAATATCAGTTTATTAAAAAATGTGAAACTTTACACTGCATATATTGCACAAATTGATGTTACACAAAAAATCCAGAGGTAGTAGAGTAGTCAAAGATGTATGATGGTTAATCAAGTAATTAAGTTAAAAAAAAAAATA
>VXBU01001123.1:1434842-1451609 GCA_013400315.1 Bombycilla garrulus | reverse complement strand
AAGAGCACACTCTAGAACCAAGAGTGAAAACTATCAAGTGCTGATACTACAGGGCTTGCTAAACTCATCTCCTTTTACAGGAACAGTGAATAGCTGGATTAATTTCAATAGCTATAACAGAAAACTGTCATTTTACTCTCTTGCTAGGATATTTCTGGACAAGATGTCTCAATTTTCTGCATTTATTTTACATATTTTATCTATTCATCTACATTTGGTGGAATACTAGATATTATATTTATCCACTTCTTAGAAGGAAAAATTCTATCAGTCTTTAAATAAATTACCAGCAAACCTATTACACTATAAGAAAAAAAAAAGACATCAGCAAAATATTAGGAGTCAATCTACAATCCATGCTTTCACATGTGCACCTCCTTCTCAAGCAGTGGTAACAATAAATGCTATTTTACTGCTGAAAGGAAATTTGGAAGCCTGTACAGGGAATATGAAAATAAGTGTCATTTTTATCAAGTAAGAAGACAAAAAAATCTTATAAAACCAAAGAATACAATTCCAATATGACAGACTGTGCTTTCATTTGTTTCAAGGTTTCACTAGGATGGGCACTGCACCTCACTTCAGATTGCTGCTCTCCTCCCCCTTCCTCAGGCAGCAAAGACAGTTCAGGAAGTACAAATTCATGGCTTAAATTCTGCAGGGCTGGAGCAAGGTTGTCTGCAGTCTCTCACTCCCACATGGCCCTTATAGGTTTTGACATAAATTATGAGAAATTATGGACGTAATTGCTTTTCTTTCACAATAAGATTGAATCAGAAGTGATCTAATGACATTAGTAGACTTCTAACAGAATAAAAGAATTCAAGTTAAATCAAAATTCAGCTCTATTGTGTCATTATGGAAACAAAATTTTCAAGAAAACAAAACAAGAAAGTCATAAAGTGTTTTATTTGCCAGTGAGAGGGTCTAACCCAAATATTTTCTAACAAGCTTCATCCATAAAAATGAGTTGGGGGAAGGGAAAAACTTCAAATAAGTCTGTATTAAAATATAAAGAACTGACAGACTTAAATGGTCATCTCCCAGAACACTCTTTTATACAAAATGGATATAAAATGACAAAAACTGGAAAACACTATCTTGTATAACTTAAATGAAACTAAAATAAAAATATGAAATTAGAATTAATTTAAAACTTATTTGGACCATTGGAAGACATACATAATTTCTTGTGTGGAAAAAAAATTCTTGTTAAACATGAACATGTCTTTTACAATATCTTTCTTTTTTTCAGAATAATTCCATTATCATCTCAGGTAGATCTCTATAGAAGTTCTGTCCTTGTTTTCTAGAGAGAGAAACATCAAACACACAAATTTACATATAGCATTAGGAGGAAAGACCTTTTGGTATTTCATTTTGCACTAAGACAGGCATTGTAGGAAGCAGTACTACAAAGCAGTAATGCAGTCACTGTACCCAGTCAGGCACTGGAAATTTTTAACCAGGCACTGAAACAGTCTAAATACTAACCTTTGAAATAGTAAAAGCTCACTATATCCTCCAGAAATGTGACTGATGTTGATAGGAATACATTCAAAACAAAATTGTAATAAAACTGCTGGCTTCTGAATGAATATGACATTTTTAAAATGTATAATTTATTCAGATTTGAGGGCAGCAAATCTTTCCAGAAGAGTGGGCTTTGATTATGAAAGAAGGACCATCATGGTCATTTGGAGATATTACCCATGTTAACATGTTAAAATATTGCTTTTGTAATCATTTTTACCAGCATTCTAGAGGGAAGACATAAGAAAGGGGACAGATGTTTTATTTTTCAATACAATGCAGATAAAAGATGACAGTTATAGCAATCCAAGAGAAAAAAAAATCTAACCAATAGTAGAATGTAAGTCCTAATGAATACTGGGCTAATATTAGCAACCAAGTAGTACAAAATATGTGAATATTTAATATTCCTACATAATAGCCCTAGTCCTGATAGATTCATTTCTCTTCTGAAAGACTGAAATGTCCTTCTAAATATAGCATTGCTTAAAAATAAGAATGCTAGGTAGGCATTTAGAAAATTGCTACTGGTATGGCAATATTTTTAATTGCTACATTTCTCAGTCTTTTTTTTTAAATTCAATTAAGTCAATGAGGCTACATATCAAATGCACAAGTAAGTCTGCAAGTCTGCAACCTAGGAGAATCAATTACTTTTATTGCAATTATAAAAAAATTAAATGCTTTGATGCAAGGTCTATCTTTTTCTTATGTGTTGGCATAGACAGTAGCAATGATAAGTTGACACTTTGTATTTCTCTATGTAATCTTAAAAATGCTCAGTAGTTAGTGAATTCATGACTTTAGCATATTGAAAGTCAATCATAATTTTTGTCAGCTACAACATCTCTATTTAAAATTATGTTTCAGTAACAGATTAAATTAGAACTAAATTATTTGTGTGTCCTCTTTTTAAAAATATTGATGTAACCTATATTTCAAGTAAATTGCAAACAAACTTAGAGCCAAAGCCATCACACAGTTTAAATAAACAGAAGATCTTCCCACACAGAATCTGAAATACTAGGGGTGAGGCAACAAAAAGACTGTCCAGTCACCTGTGAAAATACAAGTGCGCCTGTGTGCAGCAATTACAGCCACGGCCTTCACTACACACCTTTCATTATTCATGTCCCAGATCACGTTGGAAAATGCAACAACACAGCTTTACAGAGCTCATTCACTTAACCAGAGTCACCTGAGGTATTTCATCTCTCCTTTCTGTCTTCATCCTATGAGCTAAACTAACTTATGTCTGAAAAATCAGAGCTTTAAAAGTGTTAAAGAAGAAAACCTGCTGTTTGATATGGAGACACAAAACCTAGTTCTATCTAAAGTAACAACAGTAATGGCTTTCCAACTCCAGTTATTCAGCAGAAAAATTTTATGAGCGTTTTTTTTTCTTCACCAAAAATTCTCTGAACGCTAATTTTGGTGGCATTGATTCATAGACCTTAAACAGCAGCTTCAAAATCAGAAATTAGTTTGTACATGTTTGACTGCTGGTTTCCTCAATGACTGCAACATAACCAGTCTTTGCAAACTGTGGAAATAATGGTGGAATAATTCCATTGCTCTCAGAGACTTCAAAAGTACTGTAGCTAATCTCTCTCAGCCCCTCAGCTGTGCTAGCTCAGCTTTTTTTAGGACTGTACAGTAAATCAGATGAGTTCCTTTCTGTAGCTTAAAAAGATGCTCTGCCAAAGTGATGAAAGGGGAAAATATTTTTTCACTACCTTAACCTCCCTGAAACAGTTTCACTAGACAGTTCAACAGACACTTGTGCCAGGGCCATGATGGTGTCATGGAAGCAGGAAGGAGCAGCTGGGCTGGCAATGGAGCTGCAGGTGCTGCACTGACAGCACGGAACTGCCTGGGGCTCTAGAGCTGAATTTAGCCTCTCAGATCTGCCTTCTGGAGAAGCCTGTTTTTTTCTCACGGTATTGATTCCACAGAGACCCAGGAAGAGTAGTATCTCTAGGCTCAAGTTAGCCTTTGCAAACATATTTGCTAAATAAATATTGTGGTGGATTAACCTTGGCTGGCTGCCAACACCCAACAAGCCATTCTTTCATTCCCCTTCCTCAGCAGGACAGGACAGAGAATATGATGGAAAAGCTCATAGGTCAAGATAAGGACAGAGAGACCACTCACCAGTTACCAGATTCCAATTTTGGAAGATAAATTCAAATTATCACTACTGAATAACAGGGTAGGACAGTGAGAAAAAACCTCTCAAAACTCCTTCCCCCCTGTCTCTTCCTTCTTTCCAGGCTCAGCTTCACTTATGAACCTTCTACCTCCACACTTGGAGCAGTGCAGGTGGAGGGGGCAGGGACATTGTGGTCAGTTGAGAGCTCTTCATCTCTGACTCCTTTTTCCTCATACTTGTCCCCTGCTCCAATGTGAGGTTCTTCCAATGGAATACAGTCCCTACAGAACTGCTCCAACATGGTCCTTCCCACAGCTCACAGTTCTTCAAGAACTGCTCCACGTCCCTTCCACAGGGTGCAGTCCTTCAAGAACATCCTGCTCCAGCATGGGGCTCCTGCAGAATCAGAAGTCTTGCCCAAAAACCTACTTCAGTGCAGGTTCCTCTCTCCACAGGCTGCAGTACCTGCCAAGAGCCTGCTCTGGTGTGGGCTCTCCATGAGGTGCCAGCTTCATTCCAGGTGCATCCACCTGCCCTGCATGAGGTCCTCCACAGGCTGTAGGGGTGCAGCTGCCTCACCATGGTCTTCATCATGGGCTGCAGGGCAATCTCTGCTCTGGTGCCTGGAGGCACCTCCTGCCCCTCCTTCCTCACTGACTTTAGTGTCTTCAGGGCTGTTTCTCCCATGTTTTTCTCACTGCCTCTCTCACAGCTTTTGCACAGGATTTTTTATCTTCTCTCACACATTATCCACAGAGATAATGTGTGCCTGTCCAGCAGTGTCACTGATGGACAATATAGCCAGTGGCAGATCCATTTTAGAGCTGGTGGAACCAATTTTTTTCTGACATGAGGGCAGCTCTTGGTGTCTTCTGCCACCCCTGTAGCTTCACCCCAACACCTGGACATGTAAATGCAGTACAAATACTTCCTTCACACCAAAGAAAAAGTAATACCATTTTTAGTTATCAATCTGGGAGTTACATGCTTCCATATAAGTTCTTATGTAAGTTTCCATTTTTTATGGCAATATGAACTTAATTATGAATTAAAAGGCAAAGAATAATTGGGTTGGTGGGCAACAGTTCTCCTTTCCTTCCTTTGTTTCACACACTGAGAAAATTTTTGAGGAAAATCTTTATTAAACTGAAACTAAGGATAGAATAGGTTTTGGTGATGTAATCACAAAAACGATTGTGCAGAGATTCAAACAGTCCCTAAAAAGATACTAATGATGTCCAGACATATCAGGCAATAGAAAGGCACAGTAGAGTTCTGGTGTAAACCTCCTTCCACATCATAATATCAATCAGTAACTTTCTAAATACTGAACAAAATATACCTATGTTCAAGATAGAAGATATTTAATGGCAATTTTCTGCTCTTAACACAAACCAACATCTTTCTTCCGGGCAGCTTTACTGAAAATTCAGCAGTTCCAATGGCAGGCAAGAGCTGTTTTAAAATAGGTCATCATGCTTAGTCTTATTCATGTTAGGACCAGCAGTCCCTTTGAAATACAAATTTTTTGTGGATTACTATAATAAAACACTCCTAAGCCCTTATCAAAGAAAAACCTTGTGGCTATGAAGAGTGACAAAACATGTTACCAATTCTAAACTGCTCTTTCTTATTTAACCTAAAAATAAAATTAGGAATACATCATTAATTATTTCAATAATAACAAGAAAAAATATACATCAGTGCTTTTACTTATTATAAGGACCACGTGATCAATACCTATTGAACTATGACTTAGTTTCCATAGTGAAACTCCAGATTCAGTGAATGATCTTTGATTATTGAAGTTTTATTAGTCAAAATTATAAATCTAAACAAAGGCAACATTTTAACCCATATTCTTTTAGTAAACAAACGTCTTACTTGTAACTAACTCATTTTAATGAAGAAAAAGTTATTTATATCTTAGACATGAAGTTAGGACACAGTGTTATTATGGACATTCTATAATTTTTATCACTCTTCTTTGTGCAGAACAAATAGGACCATTCATACTAAAAGTTTAAAATGTAACTAAAAGTTTATTTTGTCTTTCTCCAAATAAAATCTTCTTCTACACATGAGAATATCTGTGTTATAGAAAGCTTGGGAATATGTAACTCAGACCAAATTTTAGACAAGAACACTGCAAATTCTGCAGAAGACAAGCTCATGTAAACTCCACAAAGTAGCTAAAAACGTTTCTCTTCCAACCATGTCTAAATAAATTCAAAATACGTAAATGTACATTAATGCTCAGCTATAGCACATTAAATTTCATTCAGCTTTGGCCACCTGCATTTTCAGATATCAAGCAGACAAAATTCAAGGCTTTCAAATAACAAGTGCTTTCTCTGTACTCTACCCTGGAAGCACCTTTTCTTGGCCCAGTGCCTTCACAGTATCCTCTACAGCAATTTTTCAGAGGAACCACAAAAAGGGCAGGAAAAAATACATTTGGATTATTTGATAAATATTTTTAAACTTGGAAGATAAAGGTTTTTAAAAGAAATAGGGATACTAGGTAAAAATACAGTTTTCTTTCAATCATATTGGGATTTTGCTTAACTTTAAAATCTGGTGGAATCTTTAGTAAAGTTCCACAAGGAAATTAGAATTACTGCTTCATTTGAAATGTCTTCTGATGTAATATGTATTAGCATGGAAGTGATATCAACACTTTTAAATTTTTACCATTCACTTAAACCTAGCTCCTCAGACTTACTACTTGTATGTAAATCAGACCATCATCAAAATAACCTCACTACCAATCCAAAAAGCTAATACATTAATAAAAAACAGAACAAACTGCTTAATTCTATCCATAGAATAAAAATAAGTCTTAATTTTAAATAGTTCATTGTGTTTACTGTGATATTTCATCACTTCATAACTGCAAAGTTACAAGTAGTTCAAAAAATTTTCCTGAAGCATTTTAACTTTAGCAAAAAACACGTGTTTGATAAAAGTATAATCCTCAGCCTTCTAAATGTGACAGTGATGCTATTTTTCTATCTGTTAGATAATACATGGTTCAGCTGTCACTTACTGTGCAGCAGTAGGTTACACAGAATGAAATGAATCATAGTAGCAGTGACTAGCCAAATTAATGAAAGCATGCTGAATCAAAACCCATGCTCCCAAACTGTCTTAGGGCCTGATTCAGCAAAAATATATTTGATTTCAGTATCATACAGCATATTCCATAGATACCTGTTTATCCAGACTTTCAAAGCAAGAAAATACTGAATTCAGAATGCATAGCTGGATAACAGTATGTTTTTAACAGACTACCATCAAAAGTGACCTATCAACTTGTAAATACACAGTACCTAAACAAATACCATTAAAACAATACATAGCAAAAGAGATGGTGTGTGACTTAAGGAAAGAAACTGTCAAACTGAGTTTATAGAGCTTTCTTTGGGTCTTAATGTTATATTGTTTTAAGCCTACAAGTAGTAGACAAATCCTGTTTGTGACTTCCCATCTAGCAATCTGACTAGCCTCATCTATGAGCTTCTACCTTAAAATATCTGTTAGTCATTCTTTTTGGGGAATGGCATAGGAAGGTTTTCTTTGCAATGTTCTTTTGATGATGGGCATGCTTAATCCCACATGCTGGAAAGATTTTATATTCCAAGATCTTCTTTTCAATCTCATTCTTCAAAGGCTTTCTGAATTCAGTATAAAAAAATATATACCAAATCCTAAGAATAACCATGGACTAGAAGGAAAGCATGCTCTGGTTCCCAGCAGTGAGTCTCAAATAGTAAAGTTATGGATAAAGGAGCATATCCTAATTAATAATTGATAGAAATACAAGCAAAATATGCAGATTGCCAAACAGCTGCTAGGGAACCGTAAACATCAGTGTCAGCAGGGAGTATCCACGGCATTCTTTTAAGACCAATTAGTGAAGAGTAACTCTCAAAGGCAGAACTCTGCAGGGCAGACTTAACTTACCTAGTTCCAGAAGTCTGTGAAATAGACCTCTATGTCTGACACATTCACTCTATCTTCTTTTTAAGTCCACAGCCAGAAATAGGCCCTGCAATTCATCTGGCCTATTTGAAATGTCTAATTTAAGATGAGATGGATCACATCCTAAAGGCACCTCTTTATTTCCATTTGCTTCAAATTGAACCTAAGTGATTTCAGACATGGATGTCCTCCTCTGTGGGTATTCAGATCTCGTCAGAAGAATCCCAAAGAATTTCTGGGCTCAAATAGCATAATCCAAGCTCTAAATGGTGTAATGTGGGAATGAAAAAGATACCAAAACTGAGGCAATGATTTTCATTAACCAAACAGTTCTATGAGTGTTGAACTTATGTCTGATTTTGTGAGGACTCATACCTCATGATGGATTTATTTTGATGCAAATGTCGGTTCTCCCCTATAAGAACTCCTTGGTATGCAGAATGGTGTGAGTAGACTTTTTCAATCACAAGTATGGACAATCACTTCCATTACCCATCTTTTTATTTTCTTTAAACCCCTAGTAATTACGTATTTCTGGGACCTCAAATTTTTGTCAAATTTTTTGTAAGTCAACCAACATCTTGCACCTACTGAATAAATATGGCAACAGATGCAACTTGTTTCCCTTACAATAATATAGCATTTGTGTATTTCCAAATTGATGAAAGACCTCCTTTATCAGGAAGAGATTTGAACACTGTCTTTTCCCAAATGAACAAGTTATGGGTAAAACTGGAAAAGTTTGTTCTGTATCCTAACAATGAAGGCATTCAATTGTGCAGTCGGGAATGCAAATGTATGGACAGGCAAGAGAAGTTCAAAATATCTCTGTGATTAGGATTCTCTCTCTCTAGAGGCAAGTCCTCATTCTTGCTCCAAGGGCTGGTGTGCATTTTATTTAAGCACTTGAATGCAAAATTCTTAAGAGGCATCTGATACAGACAGAACACAACTCAATGGCACTAAAGACAAACACTGCATAGCTGAAGTAATCAAATTCAAAATATAAAATGAGGAATGACTAATTCAACAAGAGTTCTGCAGAAAAGCATGGTGAAGGTATAGTAGATCACAAGCTGACCCATGAATCCGTAAGTGCTATATCACAGAAGCATATGACACTATCCATACAAGGAAAGAGTTCTGTGAAAAGCAGTTTTACCTTCATGCTCTCCCCACACATATTTGGAATATGTGTCTGGGTTTGAACACTGTATTTCAAAAAAAAAAACTGTCAAAAAGTATATATAAAGACCAGTAGCAAGAATGGTCAGAAGTCTAGAAAATAAGACCCATTGAATCCACAGAAAGGAGTGATGAGAATATACAGGAGGAAATATGATCACATTAGTGAAATACATAAAAGGTTACTGCAAACATTAAAATAACAGACAGTATTGCATTTCCATTATGGACAGAGTAAGTAGGCAGGAAAGAAATTTAGGTTTAAAAGTAAGGGGGAAATTCTAGTGGTAAGGCTAAGGACTTTGAGTAACTGAGACAAATTATCTAGGGAATTCAAGAAATCTGCATCCCTGGTTGAGTCAGTAGTGTAGTCATTGTTCTCATACCTTTCATTAGTAATCTATCATTTGAAAAAATGTAAAATTTTCATACTGTATACAAGAGCTTTAAGATCTGTTTGGCCCACTCTTCACTTTCTGCTGCATAGGCAACAGAGCTCTTGCAGAGATGATCTGCTTGAATTCAGTGCATCATCTGCTATGTGCCCTTGCCTCGGCCAGGAAGGCTATTTATTTCCCTGATTAGGTGGGGTCTCACAACTGCAAATCACTAGTTTAAGCAAATAATTGTCAGAAACCGCTATCTTGAGAGCTGGTCATGCCTTGAGGAAAAGGCTGAATTGGAAGACCTGTTGAGGTCACAACCAGCAATGTTTTGTACTATTCTATGTATTCTCTGAGATTTAAACAGCTTTAAAATCATTGCTTCTCACTCATCCTTTCTGTAATCAGAACAATGTATAAATGCACCAAGAGTTAAATAAACTCTATATGGAAAAAGATGTCTCGCTAACACACTGGAGTACACAGTTCTGAAAAGCTGGACAAAAGATGGTTGTAAACCATTTTCCAAAATAAGTTTACTGCTTCTAACTCACAATTTTATTTAAAGGTGAAAACATTTTATGTCCTTCAAACGCTTAAGACAGTACACATTCTAAAGGAAGTCTGCCCTCAAAAATACACAGAACCAAAATGCCACGTTATATCAAATACCTAGCAATGTTATGACCTGTTAAATATTCTGTGTACAAATACAATATTATATTTGCTATAAGAAACTATTCACCTTAAAAATATTAATGTCAAATAAAGAATAGGTCATCAGGAAGTATTTAAGTAACCTCATATGAGATTTAAGAAGAAAGAACCAAGCCCACAGAGACAGCAAACAAAGAAAATAATAGGTTTTATGTGTTATTTAATGTTTAAAGATTTTCTTATGAATTTTCTAAACAGAAGCACTCAGACTTCTTTGAAGCACAAGACCTACTCTTGTTAATTCCTTCTAGAACAAACTGGATAACTCACTATATTTTTAATAAAAAGTTTGAAGTCTAAATCAAAGATATTCTTTATGGCCTCTCATCAAAACTTAGAAACTTCTAAAGGTACAGATACATAAAGTCAACTATTGTGACTATTACTTTTCCCCTATCAAAATGCATGAGGTTGCTTTCTTTTTTAAAATGCAACTCAGATCACACTGCAAGCATGTAATGTGATGACAGTTGATACTTAAATTCAAAACTATAAAAACACTGCCTTCCACCTCCAATGACAGAAAACAACAGAAACTGCTTTACTCTCCAAAAATTACTTGTATTTACTTCTTAAATGCGCTGCTATTTCCTCACACAATCTCTTACATTAACTCTTACAGTCTCATTCCTGACTGACCTGTTTGCAGCTTCAGGAGAAGCTCCATAGTTTGGAGAAACTATATAAGGACACAGTCACCACCTGATATCATGCAGAAGCAGCTGTTCAGCGCAGCACTGATTTTACAATGTTATTGCATCACCAGAAGTATAAAATCCAGATGAGATGAAGTTGTTGGAGTTTACAAATGCAGTACCAGATTTGGTGTAAACTCTTTTTATTAATAAACTGTAACATACCCCCAACAGAGTTACTTCAAGGATGTAACTGTTCCTCCTGTAGAACTGCAAAAGAGATCTAAACTCAGTAAGCATTGAAAACAATACTGGTAAATATGAACTTCAGATTTATAATACAAATAACTTTGACTGAATGATGACTGCTTTTGAATGCTATTTGTAGACAATTAGTATTTCAAGAGATTTTTCCTGTTTATGAGTTTAAATTAAAAGAAAGAGCTGCCCACTCAGAGAGATTAGGTTGCCTAAGGTAAATTGTAGCTAATAACCTTGATATAGTAAAACATATTATTAGAACAGCCCACGTGATCTAAACTTAACTTAAAAAATCCTCCCCACCTCAACACTCATTGGTAACGTATAATGTCTGTTGCAGTAAAACAGGTATAGATGAGACCATAACTCATCACTTTGTGTGTTCTTGGGGTTTTACCTTCTCAAGTTTCTGTCAAAATGCATCATCAGTGAAGATGGAGGGAGAACAGGAAAGATCAGACCAAAATAATCCTTCTTGGAGAAGGTTGTTCCTAGAAACTGCCCTAGCATTCTGACTGACTGTAAATATGATAACAAAACTTGAAGGAAGCCACTAAAGCAAAAGAGTGAGAGGTGGCATTAAGCTGGAGAAAATCCCATTCCACTGGACTAAAATTCCAAGTTCAAACTATTATTTTACTTTTTTCCTCCCTATTATGGAACTTTGAACACGTTGCAAGTATTTTAAAACTTCACTAGCGGGGTAAAAACACATTTTACACCTGTTCTGCACTTCTAACACTTCTGTGTATTTTGACACTTACAATATATACACTAATTAGCCACTGGTTCAATGGAAAAATCAATTACTTGACATTCTCAGTTATTTAGATGTTACTCAGCTCAGAGATGCATGCAGACAAAACCCAGAATAGACAAATCAGTCCCCTAACCTCACCTCCAGAGACCACTGCATTTCACCCAGTCACTGCTTTCTAGGGTACAGTCCCAGCACCTTAAAATTATGATCTCCACTCCTCTCTTTCAGATGTAAAATTAAACTAATTTTTCTCTTTTTTCTTTTTTTTCAAAGTGCAGAAATATATTTATTTGACAAGATTACAGAAAGCACTTACTATCTAGTGTTGAATACTATCTGGTGTTGGGGGTTCTTTGTTAACTAAAATCTGTTTTACTATTTCTCAGCACCACATGATGTCAAGCCTTTCTACATCAAACTGATCCTACTTGTACTTCTCGAATGTGGGAATGTCAGCACTATTGCAGTCTTCTAAAACTTTACTCAACATAACCATCATCAAGCAAAATAATTAGTGTAACTGTTACTCTGTATAACCTCCAAATACATTCTGCTTAGTCACTAAGAGGAAGTACTACTTTAATCATTTGTAGACAGTGTCTAAAAGTGTGTGAGATTCTTCAGAGAACAATTATAAACACTGAGTCTTCCTGAAGAGCAAATGGTACAAGCCATAACAACCTGACAAGTATTATCTACAGTATAAAATGTCCAAGCATGTGATAAGAGCAAAGAGCAAGGAGTAATGACAATTTTGAGAGGCCCAAAAAGCAGTACAAATTATTAAAACAAGAGAAAGGGAAGATGATAAAGAATATTGTCAGGGAGCAGAATGAGACAGTAGGAATGGAAGAGACATGGCAGGGCAGGAAAGAGAGCAAGTATCCTCCTCAACTATATATATGTATTTGTGTAACTTCCACTGTCACTTATTTTATACTGCATTAAGTTACTACTTTTAAAGTCACTTGGACCATATTTTACCTTAAAATGCATAGAAACAAGAGCAAAATTATGAGTGGTGTAGCAACAACTGTTCTAATCAGCACTCCTAATTCAGACAAAATGCAGTGCAAAATTATGAAAGCAGAACATTGCCTGGAGTCCTAGTTTACTGTTTAGTCAAAAGTAAATCTTTTTGCCTTACTCTATAAACTACAGGAATTCCTATACATATCTTCATTTTCCAAAGGCAAAATCAATAATCACCACATATATCTCTTTCTTCTTTCCAGCCCTGAAATCCAAGTCCAAAACATACAATGCTTTTAAGACATTGTAAATCAGAGTTGATTATTTACAAAGTAGGATAATTATTTATAAAACAGTACAAAAGCTTTGTGAGTCTGATATTTACACTTCAGTGAGTCATGGCCATCAATCTCTTGCTTCCTCTTCCCCAGGTAAGCACCCTGCCCCACACCTCACTCGTTCACAGTGTCATATAGAGCACACACAGCCCAGCTTCCTCAAGGTTTGCTTGCCACAGATTTTGTTTCATTCAGTGTAGCTCCCCCATTTTTACCACATCTGTGCAATCACTACCACAGTAACTGAGCCTGCAGACAGTTGTACCTTCCTAAAGCTCACCGTGGACTTGAGAAGGGTGGTTCACAGAGAGCCACCATCTTCTAGCTAGCCCATTATGTTTCCATCTTTCTTGTCCCCTTAGGTAAATCAGCTGACAAAGCCACACACTTTTAAAAGAAATCTTTTCTAAGGACCTCATGGAAAACCTGTGATGCTTTGCAAATATATGAAAAGCTGGATGACTTCATAACAAAATTTCTCTTGGGAAAATTTGTCTACTACTAGGCCAGACTCTCATACCTATTAAAAGTTAAAATACATGTCTTTCCAGAGCTATGAGTCCAACTTTATGAGGAAAGCATTTTATCTCTAGAATTGTTCAGCAAAGGAGCTGGAAACTCATGATACTTTAAACTGGAAAGTGTAGATGCACATCACACACACTGAGACAAAAGTCTTAATAAATAATGGCAGCATCCTAATATCTCCTGTATTTTTTTTCCTGTGTGCATTCTCTCAATACAGTTCTTTGATACAGAAATAAAGTATAATTTACAAGTGAAAAAAGCACAAGACTGATCCCATAAATCAGTCTGTATGATGGAAATGTCCTGTCTAAAATCTCTTAAAAAGCTTACACACACAAAAACAGATTTTGTAAGAGGAAGGATCTGCATAATTTAAAGGAAAAGTCATCATCAAAAGTTCTATCCTCTATCCAAATCAGTAAAAGATCCACAAAGAAAAAAGTTGAAAATATGTAAATATTCTTTAAACAGCAAAGACTTGCACCCAGAGTACAGACACAAATTCACTCTGTCACGCATTATGCATATTAAATGTTATGCAAAATATATATTCAATAACCTTGTCAAAAAGACACCTTCTTAGCACATAACATTCAAAATGCACTCCAAGGGTCCCAAAAATTCCAGAAGAGAGGCAGTCAAAGCAGCAGAGTTTGCCACCCGTCCTTTGTAAAGCAGAAGCTCCACCTCAGGAACACAGGGCACAACTGTAGCTCAGCGTATTTCGCAGACCAAACCAGGCCAAAGGAGACAGCAAATCTGGAAAGCTTCTGCTTTCTTTGCCATCGTGTTCCATCAAATCCTGGCAAGGATTCATGCTGACCCGATCACTATTAGTTGCTACAGATTACAACTCAATACCATCTGTGTTTCCTTTCCCCAAAAAGAGTAAAACAAGCATAAGGAGAAGTTATGTATCTATTTTAAATCCACACATATTTACCCCAGGGAGTGAAAGGAAAAGAATAAATAGTCCACATTACAGATGTGAGTCACACTACTTAATGCTCTTTTGGAAACTGCTCAAATACCACAGTGATGGGCACAGCATAAGGATTTGAAAAACACAAGATAGAAATAGAATGGAGAAAGGAAGTAGAGCCCAGGGACTAGCCATTCATACTGACACTCAATCACCATAAATTATAAAATTTAAAAAATAGAGAAATAGAGGGAATACATGCCTGCTGCTTTCAACACTTGAACAGTTCGTGTGTTAATATCTCTAAATGTCAATTCTTGTTTTCAGCATTTTTTTTTATCCTGCTATATTTCTCCATGGAATGAAATTATACAATTTTATTGCTGAGGCAAAAATACCTTCCACTTCAAAAGAAGCTTGCCTTCGAGGAGAATTACACTTGAACAAAAACTGCAGGATTTAGCTCTATATTTATCTCTATGCAATAGCAGTAGTTCATTCATATAAACATGGGGGGGGTTCTTTTTTATTCTTTCTCTTCTTTTGGCAGAAGGAAAATATCTCTCAATAGAATTAAACTGAATAATATCCACATAAATATGCTGGTATGACTTTGGTGGAGGGTTGTGCTTGATAAATCTGTAGGTATTTTTAGAATAAACATGTACCTGATGGCTCAAGGAGACACTTCATTTTAAGAAAAATGAAACTGATGAGTTATTCATCTGACACCAGCTCACTTCTCACTACCCTCTAAAATATTGTGGGCCATCTATTCAAATTCCATTGACAACAGCATTTTCGTAATACCACTGCTTTAGGCCATCCTTTATGTATGAACTTTGCACCATAGCATCTCCCTCACAGCTTACACAGAACTCAAGAGCACACTTTTAGTGAGACACAGTGAGAAACTAAACCCCACATAAAGTTTATCTTTAGATTGGGTGATGACCTTTTTTCCCCATTGTCTGCTTCCAAGATTCTGAATATTACAAATGAAAACAATTCTGTTTCATTTCTTAAGTTAGTTTTATCTTGCCGTTACTAGAGAACAGTTTATTCTTCACTTGCAAGCTTAACTATTCAAGCTGTTCTTAGTATTGTACCGATATTTGATCATAAATATTACTGTCCACAGCAAAAGTTGACACAAGCCTTCTTTAAAATTTTAATGCTATTATTGTATATTTAAAATGCAACATTAATTCCTTGAATTCCTGCAGCCTCCAACTTGAACTTCCATTTTTGCTAGTGATTTGTAAGAGTGCAGAAATTTTAGATAAAAATTTGCATTTATTTTGATATATCACACAATTTAATAAAAAAAGGAGTCTAAATTGTTTCAAAATAAAAGAATCCCAATAGCAAACAAATTGTAGAGCAAGAGACTAAGATGTGGTGACAAAAGAAGGTATGATACTTTATTTCCAGTGCTCACATCACACTGATGTGCTTCAGAATGTTCATTAAAAAAAATTTAAAAAAAAAACCTTTTGAAACAGATGTTTTAGGAGACCTCCTCAAAACTTAGGAGCTGTCACATGAATGACATTTGAAGTTTTGGTATGATGATAATAATAATGCAATGAATCTTGGAAACAGACTTCCAAAGTCAGCAACTAAAGCCCAGAAGACAGCTTCCAGGTGTTGAGTGTGAAAGGCCAGCTCCAATTAACGTGTCCAAGACAAAACGCTAATTTTAGTACAAAAAAAAAAAAAAACACTTAGACCTTCAGCTTCACCACACTCATCAAAGTCATGTCCACGACAGCAGCAGCTTTGCTAATTTTTAAGCCATTAGAAGTCAGCGTGGTTCCTCCATCACGAAGGGAGAATAGTTTTCTCGACTTTACTGTGTCTGCCAGCCCGACAGGGGAAGGGCGTGACCCACGCCTTGCACGGCAGCGGGACCCCCGCGCCTGCAAGGAGAGCGGCGATCCCCCGGGAACGGGGCACAGCGCACGGGGAAAGCTCGCGCTTCCCCGGGCCCGCGCTCCTGCCGGACGCTCCCGGCACCGAGCCGGGCGGCAGCGGACAGCTCCCGGTGCTGAGCTGTGCCGGGCGGCAGCGGACAGCTCCCGGTGCTGAGCCGGCTGGCCGTGGACAGCTCCCGGTGCTGAGCTGGGTAGGCTGGCTGTGGACGGCTAGCTCCCTGTGCTGAGCCGGGTCGCTCCGGACAGCTCCCGGGGTCGGGGCCGGGGCTGCCCCCACGCCCGCGCCGGGCAGAGCGTCCCGCTTTCCCCGGCGCCGGGGATCACGCTTGGAAAGAGCAGCGGGGCGGGGGCGGGCGGCAGACACGTTGTCAGGGGAAGATGGCGGCTGTGGCAACCCCCCCCAGCCAGGCGGCCGGAGCCCAGGCCCCGGCGGTGCCGCTCCGCCCGGCAGGGCCGCCGC
>VXBU01001123.1:1389454-1433677 GCA_013400315.1 Bombycilla garrulus | reverse complement strand
GGGAGGGCGGGGAGATGCTGCGCGGCCGCCGCTCCCGCATCTCCCGCCGCTCCCGCCGCCAGCCCGGCGGGACCGGTCCCCGAGCGCAGCTCTAGGGAGGAGGATCTAGCGCGGGGGAGCGCCGGCCCCGGGAAGAGGAGATGGAGGCAGCGGAAAAGGCGACGAGGAAGCCGCCCGGGAGGGCGGCAGAGCACCCATACCCCCGTCCCTTTGTAGGCCCCAAGCACGGTCCGGATTTCGGGCAGAGAACCGCAGAGCAATATCAAGGGAGCCGCGGGGTGCCCCGGGCCGGCCGCCGGTTCCCCTGAGCCGGGAGCCGCATCGCTGTTCAGCCCTGCGAATCCAGCCCAACAGATCTGCTGCTCCACGATCGCCCACACAAAGTCCTACTGGAGGGTCCTTCGCCCCGTGCAGAGTGTGAAATCTATCCCAGCCTCTGTATGGACAGATTCCTCCAACCCAGAAGAGCAAGAATGTGACACCCATGAGAGAAGCTTGGAGAAGAAAGTCCTCATCCCACGTGGGCACCAGGTATTGGTGGAATAAACCTCTCAAAACTCTTTTGCTACTTCTAAATACCCCACCTGATCAGTCATTTTATGCAAGAAATAATTTCTGGAAAAAGTATCCTACAGTACCCAAAATGCCATTCAGACCAAGTAAACGGGAAATACCCTATCCAAGAATGCCAAAGAAACAATTCAATCCAAATCTGTATCCTTTTACTCTGTAAGAGACAATAGAGTTCTGCTTGCTGTTATTTTATGAGACATAACATTAGTGCTGAATAACATCAAAGTGTATGCATCAATAATAAAGTGATTTTAGAAGGCTGAATTTGAGCAGTTTAAAATCTCATCCCAGATCACACAGTCTTGGGGCTGGTGCTATTTGTAATCTGCTGTGACATCAGTTTATAACCAGGTGCAAAGATATGGGGAAAAAAGTCATCTTCAGGAACATATCGTGGTCCTCATTAGTTGTATTTCCACAGAGAATAAATTTTAGGAGGCAGCTCCACAAACTAGAGTTCTGCTTGCGATATTGGTGAAAACACCAGTCCTTTGTGGAAACAAATTCTGGAGAAATTAATTGTAAGAAGGACATGAGAGGTTTGCTGTGGTAAAGCAGGTCTTAACAATAATCTTGACCTATTATCAGGCACATATATTCATTGAATTTTGGTTTTTTGTAAGAAATGTCACTGGCATCCTTAACTAAAGGAGACTGTTCCATTTCTTGATGTAGAATTGTGTATAACAGACCCTTTGTTAAAATCCATAAACCATTGTGTAAGACACTGAGTGTATTATATTTAAGTAGATATCCTTGTAAAATAAGTAGTATGATTTTTCATTCAGTCCTGAAAACATTCTGCTCTTCCAGTTCACATCACCTTCACCTTTTGGACTGGATTCCAGCCAGCTGGCTCTCTTTGTTTCTTCCAGGCACTAGATAAATCTGGCATCAAAGTCAAAAAGAAGAGGAAATGTAGAACCATGTGTCATCAGATTACCAAAGATAGTACATTCTTTATCAATCTATGGATGTTGAATGGAAGAATAAACTATACAGAAGCCTTTGGAAAACACATTTCATCCAAGGGAAGTGAAGAACGAGAGAAATCACTCAATCACTTCTAAGAATGATTACAAAGAACCAGACCAATTGGAAGTAGTCACTCCTGTCAGGTTACACAGCTACTTCAAGAATATTTCATGCCATGGCTCAACCATAAACACAAGCAGTATTCAGGCTGTAGTTTTGGTTATGAGACATCACTACAGCATTTTGTGCATTGCCTCATTCAGCTGAGATCCTGTCCAATAGGCTATTTACCTTTGAACTCTCTGGATTTACTGCACCTGCTTCATTTCAATGCTCCTGTGATTTTTCATCCACAAATTACAAATACTTGCTCTCAGCACGGACTGTAGAATTTCAAGAGCTTTCTTTTCTCCTTGGTATTTGCCCTGTTTCCACTAAATCTCCTACCATAACATGGGTAACTGTAAACAAACAAATACAGGGACAGGAACTGTAATCCCCATATGTTATCTAGCTATTTGTTTTGAAAAGAGAGAGCAGATTCGGGCAAGAAGACATCTTGTCTTGATGACAATGAAAAAATTGTTCAGCTTGACCTTTATAAGGTCTCACAATCAGTTCCACATATCATTCCTCACATTTTTCTGCAATTAAAAACAAATACTATTTGTTCATGTTCCTGTCAGCCTGAATTGTCTCAAGTTGTTATTGTTATTTGCATTACCCAGGTGACAAATTGATGAAAACATACTCACAGCACAGACTTCTCTACCCAGTCCAGGGTAATGAGGTCAACAGTAATCTATAATCAACCAACAAATGATCATACTATCATGTAGTATGATTGTTTACAAAAATATTTTTAAGAAGCATTCATTTTTAATTCTGACCTTCCCATTCATGTGTCTCCAGGTACCTGCCCTTCCTGTTCTTTTCAATTCTCATTCTGAACTCACTACCACCCTCCAAAAAACCAGATTCCCATTCCTAGTTTATTTCTGCTGAAATTGCTCTTCACTGCAAAATCTGTAAATGAAAATTCACTCTAATTGTATATCAAAGGCATGTGTTACTTTCTTTTGGTAGCTTCTGTAAGTCATCTAAATGTACTGACACCAGCAGAGTTATTAATATAATTTTTCTGATACCCTTTTTTTTATCTGTTCCTTTTCAGTTCTGCTAGACATAAGGGGTTCCCAAGGAAACAGTGATATTGTAACCTAGTTTTATGTATCACCACAAAATGTCTTTCACTAAGGGTTTCATTATACTAACTCCCATTCGCCTTCCTCATAGCAACTACTAGAGTAAAAGAGTTGGTAGATTCATTGTTTAAGCATGTCAAATATAAGTCTTCTCTGAAAAGGAAATTCTAACATCTGCTTTATAATGTTTTGTAACAAGGGAAAAAAATTCAGTGTAACTAATTTTTTTGTTATTTCTGTCCCAAGTTGAAACTCAGAAAACATTTTTATGTAGCTGACATGAAGGGAACTTTAAAGTATTCTGTTATGGATCGGTGAATGGAAGAAATTAAAACATATTCTTGATTGAAAATGACCAGTACACAGACTCTCAGTGGATCAGATCAGATATATAACCAGCAAGAAATGTATCCTGCAGGACACTTCATGGAAGCAATCTACAAGGGACTCCTTAAGTTCCCATAAAGGTAGGAAAAACTACACTGCAACAAATTGTGTTTTCCAAGTCCTGTACTAAGTGCTATCCAGCCATCATAGGCTGGTTTTCTGGTGCAGTCTTGGATCTTTCCCAGCTTTCTCCTGTCTAAATTGAGGAAACATTATATAATATCACCAAATTGTCATTTGATTGCTTTCAGGAGGATTTTAATGCTCTCTGTACAATTTTTTTATGCTCCAAGCAAATTTCTATTAGTCGGATACTTTCCCACAAGTGCTTTGAACAATGCTAGATATTTATGGGTAGAAGTTAGATTTTTTTTTTGTTACTCTCATTCCCCATAAAAGAGGAACATCCATAGTATACACAGTACTGGCCATAACCAACTATATTCAGTGAAATAGCTCCTCCCCATTTCATTGGTGTTAAGGATCTGTCTGCAGTAGATGGAAATATGTTGTTCTTTTGTCTAGAAAACACTTTTTTTTCCTCCACTCTCTGCATATGATCAGTATCTTCACTGAGTCAGAAGGGTGAATTTCTAAGTTGTGTTGAAGTGTGTAACTTAATTTTTACCCACTTCCAAATCCTTTCCCTGCTTAAGGGGAACCATTAATAAAACCTTTTGGATTAGAGGACTGCGGGCTCTCCATAGGCATCACGGGAACTGCTCGGGTTATGGAGGATGTTCAACCTTATTTCTAAATCAGCTTTCATGGGAAGAGATTGATTTGCCTTCTCTCAGTCACCTGAGGAGCTGGGATCCAGGTTGTAATTTGAAATGCAGTATGGCAGAGGCCCTGGCATGGAGGTTTTCTGTAAGCACAGCTGGCTGAAAAACTGAAGAGAGGCTCAGATCCATTCGACTGTTTTCTCATCTAAGGTTGGGAGAGTTGGGGTTGTTCAGCCTGGAGAACCTTAATGTGGCCTTTAAGTACCTAAAGAGGATCTATAACTTAAATGGGGGAATATGTTTTAGTACAGCCTGTTGCAAACAAAAGTAGATAAAGATGGAAGAATTTTTTTTATCATAGGGGTAGTAAAACTGGAATGTGTTGCTCAGAGAGGTGGTAGACTAGATGACCTTTAAAGTTTCCTTCCAACTGAAACTATTCTATGATTCTATGAATAGGATACTTGATGAACATGATTTCTGCAACTTGGATGTTTTGTCCAGAGCAGTTATACACAGACACAGAGTACATAAGTTTTAAAATATGAGCAATGCTATAAACTTCATTATATCTCATTCCTGCAGTTCTGTCTCCATGCTCAGTTTGAAATATTCTGTCATATTTGTGACATAAAACATGCTGAATTAAAGGTGCAGGCTAAAATCTTTGCAGGATCTTTAAGTATCCTGTAAAGGATACTTAGACTCAGTATTTTCTGTCTGAAATTGACAGTTCAATTTTGGTTGTTCAGTTAGTTGATTGAAAGTCGAAGGAGGAAGTTTTGAAAAAAACCTAAAAGTTCCCGTGTAATGGCAGTTCTTTGGTTACACATTTCTATTTGATTCTCAACCTGTACCAGCAATGTTTCTAAGTATCTGAGCAGCAAGTTAATTCTAATAATATAACAGTCCTGATAGTAATAAATGAACAGTGTTGCAATTACCCAGCTAAAATAATTGTAGAATCCAGAATCCTACCAAAACTATATGAGTCTATTTCTTTTGGTCACTTACAGACCATTCATTGGTATTTAATACCTTTATTGGTATTAAAAATTTTCCTCAGCTTGAGCACTCTGGCTTTTTAATTGTTTTGAGTTGTCAGCTACTACACTGGTTTCAAAATAATGAGTATATGGACATTATTCAACACATAAAGCACAGGCTCACATTAGCACAGTTGGTGCTACAGTTGAACATTATCATGTTTTCCTGTAAGTTATGGACGCAGCATTGTCTTCCCTCTTTGCTGCCTTCCAATCCCTTCCCTGGCCCCTCCTGCATTTCTGAAACTCAAGCTGCTTTAGAAGACACCAGTATTCTTAAGTCCCATGTGATTTTTTTTTTTTATTCAGTCATGAGATTGTCCTCCAGAGCTGGTACAGAATATCCTGTTCCAGATCTCAGGAATATATTCATTCCTATTGTAGTGACATCTTGAAAGTCCCAAATCTTCTGATTTTATACAAGATAGAAATTACTCTTTGCCCTTTTTCTTTTTTTCCCTGTTTTTTTTCCATGGACTGCACGGTGCGATTCTGTCTCTCAATTTATTATTCATTATTAGAGGTATTAATAATATCATGAAGAATTATTATTATTATTATCATCATCATCATTACAGTCATGCTTAGAAAGCCAAGTCAGGTATGAAGAGTCTAGTGCCCTAGAAATCAATAGGAAAAAATAGCACAGGCAACAGCCTATTGCCACAGGAAACTCAGAGAGCCACAGACAAAACACAGTACATGGGTAACTCAGACAAATGCAATTGACATCAGAAGACAGCTGTAAGATAGAGGTAGCAACATTAGAGAAGTGGAAGATGACTATTTTTTTTCATGGATATTGTTACAAGATGGTGTTAAATTGATCTTTGAAGAAAAATGAGATGCAGTTTGGGAGTCAGAGAATCATTGCTGGAGTAGAACTGTTCAGAGTTTTCCCAAAGTAGCATTTGCATGGAAAGTTCTCAAGGTAACATCCATTCATGCAAAACCATCCCATTACTGAGGTCCCTTTTTCACTGCATCCAGTTTAAGTTCTGACCTCTCCATTGGCAACAGATAGAAAATACTCTTTGCTTTTTTCAAAATCCAAAGGCAGCAGGGCTTTAGCTGTTTGGATTTTCAACTACAGTTAATTCTCACAGACCCAGACTATATTAGCTTTGATAATGCAAACATGCCTGAAAGGGATGATAATTAAAGTTTAGCATCTGGTATTTTCTATCTAGAAATCTACCATTCTAGGATCCACATCTGCCAAATGACCAGAAATTTATCAGGAATTTCAATTAGTTCAAATAATATGTAAAAGCAGAAGTGTGGCAGCACTGTGAAACTGCTCCTAAAAGCATAATGCTACAGGCAATTTTTTTTTTTTAATTCAAGCAAGCATACATTACAATTTTTGCTCCAGTACATGAAGAAAGGAGCCAGTATCTTGTGAAAGTTCATTTTATACTCCAGAGACAGAAGGTACTAGAATGGCAAAAGCTAAAGTCTAATTGGAAAACAATTTCTTTCTTGTATGTTGAGATCATTAGCACTCATTTGACACTTTCTAGCACTCTTTCCCTGAAAAGACTCCCCATGAGATCCTAGTTGACATGCCTCAGATAAAATCAAACTGCGCAGCATGAAAAGTTTATGAACAGTCTTAATCAACGTTAATCAACTTTGGCATTTTACTAGACTAAGGGGAAAATTGCATTAGGCCAAATGAGAGTCAGCAAACTCACAGTAATATGATGATGGCTGCTTTGTGTTCTGCTCTCCAGACCAGGATTCTGCCATACTTGAAAGTACGAGTGTGATTAAAACAAGATTCATTCACTAGCTACATTAGTATAATTGCATTCATAATGATTTTCTAATAAGTAGAAAATCAAAACATTCTGAGAAAGGATTCACATGCACAAAAGCTTGGCTATTTTTACTAGCAATATTAGTCTCAGAAAAATACATAACCTTTGAGTACAATTATTACTTTTTTTATGCTACAGCATCTTACAAACTGTTGGGAAAAGTGTATGTTAGGACTGCTGTCAGACAAAGGTATTTAAAATATAAATGGATAACAAGTTTAAAATTTTATTTCCAGCTTTTCCTGATGATAGTATAGTATGAGCAGCAGTGCTTGAACACAGTCTGTTTTTATAGTGGACAGGAAAAATTAATTCTCTATTAAAAATGGTCTTACAAAGGAAAGGATGGAAGGGAAGGAATAATAAAATATGAGCTCATTTTTGATATTTCCTCTTGCATTTCAAAGAGGTCTATCAAAAGAAGAAGGTATAGGGAATTCCCTTTGAATGCAAAAGGAGTTACTTCACTGCCAGGGCGCAGAGAATGTTTTAGACAATACTTTAGACTATCAGCTGCTAAAATCTGCCTTGCCTCTTACAAAAGGGACTACATCCACTATAAAATTAGTGGATGACACTTTCAAAAACAAGGGATTTATGAGTCAGAAAAGAAAAGAATTGGACCAGTAACTACCCGAACAGCAACAAAGTATGAAACACTGAGTTAATGCAGCTGCTTGGCCTAAATGTCATTACCCAGCGTACAACAGTTCAGATTAGTGCTACAAAATTGATGTACTACAGAGCCAAAGTGGTTACATTTGTGCAGAAATACTTCCCAGCCTTGGCTCCACTTTTCCACAGGAAATATTTTCACAGCCAACGTACATGCTCTCCCACAGAGCAAACTGAGCAGGTATTGATACTTTCTAGCATCGACCACGCAGGGGACAGAATTTGTTCTACACTTTAATTTAGGGAGGTAATAAACCTGGTACATGTGTAAAAGCAAGAAAGTATCCAGCTGCAATGAGGGGCATGTTTATAGTTGCTTCAGTAAAGCAGTCCTGTCCTTACAATGCTTGTCTCATTATTGCTGTTCTTCTCTCCCTAACAGTGGGCAGATTAATAACTTTTTTACTTCCCACTGTATGTGTTAACATTAAATATCAAAATAAATTTCTCTAGTTATCTGGGTGCATTCTTTCCGATATTTCTGTGTTAAATATGAGCTGGTCTGATGAGCAGCCACATTCTGTGTGTGTAGTCTTCCCTGTGCCAGCTATTTCAAAAGATACCAAGCAAAAAAACCATCAATCACAACTGATGGCATTTTGTTGGTGATACTGTGGATTCCATAGGTATTCATCCATCATTCACAGTCATTTTCAAAAGTATTCATGGCTGCCAAGAGTTCAAAACCTATAAAAAGATTCTGTAACACATTGAAAACTCAGCCATAAAAATATAGAAAACTGAGTTATACACTAAAATAAAGCATTGCTGCCGATGTACAAATCACTGTACTCTAAGAGGTAGGACAAATTCAGCATTTGACAATGCTGGATGCAGAGGGAAACAGTGACATCGGATGAGGAAGAGGCTGAGGTACTTAATGCCTCCTTTGCTTCAGTCTTTGATAGCAAGACCAATTGTTTTCTGGATATCCAGTCCTCAGAGCTGGAAGACAGAGATGGGGAGCAGAATGAAGCCCTCATAATCCAGGAGGAAATAGCCAGTAACCTGCTACGTGATTTAGACGTGATCCACAAGTCTATGGGGCTAGATGGGATCCACCTAATTGTACTAATGGAGCTGGCAGAAGAGCTTCCCATGCTGCTTTCAGTCATTACCAGTAGTCCTGGGTAACTGGAGAGGTCCTGGTTGACTGGAAATTACCAAATGTCTACAAGAACGGCTGGAATAAGGTTTTAAGGAGCTACAGGCCTGTCAGCCTGACCTCAGTGATGGAGAAAGTCATGGAGCAGATCATCTTGAGTGCCACCATGGGGCACTTACAGGACAACCAGGGAATCAGGCCTGGCAAGGTTGGTGTTACAAAAGGCAGGTCCTGCTTGAGCCTGATTTCCTCCTGTTATGGTGTGACCTGTTTTGTGGATGAGGGAAAGGCTGTGGGTGTTGTCTGCCTGGACTTCAGCAAAGCCTTTCAGCCTAGCACCCAACCTGCAGTAGCAGATGACTGCAAAGAACTACAACACTGCTGATTCACATCCTGACAGCAAAGAGGACGTGAGAGGCTGTTTACTTCTCTCACAAGGAACTACTTCTCATTTCTAGTCAGAAAGTTGCCTCTTGTGACTTTGTCCACCTGATGTAACATCTTGGGCTTTCATTGAGTTATCTGCTATCACCCTACACTGTTACTGTCTGTGATTTCATACCCGGCAAGCATTTGTTCCATTGTTTTATGGCATATTTCTATCAGTTCATAGGATGAAAAGGACATGCAAAGATGTCTCAGCTTTGCTTTATTCTCTCACAGAATATCTTAAAAAGAGGAAAATGTAAACCTGTTTACTAGCTGACTAAACCCTTTTAAAGAGAGGAGTACATTGTCTCCCTAGGGGATGAATGTCCACACGTCCTTCAAAATGATATTTTGTTGTGATCAGACCTTTGAAGCAGGAAAAAGGTAACATGAAGAAAGAAGCACAAATTATTGTTTGTGTATACATTTTTTTTCCTATTTGGTTCTACATCATGTACATACTGATTGCCTCTTGTACTTCTCCAGTTTTGGTACAGTGAATTCTATATTATTTTTGAAAAAGAAGAAAAATTAGCACAATTTTTTTTCCCCAAAATAGTGATGTTACATGAAGTAAAAAATATATGACAATAGTGTAGGGTCCAACACAGGTAATCATTCAAAAAAGCACGATCTGGGGTGATAGAAGGCAATGTTTGCATGACTCAAGAAGGTATAGAAATTTCTACAGTGCATGGATTCATGAGTCAGAATCACATATTTAAAATAAGCAATGGACAAATTTTGATTTATAGAGGTATTATCCTATTGAGAGTTTCTGTTAAGTGGATCATAAACTATCTGAACTTTGCTCCTGTGCTTTATAACATCACTGAAACCTCTTGTTATAGTCCATTACGTGTCTTTATTTTCCCTCATAATCTCACACACACAAACGTAGGAGTCTGCATGACCGGAAGGATTACTTAAATACTGAAATGATTTAATTTATCAGATTTCTAATCACATGCCATTTAGAAGTATTTTACTTCAAGACACTATGTGAAGAGAAAGAAATTCAAAAACAACTGATAAAATCGTCCACCAGGCATGTAACAGTTATAGTAGGTTCTATGAAATTAGCTGATGGCTGAGAATAGGATTTTCCAAATCCTCTAAGCACCAGATATGAACAAATAGAGGAAAAGCTAAATTAACCTGCTTAATTCTAAGTACAAAATATAAATTGCCAGAATTATACAAAGTACACACACACACGCACACAACACCACATAGAGAAAAACCCACATTTCCCCCCATTTCTGAACCTGGTACCTTGCTGTGTTGGGTTGCTTAGGAGACTCTGATCCAAAGTTATGTCAGCAGGATTATGTAAGCTCCCAATAGGTCTACCAAGGCTGGGTAAATCAAAGAGAGAGGCCAGATAGAAATTTCTCTCTTGATTCTTCAAGCGTGAAAGCTGGATGCTGGCTGACCACCTTCCTCTTTAGAAATATCCCTGGCTAAGCCTTCACTTTGTCTCCATGACAATATCCATCTCCATTCCTTGGAGTAGTGGATAGCCCCAAAGGAATCTGTGCAACAAGCATCAGTCCAATCCTATCTCAGCAAGGAGCTCAAACCTTGAAGTATCTGCTGCTCCATGTTATGTACAAGATCCTGGCATGTACATACAATGCCACAAGCTGGAAAAATCAGCTCAAGTTATGAGGGAGATGGAAAATTACAGTATTGATATTCTCAGCATGAGTGGGTACAGATGGTCAGGAACAGATTGTATCAAATTGAAGAACAATAATAAAATCATGAACTACTGAGGTTCCCCTGCTGGAGGAAAAGAGGGAAGTTGCACTGATTGTGAGTGACACCACATAAAGAGCCCTGTGAGACTGATGAGGAACCAATTAGCGGCAAAGCAGCAGGTACACAGCTCAGGTAAGTGAGGGTGAAAACCCTCCAAATGCTACCATGATAAAAAAGCACTTTCTAAAACACCTTACAGAACCTTCTTAACAGGAGCACCCCCTCACTGACATGGCTGGGCATAAACGGGAAAGTACAGAGAACTAATTATGGACTGAACATGACTGGGGTATCTGGAATCTGTTCACACAGCAGCACCAATAAAGACATTATCCAACTTTGGTAACTAAATTATCTCTTGATGGCAAGAACATGTTCCTCTGCGCACAAAATCCCATCAGATTGGTCATAATAAAATATAGGCACAACATGGTTTTAACCTGTAGTAATTTTTATTTGTTCCACTGAATGTTTGAGCATGTAAATTCTAGGTGTCAACATTGAGTGTGACATATATGCTGCCATTGTGGAAAATAAATTTAAATCAAATACTTGCAGAAGAAGTGAATTTTAAAAATAGCCACTCAAATGTATGGTGTTTAAATGTCAGTTCTTCAAAAAGCAATTTTTTCACTGAAAGGCATAATTTTCAAGTTTCACAGAAACAAAATTTTAGTAATTTCAGCAAAATATGTTAGTAGAACTAAGACTTCTATGGTATTTTTCAATAAAAATAGGAGGGCTGGGTCACTGCAATGCTGTGGAGTGGCAGTGTCAGAAAGGGACCAGCAAAGCAGAATTTCCCAAATGGTCAGGAAAAAATCTCATTAAAATGGAAAAAAGGAATAAATGTTTACAAAGAAAAGGCAATCACATTGCTAGGCAGCAAAAAGGGGGCTTCTGATTTTAATAATAGCTAGAATCAAATAATAAAAAACAAAGGAGAAAATACCATTACCATAAAAGAAAACCTACCCCAAATTAAAGAGGAGACTTCTACTTTATACTAAAGCTGTCCTTTAAATTGAAAAATAATCTATTTAGCTAATTTAAATAAGACAATAACTGTGAGAAAATAATCTTGAATTAACATGAAAATACCTTAAAAGTGAAGAATTGGAAGGCACAACAAAGTGTAGGGTAAAATAGATCAGATGTGCTCAAAGACAGCAAAAAGGATCACAAAATGATGCTCTAAATTTTGAACTGAGCACAAGAGAATGAATCCACTTTAGAAGAATGTAGATGAAAAACTTACAAAACTACCTGAAAGACCATTTTAGTGACTATAAAGCTGACATAGCATCACAATCCTCTCCAGAAAATTATTCTACATACTTACACTGAATTGGATTTGCAACATCACTGCGTCTTCAAGACACTGCATCTTCTTTAAGAACAGCAGATTACTTCTGGCAGCTGATCTTTACTTTCAGGCCGTGCACTGTCACTGAACAACCAGTGAACAGTGGGGCACCATGCACATACCAAACATACCTAGACTGTGGTCTTTGGTATTAACTTTCAAAAAGCTTTTAAGAGGATCTCTGAAATTTTTTACAATTTGTACAATACCCAGAAAATGTTATGGTTTTTATTAAGGCACTAAATGGACCAAGACCTCTAACCAGCTGGCTTGAAATTAACACTGAATTGACTGCATTTTGGAGGTAACACATCTTCAAGCAGTGAAATTCTGTGGTCAGGTCACGCACATGTAGGTCTGGACGTTGCTGATGGTATCTGCTTCCTGGAGACATTGATAAAATACATGCTGCTTAAGAACTGTCAAAACTGAATAAAATGTCCTGAAGTCAGAAAATCGATAAACAAAGGTGGTAAAAACCACTAGAGAACTGTATTGCTCCGTAAGAGAAGTCTTAAGCACTATTACCTCACTAAACCAGCAACTTTTTCACAATTTCAACTGTGAGCAAATGACTCAAGTGGAAAGCTTTGCTTTGCCATGGCTGGCCTCCAGCAGGGAAATCTAACGCCCTCCATGACAAGCCAAGAGTCTTTTGTAGCTATGCATTAAACATATATCTGCACGGCAGGAAGGAACGGATGGAAAACTGCTGTCAGCATTGGCATTCCCCTTGGCTACTCAGAAACAGTTGCACAGAAAAAAGCAGGCCCTCATCTTGGACTGGACATTGTGGCCCAAGACGCCTGACCTTAGGCATCCCCAAAGACAAGAAAACCAGAAAGACATTTTCAACAGAGTATTCACTAAAGCAGCAGTTTTGCAAAAAAATTTGGGAAATTTTGACAGCGTTGGCTTCTGATAGTACTCCCTCAAGGCAGCTGAAGTCTTATGCTTCTGGTGATATGAAAAGTAGGTTGAATTAAGACAGACAGACAAAATGAGAACCTGATGAATTTGCAGTTTCTTGCTACAGGTATCTCTCGCTGAAATATTTAACTGGTTAGTTTAGCAGTCTACTGTATACTATTTTAGCTTTTCCTATCTTATTAACAAAATCTTTGGTTACTAAACATTTTAATGAAACTCATTTTAATAGATTTTTTAAGGATTTAGTTCTGACCTGCTCTGCCACATTTTTGTGTCTGCTACTGTGACTGCATCCTTTAGTGTGAACATCCATTTGAATTTTGCCTCTGTCCAAAATTCACTATGACATTTCTTCAACATACAGAGCTCTGTCAAAAATCTCTGTCTAGGGCTGTTCACACAAAAGACTCTCCACAGAATAAGGCACAAAACACATAAAGGTATTTGTCTTTTGAAGCAAATTACTACACATTGTCCATAATTAAAAGAATTGTCACTGAGCCAGATTTCTGGTTTTATTCCTTTATTCCTGCCGGGGGAAAAACCCTCTTCTGACTAAACCTTACTTTCAAATCACATTTAGACACCCAATTAGTGAATTAAGTTTATTCCAAAGTTTGACATCAGTATCATAATCCAGTTACCTACCCCACGCTGCTTTAACTTGTGATAGTGAACGTTTTCTGTTAGAGATACTGTACCGCAGCTGCTGGACAGCTGTAACTGATAGGATTATGTAAAAACAGCAGCTTATCATGAATGTCCTAACAGTTTCTGATGTTAAATACTCACTTGAGAATGATGCAACTGCAAATATTGCCAGTGGTTTTGTTTGCCAAGGTTATATTTTGCCTTAAGTGATGCAAAAGAACACAGGCTCTATTCCTGAAATAGCTGGTCTATAAATATGATACCTTTAGATACCCGGCTGAGCCAATGATTCTTTTGCCTTCAGACTTAAATCTGGATTATCCCATTTGTGAGAAAAAAAAATAGGCATTTTAGATATTTCATCTTACATTCTTATAGCATAAGAGGGATTGAATTTTCCCTTTCGTCTTCACTCAAACTGAGCAAGAAAACTGCTGACATGCTCTTTTCTTTTTGATCTGTGCCTTATAGCTCCCCCATCTCCTGCCACGCCAAACTGCACCCCTTTGGCCAGTCTGCAACTATATTCTGGTAAGAAGCTTTCCCCTTTGGCTCTCCTGGCTTCTCATCCTCCACACATTTTTGAGTCCAGGCTTCCTTTCCCTTAATGAATATATATCCCAAATACCGTGCAGACCACAGTGTAGGTTCATAGGCATCTACTAATGATTGGAGCAACCAGAGATCTTTAAAAGCAAAACAATCCTCATTTTTGAAGGGATTTGGGGTAATAGTGCACCAGATATTATACAGTAGAAATAACCTTAAGAAAGAAGTACGTATGTTTTCTGATTAGTAAAACCTAAGTCAGACAGCCAAATCAATGATGACCACAGAGAAAGCAAGAATTTCCAAGGTGCTATTTTGGGAAGCAGGGATGTGAAGAGAACAAAAACAAAAGAGAAAGAAAACCATAATGCTGGAAAATCTGGAACCCTCAGATTAAAACTGTTTTACAAATAGGAAGAAGTGATTTCACCCTCAGGTACTGTTCGATCTCTACCCCAGATCTCAAAGTGCAGAAAAACAGCGAGCAGCTGTTCTCACAGGACAGAGTGAAAGGGAAGTGAGTAATGACGAATGCTGCTGCCTAGCTACCCAGGGATGTTTGCCCCAGATAGCAAAAGCAGGAGCACCCAGCTCTGCAGCTCTTGACAGGCTTGGCTCTGTCATGAACGAGTGGACTCATTTCAGGCACTTGTTTGATGCAATGGCCTCTCTTAGCATCTGTAACACATCTCCTATCTCTTGCTACAGCCCACAGCCCACTTGTACCTTCTGCCACTGCAGTTTTCATACACTGTTTTGTAAATACGTGGCATTTTTCAGGTTGCTGAAAAAAATTGTTATATTCTACAATGAGGCTCTTAGAAAAAAGCACATCTTCAAATAATTCTACTCTGACTGAATACAAGTTGGAGTCTTGGATGTCAGTATTGTAATAAATACATGAACACAATACATCTACTGCATCTATATTAAATCTGTGGGTTTCTATCATATTATGATTTTTAATCACATTTTTACAATGACAGTCAAAATACCATCTCCATCCATTTATCTTCTTAATAATCAGCAATGTTCTTTTGTCTGCTGAAAGATCTTTGGTTTTGCCCGCGCAAGCTATAAAAGTAGAAAACATGATGCAACATGTTATAAACTCCTGATCATTTCCATCTACCCATTGTTTGTACCTGCTGAAACTGCTCCAGCCCTGGACAAAATGGAATCATTACATATACTAACATTCATTAATATAGGAAAAAATAAAAAAACAAGATATTCCACTGTATATTCTAAAAACTTCAGAGATCACAGATCAAACTTGGAAGGCACTGGAAAACAGCAGCTCTGCCTTAAGTTAGTCTAACAGTAATTATTCCCTACCTTTGAAACTAAGTCCCTAATATTGTTTCAAACTGTATATAAAGTACACAATCTTCAACTGAGAGGAAGTGGGTATTTTTTCATTTACTATAGTTAAGCAATGAAAATTTCAGCAGTTTTCAGTTGGTGATATTTGAACTGTGATCTTTGATTTTGTCCTAGAATTTTTCACATAACTTCTAAAGCCCAAGAAGTCTTTGGTGAGCACATCCCAGTCTTTTTTTTCCAGTTAAAGTCCCTCTTCTTCAAACATCTTTCCATCTTCCTCTAGTTTATCACTGAGCTTGTTCCCCACAAACCATTATCCACAGAAATTTTTCTTCAGTTACAAAATCTCATTCATCTCCCTTCAAACACTTTTAGAGTTTCAGGTGCAGAATTGCAGAAAGTGCGTAAGGTTTTGCTCATCTTAAACCTAATTGTCTCTGTGTGCAATTCTGTCCAAACCTAGACAGATACCCTAGTCATATTTCACATTACAATGTTAAGCATAAAGTTTTAAGTAAAATATAAATGACTGAAGCATGGGATAAACATCTCCTGAAATAAGTATTTACCTCCACCGAGTACGGATCAGGTATGGAAAGCTGTTCCCTGGGCCTGCACTGCAGACATCTAAGAGTAAGCAAGATGAATTCTACTGCCTCACCACATTCTGTCCAGTCACTGGGAAAGTACTGCAGAGATACTTCCAATATAACAGAGCATGTTACCTGACTAAAGGTTACCAATTAAACACAAAGCCATGGCAAGAATCAAAACAATTAGCAAAAACCAAGCACACAGACCCACCAATCCCAAAAATAATGGAAGGGGAATAACACAGATGACTGCTCCTCTTCCAAAACCCACCAAACAAGTGCAGGAAGCTCACCAGAAAACTCCACAAACTGAGGGATTACCTAAAGGTTATAAAACTTCAGAGGAATAATTTAGGGGCTGTGTAAAATTTATTAGAGGATTATTTTTTTAGTGGATTTTTTATTTTTTAGTGGATTGCAGCACTGTGTCAAACTTCCTCTGGGATGCTTAAGGTAACCACCAAAACCATGTAAAGGGAGTGACTAAGGTAGACTGGAGAAAAAGAGGCACGGAAACACCAAGGACAAAGAGGATAAAGGGGACCAGGCCCATGCAGACAGCTTATTAATTACACTGCACTGCTGCAGTCCATCCCATCTTATTATTGCACCTATTTCTAACTAGTCTTGTGTGCATGTACCTGTCAAGGCTAGCAAACCTCAAGTGGGACTAGCCCACAAGCAGGACAACAGGAATATGATCCACTGGAGCAGCACCACTTGTCTGAGGCACTTGAAGGCCCAGGGCCCTGCAAAGGGGAAACATGGGCTGGATGCCAGTCACTGCCTGGGGTGTCTGAGAGCAGCTGCAGAGCCCCACTGCAGCCGTGTGCACACCCACAGGTGAGGCTCAGCCTGGTCAGCTGCACAAGGAAGAGGGTGGAGCAGCAATACCCAGCACAGTCTCTGTTTACACAGGTGCCAGTACAGGCACTGCACTCTGCCCCTGGGGATTTGTGGCTGGCAGTGTTTGTAGTTTGTATTGTGTGTAGGTGTGCACGCAGGTATTGTTTTATGTTGTTACTTGATGCTTGATGATAAAGGAATCACCACAGCCTGGGGTCCTTTGGCTTGGGAGGGGAAAAAATAAAGCCCTCATCCCAAAAGCCAGGGGATTCTGCTACCATGAGCAAAGAGGTGGGCCACAGACACTGGCAAAAAACCCTCCTGCTGAAATTTTCAGTTGGTCTAAAAGGTTTATATATTTCCACATACCTGAGTGGTCATTTAGTTTGTTTTAGGTATCTGTAACATATGGAGAGTAAAAGAAATTAGTTTATTCATATATCTGTTTCATTACATAGTCTGGCTATGATAATATAGAATAAAACATTGAGGACTCCATAGCTGCTGTATCAGGAAACAGCTAAATTCACAAAGGCTATGAATACTGTTTTAAGTATTTATGCAATAAAGAAATTATTTTTCTTTCAAACCACTCCTTAAGTATCTTCCCAAAGAAAGAACATATACAGAAGTTTTGGGGTTTTTTGTTGGGTTTTTTGTTTGTTTGTTTGGGTTTGGTTTGGTTTTTTAATCAGCAGGTCTGTAGTCAATGCATGGGTTTAGAAAATAATCTGTCATCTTCCTTTTTTTTTCTTTAATCAACAAAACCAAAATTTTGCAGGGAAACACTACCAGTTTCCTTAGATTTTCAGTATTTCATGCGGTACTAAGGATTTTATTCTGCATACACTTCGGTACACATACATGCAGATGCTTGTATGCACAGTCTTTTTACATATAATCACTGATAAATCCAGCTAACACCATTAAGGTCTGATTACACCTCTCGAATACTGAGGGGAAAAAATGATAAAGAAACCCTGCCAAATATAAAATTATCAAGGCCTCCAGCTCCTTTATTTTACTTTCTAAACCATTTCAGCAGTGGCCTGTAACAGACTCACATAAGCACTTCTTACAAGCACAGCTACCACCTGGCAACTACTACATTTAAATAAATGTATTTGAGTATTGTAGCATTATGTACTTTAGGTGGATGACCACCAAAAGCATCAGAGACAAACTGTAAGGGTTTCCAAACGGGATAAATCAACAGCAGCTAGCCCAACAGTTTACAAAACCATGGCCAGGGATCCTCTGAACAGACAGACTGCAATGGCCACCTGCAAAATTCCAAATGACTGATTTCCAACCAGAAAGCCCCAGTAAAGCCTACACTGATTTTACAAGTAACATGTTTCTAGAAGTCACAGCAAGACTTCACTTTGGAAAACAGACTTTTTCCTGGAATGCTAGAAGAGTGCCCCACTTGATGCCAAGACCAATCTCTGTGTAAAACTATATCCTAAGATTTTGGAAAAGGAATTCATAACCTTATGCACAGACTCTCGAGTATCTGCCTAACCTCAAAATTCCTTCTTTCAGCATAGCAATTTTTAGCCAAGCCTGATCCTTTGAGTTGCACCACTGGGCTCCTTTCTGAAAGCAACAGTTCACAAAGGGCTCAGAACATGAGGAGTTCCTCTGGACCTGGCTCATGCTGATTGCTCCACACCAATACCACACCATAACCTAACCAACTTCAGAACTGAAAGCTCTCTTTACATTCACAGTTCTGCACCAAAGCTAATAAATTCCAAGCAGCAGGGCTTGTTCACACCAGAGGTTACCATGACTCAACAAATCAATAATCAACAACTTCAACTCACACAAAACTGACAAGGCTGAAAATTTTTAATCACATTTCAGGAGATTAGTCTGGTTTTGCAAATCGTGCAAGACTTCACTACAGCTGTGTCACAAGCCCTATTTTGGACTGCATATTCTTCCTATATTTTTTCAGTATTTCAGGAAGAAAATAAACTGTATTTGGCACAGAGTGCACCGTATTAGTACAACAGGCACACAGCCAGCACCAGCCTATTTCCTGATCTGTTCCACTTCTTCTCATCATCCTACTTATAGCTCTTCAGATCTGCTTCTCTTCCTGTATCACCCCATAAAGGTAAGTGATCCAGAGAGTCAAAGATACATTATGTCCTCTTATCACCAAAGAGCCATAATTTTGCCATGATGATTCAGGAATCTTGTCCAAACAGTACTGCAAGAGACAAGTTAAAGAGTAAGAACCAGAAATACATATGGATTAGTGTCAGCAGATACATTAAACAGGATACTATATGAAGGCAAGTGCACAAAGTGCTCAATTTGCAGATTCAAAAAAAAAATATTGAGTTTACTGTAATTGAATTAATCTTTTTTTGTGCATAAGCTCAGGGCAAGGGGAGTGTCATTACAGACTGTAGTATTAAGATTTAAAAAGATCTTTTTGTACAGATGTTAAGCAACATTACTGTTATTATACATCTCGTATCTCTCTTCAGTCTAGACAGCCTAGTTCAACTCCAGCAGTTTTCTGATCACCTTGGTAGCTTCAGTAAAAGGCTGTTTATCCCACTGGAATAAAGCAGGGAAACTGTAAAGGAACTTTGGGCTACAAATACCTTGTGAAGTGTAAAACTTCCACTTTTCTTCCATAAACATGAAACAGAAAGCTTATAATAAATCTCATCCAAAGGAGTTTCTGTGGTTTATAAAATTTATGTCATGTTTCATACAGATTTTTCAAGTTTTAAAGAGAAAAAATTATTCAGCTAAGTAATTATCAACATTAGCAACTTAACAGTCTGAAGTCTGGCCAAGTTATATAACAATAGTTAAGAAGACAGAGGAAAATTATAAATATGTTTACAGATGTCTGAAAATCCTGTTGAATTTCTTTCTGGATAAAAGAAAAATATATTGTACTGTAAGAAGTATAATACAGACATTTGGAATAATCAGCTGGAACAACCAAAAATCTAGTCCATTGCTTAAGGTCACTTTATTAAAATTTTAAATAAATTTTTATTTTTTTTAAAAGACAGCATAAGGACAATAATTTTTGTAACTCTGTATGGAGCAAGTTCATCCTTTTTTTGTAGTAACACTACCAAGGAAAAGAACTAGAATTACAGATATTCTCCACCAAGTTATCTGCTTGTACCAAAAGGGTCAAACTCCACTGCAGTATGCAGTGCTGGGCCAGTAACATCAGACAAACAGCAAAAAAATGATTACAGGGGAAATTCTTGTAACTACTCAGAGCTGATGATGACTTGAGAAGTCAGAGGATGCACAAAGTTGGAAGAAAAGTCATGTTTCTGGAACTATATGCCATCTTACCAAAGTCCATCAAATTTTGTACAGTGTATTCTTTTAATAGTGACATTTTTCTTTCATTGTGACATTTTGTACATGTGAAAACAATTATTTCACCACTGCCACAATATGCTTCCTCCTCTCTGGCACAAGCGGCACAGATCCCGGCTTGCTGTGTTTACGACGATTCAGTTCCCTAGAAACAGAACAGAGAAATCAAACGTTTTTCAGTAGTCAGCAAAACATTTAAGAAAATACTGTCTTCCTCCTCAAGCTACTAATGGAGTTTTCCCACAAAGAAAACAAAAAAAAGTTAAGAATTGCTCTGTTTCTCATAACCAAAAGCCACATACTCCTTTGGGAAGAAGGATCATCCCTTTTGAAAATAACTTTAAAACTGGCTAATTCAGAAAGGTTTCAAATGAGCCTTTCCTTGGGAGCTCAGCTGGGTTTTCACATCAACAGGATCGGCTGCTCAAGTCCGTGGAGTTTTTTAGCTAATAAAGATGACTAAGACCCACCACTTTACTGTTAATTCAATGACTACAGCAAAGTACACCACTTCCTACTCCTAGAAATTCCAATATGGCAATGATCCAAGTAGCATAAAAGATTCATCCTGGAATCTGGCATTATCCAAAAAACCAAAACCACAAACCCACAAAAAAACCAAATGAAAGCCAAAAAGACCTCCACACACCCCCAGAGAGCCCATCCCATTTCCATTGCAATGGGGCATCATGTCAGGCTTAACTAAGCACTGTGGCTCTTTCCAGCATGATATCTGTTGCCTGTCTTCACTGTCCTTTTGGGAAGCAGCCAGTCCTCTCTGACACTGGCACTCATCTGCGTTCTCTTCACAATCAATCCAGTAGCTCATGATCACTCATTCAGATGTTCAAGGGAGCTCTATCACTCCCATACAGCTCTGCAACAGCTGCACTGCAGTGATGCATCTCACGAAGAGGAAGAGAAAGAAAAGCCAGAGAGCAGAGGAGGAGCACGTACTTCCGCCGCCGAGCCTCCCTCATGATGCGCTGCTCCTTGATTTGGCAATAAATACTCTTGGGCAAGTGGCGGTGCTGAGCTATGCGCCGGATCTGGGGGTGAAACTGGAACTTCTCCTTCAGCTTCTGATTGTAATTCATGGCTGCCTTCTCTCGGGGTGCAAGCTGCAGGGAAAAGAACACAGACAAGCGTGTTAAGAGAACAGGGATTTAACTGTCAATCTCCTCTACGAAACAAAATTTTAACTTTTCATTCAAATGGCTTCCTTCTAGCAAATTCCTTCAGAATAAGGGTAGGTAAGTATTAAAAAACCTAAAATTCCAACAACATCCCAATGCTCAAACACAAAATGTTATCACTTTAAAGCTGAGTGAAGTAACCAAATTTAATTCCCGAGAACAGATTTTAATGCGCTGTGGAGTGACAAATGAGAACATAAATAGCTGACAGTAAACATTCTTTGATTAGTGTTTCCCAACCTCTGATGATGATCAACTCTCCCTGTAGAACAAAGATTTTTGGGCATTTTAATCACTAGCCAGTGTAATTATAAATGCTATAGAGGAACTGTCTTCATGACAGCTCTTCAGGTGGCCTAAATCTTACCCAGCACCCTGATCCCTTGGGATGCACAAAGCACAGATCAAACTTCAAGTATTAGCTTGACTATATGGCACACAGGGAGTTGCAATTTGCACCAAGCAGCTAAAGAAGTCTTAGTATCACAAACACATGAAATACAGTTGAGCAGGTATTGTCATAAAAGACTAATTTCTAATTAATGTTTAAAATTCTGTCTGAGCTACCATCAACAATGACGAAAGTAAGAAACACCCTCTTCTGACAGCCAATGTACAGAAGATTTTTATTCAATTAGGCTTTTTTTCCTTTGGTCATGATGGTTATTTATCAAAAGGAAAAAAATGTGTTTTCTGTGGTTTTGTTTAAAACACTCATTGCTTCATGAGGAATAGCAATCTGTATGTATTTTGGATTTGCTTGAATCTTTAGGAATTTCAGCTGCATTTCAGTCTAGTGAGTTTTCATATAAACATAAAATCTGTTAGTATTAAATATGGGATGTTGATAATCCCATCCTCTTTTTTCCTATCCTCCTCCTGCCCAAACTCTGTAACTCCAATATTTCAGACATTTTAAAAGTCCTTCATTTTTTCAATTAAACCATGGCACCAGTCTTTTGCCATCCCACATTTACATCACACTACTATCTCCACCTAAAATATTAGGAGTATAAAATAGTAGTTCAGACAACTTCTATTTATTCAGCTTTGTAAATGACTCAGTGTCACTAACTTTTCACTTTCAAGAAAAGACAGAAACTGATGCTAATGAAAAAAAGCAGTAACAAAACAAAAAACTTTATTATACACGCAGTTGGAAATTCCACTTACGATATAATGAGACATGTTCTTTCCCCCACCATGAAATCAGCAATTGGCTTTTTATTCTCCGCTCTGGAGATCACTTTTGTGTGACTTCTGGTAGAATTTTTCATGAATTCCAAATAAATAAATAAATATCACACTTAGATTATTTTGGTCCAGAGTACCATAAATGGTCTGAAAACAAGTATTGATAAAAAATACCACAAAGGAGCTGCTGATTTGGGACAATCAAGAAACCAGATACCAGATACAGAGTTGCTCATGGCTCAGAAAATCTTTTTCAGACATCAGAGATACATGATGCTCTTAACATGTTTCTCCACACCCTCTTGTTCATAAAATTCAAATCCATCTGCTTTACTTACATTCACTGTGGCCTATGAAACTGAGCACATTTTACAGTCTTAGCCCACTAAAGCTACCCTCCCCCTTTTACTGAAATTCCTTCTTGTGAGCCAGCATGTGAATAGCTGGTTCACTCTCAGCAAATCCCAGGTGTTCCCACTTTGCAGAAAACTGCCAACATAATCCAAATTAAAGAGCTTTATTTTAATTAAATGCAATGATTTTCCTTTAATTTTAGAAGAGCAAATTGCTGCCGATTTAGTATAACCTTGATGATTCTACAGACAAGAGGCGAATCTGTAAATTAAAGATACATCCAGAACATCTTATTTAAAAAATTAATATAGATTAAGAGGTGGTGGAGCCTGACTCCATTTTTATGGGTAATGTGGTGTAGAGAAAGGCACACAGCTGGTGACTTTCCACCCAACTCCCGGATGCAAGTGGCCAATACACCCAGCTGTGCTAAGTGCACCCTCCTCCACATGGTGGTAAAAGAAAACCCTGCAGTAATGACAAGTTTCCTTTATGAGAGACAGCAGATAGCTAAGAAAGCACACTGCAATAACACACTGAATTCAACCCTCTCTTGCAAGTCACTTTACAAAGGTCAGTGTGAATAGCTCAAGAGAACAGTGTTACTTCCCATTCTGTTCTGGGCTGGAGAAGATGCACAGCATGATTTGCAGGATTAGAGATTTCATTTACAGGGACTAGAACATTCTCCAATTTAATATATATAATAAATTATGATTTATGGGACATCATGAGGGGAAGACCTGCTTAAAGGTGACATATGACTGTTTCTTCCTAAGTTCAAATAATGAATGTGCAATTTCTTCCCTACATGAGGAAAATGAAGATTATGTGGCAGAAACATAGCTGATTTGTGTCTCTACCACAGGAGGACTTCACAGCAAATACTTGAGGTGAAAAAAGGGGAAAAAACTGTAAATGCAACCAAGTTGTCAGTAATAGGAAAATGCCTCCTTGAGTAAACTGCCCATGCCTCTTCTCCTCCCTCCTGATGACACAGACTGCTTATTTTTCCATCTAAGCAGAAGGAAAGTAAGCATTTTTGCAGAGCCCTGATTAGAAGCTAAAACCACCCTTAAAAAAAATTCTCCTCTTCAAGAGGGCTGTATTTAAAACTCCACACTATTAAGACTGTAATTCAGCATGAGAATATGAAATGAATGTTTATCTGTCCTCTTCAGGTTGCCCTTCTACATTAGGGCAGGCAAGAGCACAGATGCAATATATTTTTAGAATCCAGATATATGCCAGCAGTTTTCTACACCATAGCCTGTCTTTATTTATTATTCTATTGCTCTGCTGAAAACACCTTTCTAAATTTATTGCCGCAAAGTTCATTATTAGTTCTTTCCTGGACCACAATTTTTTATCTCTTTACATCTAAATGGATAACAAAAGAAAAAAAAACAGAAAGGTAATATAAGGCAATGTAGACGTTAAGAGCATAAAATCACAGCTACAGGGCTGAAGTTACAGGTGCACTGAATCACAAGCCAAAAATCACCATGAAAAGAATGCCATGACCCACAGTATCTGGTACTGCTTGTTATCAGCATTATCTCAGAAAATGGAACCACACACTAGAAACAGACTGAAAGGATAAACAATTGCTTAAGACAGTTTTTATGTGCTCCTGCTAATCCACTTTGCTAGATTAAAACCAAGATTTCTAACAGCACTTTCTCCTATCTCTATTAGCCTATACTCAAAATCTGGTATTTCTGCATTTTTTAAGAAAGCAGTGAATCTATGTTCTGCTACTGTTCACTCACTCACCACTAGTTTCACTAAAATTCTAAGCATACTAACCCACTGCTCTGTTCTAATTCATAAAAGTAACAGAGACAAACTTTTGCAGCTGTTACTCACAGAAGTAATATTACTAAGAATTCACACTCTAAGGACTGAAGGTATAGTCTCTTTTCTAATGTGGTAGTAGACTGAAGAGGAATACAGGTTTTACAAGTTTTACTGATGGATCATCACTTTCAGTACAATTCAGAAAAACCTAGTCTATCCCTTTCCTTCTATCAATTAAATTAATTGTACACTATTAACTGAAATCTACTCTATTACTGCTGCTTTTTCAGCCTGTCCACTCAGACCAGCCTCTATTTTCCTCCTCAAAAGTCAAAATCATTTACCTTTTCATAAATCCCAAACTTCTTCAAAAGCGTAGGTAAAAAAGCATCAAACACACTTAACAAGCCATATTTTAAGTATTTGAACAGTCTTGAGTTTCTCAAGTCTTAACTGAGTCTTTTGTTTCTGGGCATGCAGAGATAGATGTTCACTGCTTTAAAAATACCACCTGTTATGTCCCATTTAATAATACATTTTTATCAATTAATGAAAATTTATCAAAAGCTAAATGTAGAAAATTATTTTGAAGCAACCTCTGCAGTATCTCCAACACCGATATTTGGGGTTTGCTACCCCAAAGTAAAACCTGTGCAGACTTAATTGTCAGTGGAGTAGAGACACAAGATGCCTCTGGCTCCTCCAGAGACTCTTCTTCTTTCTTTCATGTTTCACTGATTTTGAATAATGAGTGCAGTGCCAAGTACACTAAAACCCAAAAGAAACATGCATGTCAGAACTGATGACTGCTCAGGTAGCTGTAGTTCAGAAAGTACAACTTTCCAACTGGATAAATGCTCACCAGCCACAACAGGAGTACTATGTATTCACTATAACTTCCTTGGAACTCAGCAATGCAAAAAAACCAACTAAGTACTCACCAAAGAAAATGTTCGATGACTATTTTTCTTTCTCTTTCAGGATGTTGATTTCTACCCACCCCCAGCACAAAACCATCCATCTTAAAATACAATGTATTGCAAGATTTTAGCATTGTATCCGGAATACAGTGACCTCTGGATGAGTCATTCAATCAAATCTTCTCAGCTAAGAAAAATAGCAGACTAAGCAACTAAGCACTTAAGACATATTTTGACACTTCTGACAGAATTACTGAATGTTCAGCTTTGAATATTCAAAATGCTCAAAAAATAGCCACAGACTGTGGAAGAACTGGACATCTATAAAATAAGCAAACATATGTCTGTGAAGATAAGAACACCAGTACTCTAAAAAAGAAGCAGATACTAAAGAAAATCAGTGGAACCTGCTAAATAGCCATTAACAGTTTCATTGTCAAGAATCACAGGAACTACGAGGCTTGATCAAACAGGGATTCACAAAGTTGCCTGAATCCAAGCAACATTCCCAAAGTATATCCAAGAGCGTGATAAGCCATGAGGAAGGACTCTGAGTCCTATTAGCTACAATTGCTCTCTAAACATCTGAAAAATAAAACTTGATAGTGTTTCTAAAAAAGTTTTAAACAACTATAGCCACTTCAGACAGCTTCAGATTCTGTGCCTTGCTAAATTCACAGCTTCAACACTACCATGCCTGAACACATTCCCACGTAAGATATGAGGACGTGAAACATTCTCTTCTCATTATAATGTAATTCTTCACAAGTCCATCTCTGTTCTGTGAAGTGAGCACAATTTTTCTGCATAAGGCACTATGTCCCTTTAAGTTCTTTCTAGTTTTGCTTTCTTAAGATGACTTTTGATGTTGCAAAGTGTTTTTTCTAAGACAGAATAAATTATGGGATGATTTTCATTTCTGACAGCAAAAAAAAAAATAAACAAAAAAAATAATTCCCCCCAAGAATAACTCAAAAACCAGGGGGAAAAGAATCAAATAATAAACCACATGTCACCTGACCTGTGTCACAGCTAGTTATTGATTTGGTTCTCTGGGGAGCCAACAGCCCAAGTGCTGTGACAGAAATACACAACCTTATGTTACAAAAGCTTCCCTGGAATGATCCCACAAGAGCAGAACCACACCACCAGCGCAGCCTCCAAAGGGCACATCAAGCAACAACACTACATTCACAAAGAAAAACAACAAAGGCTGTTCTGTGCAGGATTCCTGTCAGGTCAAGGAACAGAAGAGTATTAATGTGCAGACCATATCCAATGCTCAGTAGTCACAACTAAGCAGTACCTTTTTTTAGGCTCATCCATGGCCAGTTTCCACTGACGCAAATACCACAGAAAACAGAAGAATGTCATTTACCAGTGTACATTCTGAACACTTCAACAACGGTTAAGTTGTCCTTTTGGTAGGCAACATTTCTGCAATGCAGGAGTAGCTGTGTTTGCCTATTACTTCCCAAAGTCAATTATCCTTACCCTTTCATAAGAAAAGGAGCCAATGCCATCTAGTAGTCAATACAGTGAACTTTTTTTTCATATCTGAAAATATTAGGAACCCTTCTACATGAAAATGGTATTTGTGACATTCTTTCTACCTACTTGTCCTTCATATAAAGGACTTAGAATAAAGATGAATGTCAAAAGTACCAGACAATTCTGTTACAGAACAGCATCTTAGAGAGAAACATCATGATCTATTGCTAAAAATATAGTGAGTAAATGGAGAAAGTTTCAGTTAATATCATAAACTCAGGTGAAAATGGTGTTGCCATGAGCACACTGATATCGCAGAAGGAAACAGATAATATTTCTACCCAACACTGCACTATCTAAACAAATTCAACACAAACGTTAAATCCAAAAGTAAAGTCTCTAATGAGCTTTGTGGAATCCCCAAAGTTAGCAACTATGGAACTGATATTTAAGTGTTTGACCAAAGCACCACATGGGAAAATTCCAATAATCAATGCAGAAGAGCAAGGAAACAAACAAACAAAACAAAACCAAAAAAAAGAAAGAAAAAGAGATATCCTTTAAAAAACTAAAATTCAAATAATTCAACCTAAACAGTTGCTTGTAATCACAATTACTGCAGAGACCACAAAGCTCTGGAGTTTTTTTATCTACTGCTCTATAGCAAAACTGAGAATACTAAGACGACTTCCCAATACCTATGGTGGGCCATGGCTAAAGATATACATGTTATTTTAATTGTGCTAGTCCATATCTAGTGCTCCAGAGTGCACAGAAGTTCATAAATTATCCTGTTTCCCATGTAGCCCTAAGTACTCCTCCACTCCCTCCAGCTGCCACCTCTCCCAGCTGTTTCACTTCCCTCGTACAGATCCTTCAAGTTGATGGAGCTTCAGGTAATCACAAACAGTCCTAGACATGAGTATGCAACAGATCCAGCATCAAAGCTGCACAACATGCTTCCCTGAATCACAGCTTCCCTTTCCTCTCCCCACAACCTTTCCCAAGATCAGGCAAAAACTCCCCCAGACGTTATCTGACAGCTCTGCCAAGGGGCTCAGAAAAGGCAGTATGAGCACCTCCAAAATACTGTAACAATACAAAGCTACATAAAGGGATTACTCCCAGCAGACAAAGTGCCACATTCACTCTCCAAAGTCACTCAATATTTTGACACAACTGTGCAGATGAATCTATGCAAGTGGTAACTGAAAGGGAACATTTGGGCTTTGTACATAAATGTTTGAAAAAGTATAACTGAAAAGACTTATCTAATGAGACTGGTGATTGTTCCCACTAGGAATACCTCAACCAAACAGACTTACATTGAATTAAGTGGACTTCAGATACCACCCTGGTTTGCCCACTTGGTATCTGAGAGCTACAAGATTAACAACAATCTTGGTGTCAAACTACACATCAGTGCAAACAGCTACTTTACACTATATATGCTCATCACAGCATGACTTTATTTTTTTTTTTTTAACAAATTAACTACGTGAATGAACATGAACTCACCACATGCCAGTTGAAAACTTTCAAAGTACTAACTCTAAACTTCAATAGAATTACTTAAGTATGGCTGAACAGAATTTATTACTTTTTTCCCAGTGGTGAAGCATGAATTCTAAACATTAGCACACAGGTAAAAAAATTCAAATCTACTTTAGATAGAACTGATGATTATTGTTAACATTAAACAAGACCAAAAAAAGTCATCTTGTGTGGCAATAACAAGGCATGCCATTTTCTTATTATTATAAGCTGTAGCAAAGGCAATGAGCTATACTGCACATGTCTATCTGCAATTAAACACCAATGTCAAACTATAATTTTACAGCTTCCCTTCGGAAAAAAGTTTTTAAAAGCTGAAGAGGCTAACTGGTTGTATTAACAAAAAACCCCGAACATCTTGTGATAACAAAAAGCAAAATGCAACTCTTACCACTCCCAGTTTTTCAGAAGCATTAGCTTTCCACAGGCGAATATTCATCTCATCTGAGCCACAGAGAATGTATTTGTTATCTGAAGTCCATTTTACAGTGATGACATGCTGCATTCGTTTGGTGTGATAAACCTCCCTAGAGCAAAGAGAAACATTTTTAAATTATCTATCATCACTTTTCTCAGCATTACCCTTCAAATAGCAGAAAATATTCTGTTTAAGGCAAAATTTCTTTTTTACATTTTCTTGCTGTTGTTTTCAAAAAAAATCTGACTTTTTTAAACTGTGCTGATCTTATCTTTCTGTAGATAGAGATACAAAAGAAGTGTGATAGACTAATAAAGGACCACCTAGGATAAGATGCATTTTATATAAGTGCTTTCACAGAAATTATAATAAAGAGTTAAATAACTGTATCTTTTTTTGCACCTTTTGCAAAATATGCTATATACATTATGAAATGCATACGGTTCCTGAAATAATTCTGATTCACATGCTTTTACACTGAGAGTATTACAGAATGGGAATGCAGAAAAATAGGTACCAAAGCATCTGACATCAAACAGCAAAGAAAAACCTCCCAGCTATCTGTTTATCATATGGCAATGGATTTGCTACTCTTCATTGTGATTTTCCTCCTTTACCCAAAAATAGACTCAATTTTTTAATTTCTGTCGATCAGACTCCTGCTCAACAAGTGCTGTTGAAAAATGCTTCTGCATGCTACATTTAAACCAATATTTAAGTTAAACTCTTATCTGATTTTCATTAAATGTGTATCAAACAAATTTATTCTTTTATTTTTACTATAAAAATAAAGGACTAAATACATATTTTTTGGGAATTTTACCTATTTATTAGCATTCTGAAAAGAAGGAAAAGTTAAGGCCTATTTACTGTCTACCAATAACTATTTCTTTGATGCATCAGTCATGCACAATGGCTTATTCTCTTTCTTCCACTCAGTTATTTTTGCAAGTAAACCCAAGTAATAATGTAACAGAAACACAAAAACAACATCTATTCAAGCGTTGTGGAGAAACCAGACTGGGGTTGAGCTGAAGTGGTTGTGAGAAAAAGAAAAGTAATCAATATACCAGAATAAATAAGCTTTAATAAGCTAAATCACCTCTTTTAATTCACCAGCAAGCAATAACAACTAGGTGGAAGACTGAGCACAACTACCATCAGAAAACATTAACTCACATCAGCTTTTCACTGTTTAATGGCATGTGTGCACATCTGCACTTTCACAATAATTTCTGTGTTTACTCTCCTTCTACTATGTGACTCAGTAAAGCTTCTCTTCACCCATCTCTGCAGAACTAAGTCCTTTTCCTTTCCATACTTTGAATTTGCAGCCTTTACCTATCCTGTGGCTGTCATCACAACATTTTAAATATCATTTTTCAGGGACAGGAAAAACAGAAATCATAGCCAAATAGCCTGAATCTGTCATTTAAAAGTTCACACAGAAATACAGTTCTGTTTACTAAGCACTTACTAAATTTAATCAACTTCATCATAAATTTTATTTCATAGGGCTAAACGATTTTATTATTTAAATTTTCATTTAAAAATAAAACAGAAGGCAAATGAAGTTAGGAGTTTTTCAGATTGGCAGGACATCAGAAGTAAAAAAATCAGGATCCTTATTTACAGATATTCCTAACTGCCCTCAGTTTTCCAAGTAGGATCAGATCTTCTATTTAGAGACTTTTCTCCATTCCGTGAGACTAATATGAACTGTGCATTTCTTTTAGAAGCCCAGCTTCTACAGAATTTTAAGTGTACCAGAACACTCTAATCAGCTTACATGAGGCAAATTTTTTCTTTTGTAAGGCTTCTCCTCACTAGATTTGTGGCTACAAAACAAAAGGGAAAAAAGTGGAGGCAAAGAGAAAAGGCCCTTCCACAGGCCTTGGGAACAAGCTGCTAAAATGTGAAATAAAGCCTTTTACTGTTGCATTATGGGGTCTGCAAACTTCTCAGTGATGTGCGCTAACTTTCCATACCACCACTTCTGTGAACGTTCTGCTAACCATACTGTTTAATAATGCAAATTAGAAAAAAAATAAAAACAAACCTACAAAGAAACTGCACTACCTAATTACATTTAAAGTATTATTGCAAGACAAAAAGAATGTGCAAACTATCTGTAGGTTATTACCAGAGGGAATGTAAATGCATCTGTAATACAGCATAGGAGCACACGAGCACACATAGTTACACAGCATGCACAATTTCATCAATCAATAATAAAAATATACTCCTTCACTGACCAGTATTTCAACATTTTCACCCTCAAACCATCTAGAACTGGACTTAGTAAAAACATTCTGGGGGGACCAGGCTGGAGAGAGGAAGTCAAGCAGAAACAAAATAAAGTGAAGAATAAAGAAAAAAAAAAAGAAGAACAGACAAGAAAGAATAATGAAGGCAGGTTTATGAAGATCAAATGATACCAGAAAGATCAGATAACTTGCTCCAGTTTTCATCAGACTGAAAGAAAAACAAAAAATAATAGAGACAGTAGATTCAATCTGAACTCCAGCAAAATATTTAATATACTGACTTATGAAACCTTGCATGAAAAACAAAATCCATGGCAATTGTATTCAAAGCACTTCTATTACAAATCAAAACCAGGTTAAGAAAATATGAAGAAAAGGTAGTAAGTGCACTGGAACACATCACAAAAGAGTCCCAAACTGATCCTCAGGAATTCATACAGCAATTTATTTTACATAATGTCTTGAGCAATCACCCACATAGGATGAAGACAGTCCCTAGGAAACCAAAAGCTACAATGCTAGAATACACTGCAAACTTAAGTGGTGACAGAAACAATATAAAGTAACCTAAAAACATTAAAGATGCATAGACAGGGAAATCAAATGGGATTCACCATGGTCAAATAAAAATGACACGAGCACAATAATCCACTCTAATTTTAATTCCATACTGTGGAAGTAGTGCTACTTGTTAAGTAGTTCTGCTCGTGATCCATACTCCAGAATTAAGTCAACTACACAGCTTGTCATCTTCAAGCTACTGACAGGATAAGATTTCAACACTCACAGGAAGCAAATGCCCCAGTGAAGATGTTAATGAATGAATTAGTAATTTTGAGGATTTGGGAGGAAGTCACTGGAATGAATGACAGCAAGAAAGAAAGGTGTAGAACTACTCACCTGCTGTGACCTTTGTCCACAGGAAAAATGCGGATGGACTTATCAAAGCTGGCAGACACAAATTCCTTCCCAGTGGGTGAATAATCCACATCAAGAACAGCAGACACATGATCCATATGCACCATCACAGGTGATTCAAGATAGCGCATATCAAAGGTATATAAGCTTTAAAATAAATACATTAGCAGCTTAATATCATAACAAGTCCTAAGTAAACAGTACATTTTACATAAACCACACTAAAGAATAGAGCCATATTGCAGAGGGAACCCCTTAAAACAGTTCATAATACATGAAAAGAAAGAAAACGGTATTATTTAGGGTTTGAAATAAGTTTGTTAATCAGAGGATTTATTATTAATCCTCTGATTTATTAAAATTTATTCATTAATTATTGGATGAGGTTTCTTGCTCACTATCAAAGGACAGATGGGCTCCACTATTCCCTTCATCATCTGTTCATGGGTCAGACTCTAAGCACCACACTGTCCTCCTTTACCTTCTGACATAAGTATGCACCCTGAACTTGTAAAAGCATCTCTGAATCACTGCAGCAAGTCTATCAATCCTGAGAGGTTTCTAAATATTCCCATACTGTGAACTCCTAGTAATTCAGAGTCTAACGTAAAATTCCATTTGGTTGGCACCCTTTGTTACTGCCTAATTATCTTAGGCCAGACAAGTGCAAGGAAAGCTTGGTGTAGCAAGTCTAGGAGTGCAGGGAAGCTTGGTCTTCACACATGGAGATGCTACCTCAGCAAAGCATACTGCCTGTAGAAAAGCATTATGGACCACAGCTGGCTTGCTCTTAAGGACTTCAAACTCAGATAAGGCCTACCTCTACTCCCTTTGAATAAAGAAGTTAGGCAAAATCATTGTGTAGATAATAAAATAAGCACATGCGCTTTACAGACAATGCATTTATTGAAATCTGCTTAAGATATACTATTTAGTAGAACTATTATGTTAAAAGAATTTAATTTACCAGGTTTATCACCTTCCTTTCTGCAGATGAATGTGTAATTGAAATAAAATATATCTTACTGAATACTATAATTGAGATTCTTGCTTTTTCTTTCTAAATTCCCCAAGAGAAAGTATGCAGCATCTTATTCAAAACTTATCACACTAATCAGCAAATACTTGCATATGCATTGTTGATGTGTGCATTTGCCTTTGCATACTAAATGCTTCAGGCTGCAAGAGGACACTTGTCCCTGACAGCAACAGCTATAGTTTTTTAGTTTAGCAAGAGGAAGAAAAAAAAATTTAAAAACCTCAAACCAGCCAAAAAGCAAATTCATAAACAAAACCCCCAAACTTACAAACAAACAGATTAGGTAGTCTAATAGTTTTACCATACCATAACATAAATACAAGAAAAACAGCACATTGAATATAACACCACTTTCAAGGTCTGAGCCAGATTTCATTTCCTTAGAAAAACAGCCTTAAGATAAGTGAAAAAACTACTATGTTCTAGAAGAAAACAGTGATCTATTGTTAGATCGCCGACTTCCTGGAAAAAAGGATATGGAGCACATTTGCAATGGCCTAGTTTTGAAGAGACAGCTTTTTCAATATCAGATTAGCTGTTCACATGAATAGTATTCTTCAATGCTCTGAGACATTGAAAGGATAAGTACTGCAGTCTCTAGAACCGAATCACAAAAGATTAATATTTTTTTTCAAGAAATATTCTCATCAAAATAGCTGATCAGTACAATGTATCAAGCTTCACAAGAGCTGGCAAGAAAATAAACACTTACATTGCCTCAGACTGGACCAACAGTATGTACTTTCCAGGGCCCATTTCAAGTTACACTTGCATTGGTTCAGCTGCATTTATTCTAAGTTACACCGCTTTTTACCCTCACAAGTACTGAGACACACAGAAAGAAGCAGTCTACTATAAATTAATATTTCTTAAAATCAGTATGCCTATAATGCTTTAGGTTATTAAGCAATTCAAATTTAGAGTAGTCTTTTAAAAATTTGTTTTAGCATGATCATAAATCACCAAGATACAGATGAAAAATATAACCTGTCCAGCATTATCAAAAAGCAAGGTTACACTTACTTGTAATCTTCATTTGCTGCAGTAAAATTGAAAGCTTCCATAGGGTTCCAACACAGTGTATTTGTCCTCATGTTCAAAATAACCTGAAATATATTTACATATTACTACTTTGTTATAGGCAGTAAAATACTCATTGTAGTTCAAAACTTCCTACATACCCCTGAAGACAAGCACTTTGTAGACAGAGGATTATGGCAGAGGAATGGTACATGACAGAATGTTTCCTCAGCAGTGCTAGAAGTGAAACCCAAGAACCTCCTGGCCCTCATTAAATGTTTACTGCTTTGAGCTATACAGCAATTAAATTTTCCTCTGTAAATCACCTTAGAATCAAATTCTTCCAAGTGGTCATTTAACATGGAAACCTGCTAATGGTCAACAAGTAAATCTGGAACTTCCGAAAAATTTCACTTCTGTGTAATATTTACAGGAACCTTTAGTTAAGTAATCTATAGACACACCTAATAAAATGGATTATTTCAAGGGATATAGTCATTAACTGAAGCTGTGAACAAGCATTTGCAAAGCAATTGTAACATTTTTATGTTCTCCCAGTTATCACCCCCTCATTATTTTATGTCTAAAATTGCAGTTGACGAGTTCTCCTGGCCAGGTGCCATTTCTTTCCGAAGTGCCAAGCAATGTACACAGAAGTTACTGTGTTGTCATGTTCTCAGCACCATCACTGTATCAGCAGTGAATCATTCCTCACACATTTGTAAGACTTGCTTGCTGCTTGTAAGCATATGGCCAACAAAGAGGCCAGTTGGCCCTGAAGTGGGAGGGAGGCAGCTGATGGCAGACTAGTAAAACCCTTCCACTCTGCTAGCTGCAGACAAGAGGCATTAGCAAGCTGCATGCTGGATGTCCGCACCTTGGAGGACAGCTGAGCCCCTGTGGGACAAAGCAAAGCAGTGAGGAAGTCACCTGACACACCAGACACAGCAGCTTTGGCTCCTGCCGAGTCTTAGAGGAACTTCCAACCATTTCTTTGAAAATAAGAATTACATATACAGTACGCCTGACACAAAGTGGATGTGTAATTACAGAGCAACTTATTAACAAACTGAACAACTCTAAACATGATTTTCTACACTGCTCCAGGCCAGCTATAATCCTACTTAAAAATCCTGAAATTTGGGTGTTTTAACGCTATGGTAATCAAACCCCATTTTTGTTCTTGGCTTACTACACCAAACACCATAAATTAACACACACATTTCAGAATATAGTTGTACAATTACAACCCTTACAGTAATGAACCCTGTCTCAAAACAAGTTAATAGTGATGACTCTACTGAACACCCCTCCAAAAGACTTCAATGAATGTGCCCCTATTCTTGTAATGTTCATTCTTCCTGATCCTCATTTCCTAGGTGACACCATCCTGTTCATTATAAAGTCTGTGCTGCAGAACATCACTTATTTTCAGTAACTGCATGCAACCAGAACTGAATGTAGTCATCTAATCTCTCAAGTGATCTCTACTTTAAAAAGTGGACACTGAAATGTCCTCTGTTTACACTAACGCGGCAGCTAGAATTCACTCAGATTTCAGTATTGTTCTAGTTACAAACTTTGCAGAAAACTGGGTAGTTAATAATCAAGGATTGTTCTTTATTCCTTCCTGTACATGTTTATCAGCCACTGCAAAATGAGCACACAATTAATGTTAACCCAACATATATATAATAAATACTTTAAATCATGTTACAAAATGGCCAAAAAGTCCAGCTCTTTCAAAATGAGTCAAGTTGTATCATGCTCGAATCTTTATTTTTTCACTGAAATTTACAAGCCTTCGGTTCATTTCAGCAGTGGCTTTTGGAACTAAAATAGTGTCTAAATAGAAATGAGATTGTCTCTACAGTTCTAGCATTAAGTTTAGCATTTAACTACGTGGGCAACCTGGGCTGGAAGTGATTTAAGTTGCTGCAAATACATTAATAATGACATTTCAGAACTATCTAAACCCATACCAGAGCCACTTTTTACTGCTATTTTTAATCTTCTGTACATTTTCTTATAAAATAGGTAGTCCTTATTAAGTCAAAATTGTGAAGTCCCTGAAGACTTGGTTCTCTGGGATTAATTATTTTAACTGTGAACACTTGCTTACAAAGAATGTCAGCCTGGCAATGTTGAGATTACCTTAACACAGAAATATTACCCAAATAATTAACCTGTCTTCCTATACTACCTTCAAAGTATTTGGTTGAGATGAATACCTAGAATGTAACAAGCACGAGAAAACACAGTTCCTGTCAGCTGTTTAAATGCTAAAGTCTATTTTAAAAACGCCCTAAGCTTTCCTGATCCCACAGGTTGCACAAGAATGACTTTTAAAGTGTACCAACTCCTAACAAAACATTTTCACCTTGTCCTTCAACAGATTTTCTTTCATTCATCTTTCCCAGCTCTTTTAAGACTAGTTCTTATTTTGAACTATCACTATCTCATCCTCCCTTTTCAAAACTTAAGGCTTTCAAACCCCCACTCAGGACAAACGGGCAACAGAGCTACTGCTCCATGATGTGAGCAGCTTTACTCCTATTTCCATTAATGAAGGGACTCCCACTGAGTTCCAACTGCTTTGCTGATCAAATCCAGGAACGCAGCAGCGCCAGAAACCAATACCCATACACAAGTAAAGTACCGCTAGTAAGCAAAACCCTTCTCTTAGGAGTTCCAGAGCTCTTAGCTCTCAATGCAGAAATAGACATTTCACCTCCTCTTCACAGCAGAATGATCCCTATCCCAGGAGGAAACCCAGTACTGTGCCCCTGGAAGCAAGGAAGTACTAACCAGTTTTATTCCTGCAGCAGGAAATGCACCCCAGCATGCTGCTTGCATGAGCTACACATACACAAACGTGCACACAGTCTACAATAATTCTATATGCACACATATGTACAGTCATATATTTAGCATACATACATATATAAAATTCTGTTAGATTCAAACTTATTTCACAAAGGATCAATCAATGCATCCCTTGACGTTCTAACTGCAGCTCTACAGCACGGGCTGTGTTCATTTCAACACTCAGGTCTTCAGCTGGCATCACTGACAAGTTTTTATAAGCACTGCCTCAGTGGCCCAAGTGAAACTTCACTAAAAATTGTTGGGGCACAGGGAGAGAAAGAAATAGTATTATGCCAACAACATTCCTTTTTATAACTATATACCATTTTAATGTTGTAATGTGTATCAGCTCAGTGACACGTAAAACAGGAGAACACTGAGTGCATATTCACAAGCCAGAATATTGTGTTTCTAGAAGAATATTCTGGGACTCAGAACAACTGAACTTGATTGAGGTTGGATACATTTGTATGAATTACCAGCTTCTTACCTAAATAAATACAAATATTCTGTTAAATAAGAAACTTTACATCATCGGCATGTTCCACATATAAACACCATTTTGATTATACACTGCAAAGGATTTCTGAATGTTTATGGTAGGTGCACAGGGAAGAGTTTATCCCCCTGTGAAGGAGAAACATCTTTTCAAAATACAGAACAAGGCTCTTCAGTGGTGGAATTACCTTGTTTCCTTCTGATAAGGAAGAGAAAAAAAAAAACAAAAATCACACATACATAGACAGAATGCAATACAGGAACATAAAGTTCTTATTATGAAATTGCTGTCAGGTCAGGCACTTGATCAAGAATTACAAAAGAGTGAGCATGACAGCCTGTCTGAATGCAGAAAAAGGCCCTTCTAACTCTGCGTTGTTTAAATCCCAACATTAATTCAAACTCAGAAGACTCAGACAATGAAAACTCAGTGAACTCAGAATTCAGAGCTTCTCATTCTCTAGTGTCACCAACAGTTAGAGGCTATTAACATACTCCGTATTATTATTAGTACTAGTAACTAATCTTAAAAAGAAAAATATTACCTTCTTTAATGGAGTTGATTTTCTCATATCATATAGCACAATATTTCTGTCAGAAGCACAGCTTCCCAAAAGGTAAGTCTGAAAAAAAAACCAAAACAAAACCAGTGTGTATGGTCTTTGAAATACTTCTGGAGTAAGCTATTTCACAAAGCTTATTTAGGTCATGAGTTTCTTTTTCAGTCATGGAAATACATGCATCATTTTTTTGGTGCAGCTAATTATCCAGCACAAACATTTTAAATAACTTTTCCTCTAAGATTCAGAAACCATGCAGTGCCCTCTACTTTAAAACTAACAGACAATTCCTCATAAACACTTTTTCCATGAGCATAGCCCAGTCAAGGGGTATAAAATGAAGTGCTGTAAAAGACCAAATGCAATTGTTTTGCCACACAGGGAGTGAGAAGTCTCAGTCACAGGTAGCGAAATATCGTAACAGCTGAACTGGCAGCTCCACAGCACTTAACTGCTACACTGTATAATGACTGAGGTACCAGGTACATATTGTTGTGGGCAGAATGGAGACTGCCCTGCTTTTGTTTCTCCTCTCCCACACCAACAGAGACAAAAGACAGGAACATAAAATGATATGGTACTACATTCCAAAATGCTATAACCATCAAAATCTATGTATACATTCCCCTACGTATTCCATTAAAACATAAAACCTAAATTTAGAAGAAAAAAATTCAAGATGGTATAAACAGAGTTTAGATCTCATACTGCTCGAGAAAAATACTAATTTCCAACATATAAAACAAGCATTACCTCAATGGGATTAAATTTTACACTGCTTATGCTATCAAAACCCCAAGTCAGAGAACACTTGGGGCTTGTCCTTTGTTCATCCCAAATATCCACTTGATGGCCACAGGTAGCAAAAACAGGTTCCTTCCAGTGGTGATCAATTCCTGTATACACTGCCTTTAAGGGAAAAAAAAACACAACAAAAAACAAAGCAAAAATTTTAAAACCCAGTTGTATGCATAAATACTCAAGTATGTTCTGTTACAAAAGAAAAAAAATCAACAAACCATTGCTTATGGAGTCTCACATGGTTTTTCCCATTTATATCACTGAAAATTAACTCACCAGTGCTACCAGAAACTAAGCCTTATCAGATGTACCCCTTCCAGTAGGCAAGCTTTCTTTTCCATTTAAGGTGCACGTATGCATTTCTTGTTAATTTAAAATAGAAGTTGGCACTAAAGGCATATTTACAAAATCCTGGCTGAATTTAAAGCAAATGAATTCAAGAGTACAACTGTATTTTCAGTGGGGACTTGAATGAATTCTACAGACACTGCAATAACTAAAGAGTTTCAAACTCTCTATTTGAAAAAAGCATTTAATGTTTTTCCCTAACATAAGCTTATCATAAATTCAAAGTGCCAAAATATATAATTTTAGACTGCTTTTTTCAATTAAGAGATGTAAAGTCGGTATTTTGTATTGAATGGCTGTGAGGTATTGGCATGAAAAGTTACTGAATGCGGACTAAGCACTGACAACACATGCCTGAAGAGACTAAAAAGAAATGAGACTAGTTTGCAGGAAAGGGATAATTAATACAGACAGAGCTAAGCAGTCTCTGGTGGCACTCAAGGAGTCCTTCCTGGTTACATGCAAAATAAGTATAATAAGAACAGAAAGATACTTTAAAAATGCCATTACAATATTTGCTACCATCAAATTACAACCCATTATGATAACAGGGGATATCAAATTATTTCTTTTTCCTTCAAAATCTAGGCAAGAAATGATTCAAACTTAATTCAAAAGAAGAGGTGTGGGAAAAATCAAAACTCAGATTTACTACCTTTCCAAGAATTGTATGAATAGGTTCCTCCTCTTCTCCATATTCTGGGCTCTCCATTTTCCACTGCTTCACAGTTTTGTCATCGCCAACCTGGAAATATTGGAGAAATCATGTACAGTTTGATGTAAATATATTCTTTTATTTTGCCACATGTGCTTTGCAATTAAATACAGGTGTCCTTTAAAAAAAAAAAAATCTGTGATATTCATAAATGCTTCCTCCTGCCTGTTCCCTGTTCCTTTCAACTGTCTGTCTTGATCCACAAAGCTTATTCAGTTTCTGAAACAGACACCTGAATAGGAAAAAGGAGAGCTGGAATGATGGCTATTTTGTAAGGCTACATTTTGTGATTTTTAACCAACTGGCACCCTAAACTGCAAATTACCTTCTGGAAGTCACTTTGATGAGCCTGTAATCAGTTAAAAGGCACTTTCCACCACAGCTGCTCTCGCTGCCTGTCCCAAATTTTGTTCTACCTCTTGCACTAATGCCAGCACAAGCTTTTGCATGGCTGTGCAGTGACCTGGATCATGCAAACATACCTAAAAAATGTTAGCTTTACAAGTTTATCTTCCCCTCCCTAACTGCATTACTACTGCTTTTTCTCTCCCTCTCTCAATTTTCAGGCAGACAGATTGTCAAAAGGGGAGTAACTAACTTGGAGTCACTTAGGATTTCTTACTGTGACTTTTCCTATATCCTAATTACTGTCCCTGTGACCTGGTAGATACCTTAAAACATATATATACACTGTAGTGGAAATGGCTCTCCTACGACCTGTTCAAACAAAGCACAACCTCAGGAAATTTCAGTTTTCAAAAACAGTTCTTGTGTTAGAACTATTTTAATGCCAACAGGAAGACATAGTATTTCTAAACAGTTTACATGCAACTGAATCTGTTGTGGTTTTTATGAATTAATATAGCTTTATTCACATAAAATGATCTTAATCAGATTATTTTTAATCATAGTATATGCAAATGGTTACTTTTTTACATGCTTTAATATCCTTCAATGAACATAATTAATTTAATTTACTACTTTAACAAAAACTAGTTTACTCAAGTTTTAATTACACCATCTGTTAGCTATTTTCTGGTATTTATCCCTTTGATCTTCTTGAATGATATCTGTCTCACAGCATCAGAAAAATTTCATCCTAACTAGAACTGTCGGGTTCACCTACACATTTAAAAAGCATATTCATACAATATTTAAATATTCTATGCCAGAGAGCAAGTTTCTCAGTGGAAAACAGATGGTGAACAGGCACTCTGTGCTGCTGCACTGTTAAAGAGACACATAATACTTACAGTGAAGAATGATGTGCCACAGAAACGGACACACATGCCTCGAACAAAGCCTTCGTGGGCCTGTATAGTGCGGATACACTGTCGTCTGGTCAAGTTCCAAATTTTAACCTGGTAAAAACAGAGGAGCAAACACTCTGGAAGCTTCCTACAGCTGCAGTTCACAATTCAAGTACAAGAGAGCACACATGTTGTAATGAAATGGCAGAGTTCCCTTGGACACTGGTCATATTTTATCATGTAAAACTATTTAATTATTCCTTTCTTGGAAAATAATTCTAAAAGTGAGGCTCCTTCATTCTTATCCTCTCTCCTGACCTAAGCTGTATACTTTCTGCATTTTACACACCCCTATTTTTGAACTAGAATGCTTACTAAAAAACAGCAGCAGTTATAAATTTAGCAAAAAAACACCCCATTATAAACAAAAGCACAAAGAAATTGGGAACCAACAGAATTTTTTCAGTCCAGTTGCTGTACTACATTTTCTACAGATGTCCACTTCTCATAGAGGTTTCATTTCAAAGCTTTTGGACTCATTAAAAAAAAAAAAAAACAAAAGAAAAGAAAAAAAAAAAAACAAGAGCAACAAGAAAATGAAGGTCAGTTTTTGTATTTTTACGTATTTACAGTACCCAGAATTTTACTCATTCTATCAGTAGATAAAAAAAATCTCTCTTAAAAGGTTAACCTACTGCATGACTTATGCTCTTTCTACAAAAAGCAGGAAGCAACTAACTGCCCAGAAGACACCTTTAAAGTATTCAAGTACTGTCAGATGAGCAATGTAAGAGTGAGAAAAGACAGGAAATTCAGAAAAGACAGGTATTTTTTATGCAACTAGTTCCAATTAAAGTGTCCTTGATTGCTATTTATAATAGTTATGTAAAACAATCAAATGGTTAGTATGAAAAAGGAGGAAGGACGGGAAGGAGGGAAAGGTGGGAACAAGGTAGTTTTAAGGTCTTATTTTACTTCTCATTATTCTGTTCTGAGTTTGTTAATAATGAATTCAATTAATAATCCCAAGTTCAGTCTGTTTTGTCCTTGGTGGTAATAGGTGAGTGATCCCTCCCTATTCTTATCTCAACCCACAAACCTTTCACTACACTGCCTCCCCTGTACAATGGCAGGGTTATAGAGCAGCAAAAAGTTTCACCTTCCGAGTGAGGATGAAGGTAACATGCTGAACAAAGACAGAAAAATAAGGTGCGACAAAACCAACTGAGCAGCCCAACAAAACACAAAAGAGAAAAAAGGAAGTAAAAAAGAAAGGTACCTTCTTTGATGTGGTTTGTAAGCTTACCTCTCCATCACAAGCTCCAGACAGCACTGTAGACAAACTTTTTGGGTGTTTGGCCATGCAATTAACTCCATCTCTGTGGCCGTCAAGTGAACTAAGAAAAGGTTTTGCAAACACACGTTCTAGCTTTGTGGCATTCAGAGCTCTTGTGTACTCTCGTGCAACCTCAAATGGATGTAATGCAGGGTCATAGTTTCTTGGAACTGCAACAGAAAGAACACACATTAGAAGCCCATGCTGGAGCAGGTCCAGAGGAGAGATGATGGGAGGGATGGACTACTTCTCCCATGAGGAAAGGCTGTGAGAGCTGGGGCTGTTGAGCCTGGGAAAGAGAAGGCTCCGGGTAGAGCTCACTGTGGCCTTTCAGTACTTAAGGAGGCTATGAAAAAGATGGGGACAGACTCTTTAGATGGTCTGTTACGATGTAACAATGACTAACAGTTTTAAACTTAAAGAGGGTAAATCTAAACTAGATAGTAGTAAGAAGTTCTTTACAAGGAGATGGTACATGCCCCATAAAGGTTCTGAGCAGCCTGATCTAGCTGCAGATGTGCCTGTTCACAGGGCAGGGTGTGGGGGGCTGGACTAAATAATCTTTAGAAGTCCCTTCCAACCTACAAAACTCTATTATTCTGTGTATAAAATTAACACTATTTTTGGCAGTTTTAATAATGAATGTGCAAGAAGCAGAACTCGATGTGCCAGGAACGAAACAGCATTAAGTGCAAAAAACTGCAAAGGGTAACCTAGGAAATACCAAGAGCAGTCTCGGGGCGCGGGAACAGCGATTAAACCTCCAGCGATTAAACCTCGCACTCCAGCCCTGAGGCCGCCGCCAGAGCAGGCTCCGCCAGCCGAGCCGCAGCTTCCGGCAGCGTCCGGCACGGCACGGGAAGTTCTCCTCCGCTGAGGGCCCCGCACGCAAATCCCGCCCGGCACCGGCCCCCGCGGGGAAAACTCCCGGCGCTCGGGAGGAGGGAGTCCCTAAGACCACTGCCCGAGCTTTCCGATTCTCGCTGCTAGGGGGCACCAGCGCCGCGGCGGAGGGAAGGGACCGGACCGGACCGGAGCGGGGTGGGGCGCGGACCACGGGCGCACGAACGCCTTCCGGCCTTTGCTGCCGCCCTCCCTCCTGCGCCGCCGGCCCCATCCCTTCCTTCCGGCCGGGCCGTGCCGTGCCGGGCCGAGGACCGCTCCCGGAGGCAGCTCACCGCGCTGCAGGTCCAGCTTGGTGTCCCTCACGTAGTCATCGGGGTTGCGGCTCAGCACCTTCACGCGCATCGCGCCGCCGCCGCCCGCTCGCCGCGCGCTCACGTGACCGGACGCGCCGCGCGGGCCGTTCTCGCGCGAGGGCGCGAGTCCCGCCGCG
>VXBU01001123.1:1331119-1388715 GCA_013400315.1 Bombycilla garrulus | reverse complement strand
AGGTGAGGCCCGGCCCGCTCCCCCGCCCTCCTGCGCTAAAGACGCGCCCGAGCTCGCCCAGCCCGGCCCGGGACCCGCTGGGCTTCCCGCCCCGAGCCCGCGCTGTCCGGCCCGCCCCGAGCGCGGCTGCAGCGCCCCGTGCCGGCGGGGCAGCCCCACGGCTCGGGATGAACTGGCCGTAAACCCGCAGGGACGGGCGCCGATTCTCNAGCTGTGTCCAGGCGGGTTACAGGGCTGGCCAGCCTCTTCCCCCTTCCGTGACCACCAGTGTCCCGGGACGCCGGAGCGCTGCCTGCTTTTAGCACGCGGCTCCTCACAAGCCGACGTTCAAAGTTCACCTCTATGCCAAATATTTTCAACAGTCATAGCCTAGCGGTGGTTTTGGGATAAACTTGGTTGTTAACAGTAGTGCTATTGTTTTGCAGAAAACTCTTAATTAGTTTGTTTTTCCACCGGGAAACATGGCTACTTCTCTTGACTTTTCTGCCAATTTCAGAAACTTGTCTGCCGTTTATCATATTCTCTTTTAGAGAGGTTGAAACATTTTACTGTATCTTTGGATAGTTTTCTGAAATACATACATGGGTATTTTAAGATCTCAGAACTAAGCTATCACAGAGACGTTTTACAAAATTAAAAACATTGCATGTCCTAGTTGGGCACATCCTGGGCTACATAATGAGAAGCGTAGCCAACAGAAGGGCTCTTCTCTCTCTGTTTTCCATTTGTAGGGCTTTGTCAAAGTACTGTGTCGAGTTTGGGGCTCTCCAGGACAAGGAAGACAATAACTCACTGGTGTGATTCCAGTGGAGGCCAACAGACTGGTGAAGGGGCTGGAGCACATGGCACTGAACAGGCTGACAGACCAGGATCAGTTTGGCCTCGGAAAGGAAGGGCTGAGGGGAGCTAAAATTTCAGTCTGTGACAAATGTTATTGGGAGACACAGAGAAGGTAAAGCTAGATTGTTTGAGATACTTAGTAGGTCAAAAAGGAACAGGCACAAGCGTGGACGTGGAAAATTCCAATTATTTTACTGTGAGAATGGCTGAATACTGGAGAAGGTTACCCAGAGAGGCTATAATTTCTTCAGCCATGGAAACACGCAGGAGTCAACTGGTCGTGTCCCTAAGTAACCAGATCTAATTAGATCTGGTTTGAGTACAGGTTTGGATTAAGTGGCATTCAGAGGTCATGTACTTTCACATTTTGGGTTGAAAATAACAGTGCCTATGTTTTGTCTTCAACCAGAGAGCAGGTGCTGATATCAGAACTGAATGTTGTGAAGATTCTTGGCAGCATCATTTACAGAAAGACTTGCATTCATGTCTCTGATTTCCCATGTTGTTTAATATGTTAATAAACTTGATATAGTGTCTGCATGGTAAAAGATTTCACAAATGTCTTTGGGAAAGGTCTAGCAACACTTATTCAGGAAAGAGAAGAGAGGTGTTTGTGTTCTAGTTTTCAGTGGTTGTCAGGGTGTTGGGGCCTTGTCACACTGTGCTGAGCAAAAGCATTTTGTCTTGAATGCTGAAGTCTGTCACAATGTGCAGTACCAGAAACAAAGTTCAAGGGGAATGAAAAATAAATGTGGCACTGAACAGAAAGTGCCTGTTTACCAGGATTAATTTTGATGGGGACACAAAAACTACACTTCTTGCAAAACTTTGAGATCAATTTTCAGTACAGTTGCAGTCCGGCCATACGTCTGTATTAAGAATGAAAGCTCCTGCTGTGTTGGCATCAGAATAATTTAGGTCAGAAGAGAGCCAAGAGTTCACCCCCTGCTCAGATAAGCTCTGCTTAGATCAGGTTGTTCAGTCTTGTGTGCTGGAGTTTTGAGTAGCTCCAAAGATGCTCCTCAGGCAACTTGTTCAAATATTTGGCCACTCTGGTGGATAAAAAGTTCTGGTCAGAATTCCCTGTATTTCAGCTTGTGTCTCTTACCTCTTGGCATCTCACCATGGACCATATCACATATGTCATCAGTATTCAACTCACTCCCTTGCTGTTGTGGTAGGAGCAATAGTAGTTGCCACTCCAAGTTTTGTGGACATCCATGTTCTACATGATCTGTCGGACAAAAACTTGTGTGCTTTCTTTATTTTTGAAGTGAGATTTTCTGAATATTTGGATAACCAGCTGTTAGGTGGGAGAAAACACTTTTGAGTAATCTGGTAAAAACTAACTTGGGAATCATTAAGACGCGATCCATTGCTTTATAGAACTTTTAAAGAGAAAATTTGAATTTAAGGGCTGTTACTTGGGACTTGTCTAAACAACTTAGAGAAACATGTCAAGGATCCCATCCATATCACTTGAAGTATGATGCAAAATTGCTGGAATGCTAAAAAGAAGAGACAGAAAACTTCAAATCTGCTGCTCATCAAAAATGCACAAAAGTGCATTTATTTAGCCATGTCAGATTAATAGGAACTTTCCTCTTACTGAGCCAAGGAGTTATCTTTTTTTGTTGTTTGTTTCTTCTTCCTGCTTTTTTTTTTTTCCTAAATTTCTGAACTCTATGCTTGTTAAGCTGTAAACCCCAACTCTTGCATACTTGTGAAATGATGCTCTTTTAATACAGTTGATCAGCTAGGTTTTGTGCTCGTTTATTGCTAGCTTTAGAAGCTGTGGACTTCTCTGTTGGCTTGGGCACAGCTGAACTTTATGCTGAAATGTTTTCCACTAAAATTACCTTCTTTTGTAGTGAGCGATGGATTGGAGCTGAGGCCAAAGTACAATGGGATTCTCCACTGTATGGCCACTGTCTGGAAGCAGGAAGGACTACGAGGCTTGTATCAGGGGGTAACTCCAAACATGGTGGGAGCAGGGGCTTCCTGGGGACTTTACTTTTTCTTGTAAGTAGGACTGTAAAAAGTGTCACAACCTGCACAATGTAGTGTTCAGATATACATTGCATCTTTGTGAGGTATAAAAATGTGCAAAGTGACTTACAAACTTGTCATTCTCTTAGCTAGTCCAGGTCTGTTAGCATTTATTATGGTTTGCTGTTTTAGAATTTGAGCAATTTGAGTCACAGACCTGTTCCTTTTTCAGGTACAGTCCATTCCCTTCATGCTGTGAAAACACCAGGGAATTTGAGTGATGGTGGTACTATACATAAAGAATTATCTAAAATTGCCAATATGCTGTTCTTAAAATTTCATGAAAAGCAAGAATCTAAATTGATTTCTTAAAAATTAAAGAGTATGAAGTTTTCTATTAAAGCTGTTTGATTGTTTTTAATCATTTTAGTGACAGTTTGTTCATTGTTTTTGTCAGTTGATGGGCTTTGCTTTTAAAGCTCATTTTTCAATATTCTGCTTTTTTAACTGTGTTACTATGACTTATTTACTGCTTAGTCCTATTCATTGAAACATTTTAGGGACTAGTTAGCTATGCAAAGCTCATTTGTCTGTTGTCTAGACTCTGTTATTGATGTACTTCAGTCTTTAAGCTTTGCTGTAGATTGCTATTGGCATTTCATATTCTGTTGACAATTTCTTAATTCAAAATTATTTCAAACTCTATCAAGAGAGGAAAGTTCAGTGTATTTCTGAGCTAGAGGGTAGATACTTAGCACTGTGGCTCCAAATTAACTTCTTGTAGAAGTTAATTCTTGATATCTGATAATTTTCCAGATGCAATTCCATTGTTACTGATAGTTTAATTATATGATTTAAATATATATTACCATTATATAATTCACTTTAAAGAGTTAACTGCTCAGAGACCAATTAATCAATTAAACAAAGGTAGTTTGGATACCTTTTCTTCAAATGCTATGCACCATGATCTTAAGTCAGGTATGTCATTCTGGACTTGGGTTTTTGTGATGTAGGTCTGTTTTCTCCTTTACTTAATCATTTTGTACATTTTTCAGTTACAATGCCATCAAAGCTTACAGGAAGGAAGGGAAGATGGAAAGTCTCAGTGCAAGCGAACATCTAGTGTCTGCTGCAGAGGCTGGTGAGGTTAAATGCAAAGATTAATGTTCATTGTAGCCTTTCCATAAGGTGCTACCTGCCTTTCTGTGTCAGTGCAACTTTTTGTTACAGGTGGCAAGTGTAAGTGTTGCAGTCCAAATGCAGTAATTTGTTGTCTGTAAATAAAGCAAAGACGTCTAGCACAAGTAGATGGGTCACTGTGGTCCTTCAGTTTTGTGCAGAATTAGTGATTGTCAAAATATCTTTTGTCCTTGTTTCCATTCTGGGTAAGCACTTTCCATGATTAGTACTGTATTGGGTCTCATAATGTAACTGTAGAAATCTGCTGCTATCAGATTGTTAACTTGTTAAGTGTTTAACACTTGGGGCTGGAAAGGAGGCAGCCAATTGAATAATGAAATTGTTTGGGTTGGAAGGGACCTTAAAAATAATTTAGTTCCAGCCCCTGTCATTGGCTGGGACACCTCTCACTAGACCAGGTTGCTCAAAGCCCCATCCAACCTGGCTTTGAACACTTCCAGAGATGGAGCATCCACAGCTTCTCTGGGCAGTCTGTTCCAGTGCCCCACCACCATTACAGTAAAGATTTTCTGCCTCATATCTAATCTAAACCTACTCTCTTCCAGTTTGAGTCATTCCCCCTTGTCCTGTCACTATGTGCTGTACAAGCAATTTGGAAGACTTTTTATTAGGATTTTGAAGCATTTATTTAATGTTGAAATATAAGGCATATTGTTAGACATGATATATAGTAATGAATTCTGCTACAATGGTATTTTCAATAACCTACAGAGCTGTAACGAGTTGTTGCTATTAACCTGTCAATATTATTAAGTCAAATTTTTCATCACTGAGGTGTCCATTAAATTTTGAATTTTATAGTGAAGAATAACTTGCATAATAGTTGTACATTAAGAAATCTCATTTCCTGCTTACTTCAGATTATACTACTAACTGTGGAAAGGTGAAGCAAAAAAAGGGGCTGCACTAGGAGTATGCAAAAATACATGTGTCCTGTGAAAGTACCCCCAGCAGGAGAGAATTGCACTTGACTGTGAGCTTTGAAGGGAGAGAGAGGGAGCAATGGCGGGCATAAACTTCACCTGTCTTAAACAGTATGCGTTCTCTGGTAGGAAAAGTAGTTTTGTCATTGTAGAAGCCTGTGTTATATTGGACTGAACAAACTGGGAGTTGGCATAACAGTGAGTGTAACCTCTGTCTGTTCTCAGGAGCCATGACTCTCTGCATTACAAACCCAATATGGGTAACCAAGACTCGACTTGTGCTACAGTATAACGCTGGTGTGGATCCATCCAAGCGGCAGTACAGAGGAATGTTTGATGCTCTTGTAAAGATATACAAGACAGAGGGCATCCGTGGCTTATATAAGGTAATCGCATTTAAGAAAAATTCCAGGATTGCCTGGCACCACCCAGTAGCATGGTGAGACTTCTAAATATCTGTTCACAAAAAAAAAAAAATTGTAATAGAGCACTTTCATGCTGTGAGTCTTTCCCCCTGCAGAACTGCCGCAAAAAGGCTTAGTCAGAAAAAAAGCCAATATACTGTTGATAAACTGCTTTGTAATTTTTTTGAATCTTCCTGTAATTAGAATTTGGATAAGCAGGGCAGCAACAACATATGTTGCTGGTAGTACTTCCCTGCATTTTATCCCTTTTCTGTGTGTTTCTAACCTCTTCTGGAAGATAACATGACTCAAGTACTTGCTAATTTATTTCTTCCACAATGGATAGTTTTGCAACTGCTTATTTGCCCTCTGGTTCTTGTTGCCTGTAATCTGTCAGCTCTAGATACATTAAATTTGCAGACTTCTAAATATGGTCTACATACGTGTGAGGGTTTTGTTCCCTTTAATTTAGGGAAACAGATGGCAACAAGACTTAGACTTTTTGCCTCCTCCTCCCTTCAGGTCATGACATCAAGATGCATTCTTCAGTGCCTGGAAGTTGTGAAGAAACATGTTTTGGTTCAATCTGTCTTTTCTCCTGCAAGTAATGCTGCAGAATCATAGAATGGCTTGGGTTGGAAGGGATCTTAAAGATATTCTTGTTCCAACACCCCTGCGATGGGCAGGGACACCTTTCACTCAGGCTGCTCCAGCCCCATCCAGCCTGGCCTTGAACACTGCCAGGGATAGGGAACAAGACCACTTTCTCTTAGAAACTGTCCTGATTACTGAACATTAGCTTCTTTTTTTTTTCAGTGAAAAATGTGATTTCTTATTTTGTAAGAATTGTGTGCTTCGTGGCAATGAATGCCAAATTCTAACACCAGGAACGAGGCACCTTACTTATTCCTAAATTGAAATTGTCAGGATTTCTGATTTGCCTGCTGGGATGCCTGCTCTGTTCCATGTAGATAAGTTCTGATTTCTTGGATCTGCTGGGTTTTAAGATGTCCTTCCACCCTTCTTTTCAGATCATTTGTGCATGTAGCATGTGTCACCTTTGGCACTAGACACTTCTTTGTAGTGTTAATCTGCAAGTGTGGGACTAAAGCAGCTACTTCCTTTGAAAGAGCAAATTACTTGCTTAAATCTGCAAAGAAGGTGACCTAAATAGGTCCTGAGTGACCTACATAAGTATGCACACTGAGCAACTTCCATTTGATGTCAGCACTCTCTCAACCTCGTCTATACTGGGGAAAAAGGCACCTCTTCAGGTGGCTCTTTGACTTGTACATGCTTTAGCCTTCCTCCATTTCAGTGTTTGGGGGGTTTTATTTTTCTTGCTCTATTTGAAATTGCACAGCTAGAGCTTTGTTAATTGCCCTGAGTCACAGGAGTTGTAGTACACACAGTTGTCTTCTTTTTCCTCATAGTCTTCATTTCAGATCGCATTCCTTATAGCAGATAAGGGGATCTCAGATAGTGCCACCTTAGAGTAAATGAAGGGATCTCAAGTGCAACGACTGTGTCAGATAGAATTGAAAATAAAATCTGGAAGGACTTTCTTTCTGTTTGAGATTTGTTTTCTAAAGAATGGTATTTCTGATCAAGCAATTCAGTATTGCTCCTTACTGCACAGATGCTGTTACTGATCTGAGCAAATCCTTTCAGTCCTTTGAGGTACAAACTGGTAATGTCAGGCTACATCAGTCTTTCTAGCAGGGATCAAAGCTGTCTTTATTAGCTCTGCTGGGTATTGATTGTTCATCGAATATGGTTTGTCTGAATCTGGGTTTCTCAGTAAATTGTTCCTCTTGAATTTGGCCTCTTGAAAAGGCAGGAGGAGTCTCCTTCACTCATTATCCCAGTAATCATGCAGTCAGTGATTTTTCACACCCTCCATCCACTGGGCTTTGTCTTTTGTCCTCCATCTCTCTGATTACTGGGTACAGAGCTGCTCTGCTGCACACCAGGCTGAATTAGAAAACAGTTTGGGGTTATGTACTTTGAATACACCCATGAATCTGCTGGAGATCTGAGCTCTACAAATTATTTTGCCGTGAAGTGGAATGTCATGCAGCCATCTTCACATTATGGGTGTTGTGTTGTTCTTTTCAAGCATAAGGTAGGAGTGGGCAAACATGGTACCATAGCTGTAAGATTTTAGGATTGGTGCTTTTAGGAAAATACAAAATTATCTCTGAGCTGTTGAGAAACTGCTAGATCTATAGTCTGAGGTGACTGACTACTAAGACATCAGTCAGGAATGCAACTAACATCCTTATGGCCTCTGTATTTCTGTATGTGCATTTTTTATTCTCTTTCACTGATGATGTAGAAGCAGCAGTTGTAAATAGTGCAGTGCTTAATAATCAAGAGTAAAATACACAGGAAATGTAGAAAATTTAAGGAGGTTAAAGTAAAATCTAGGTTCATCAAGACTGAGAATAATAGTGTACTATGCTGACAAGAACAAAAATTATAACAATGTGTGCTCATTACCAAATGAAATATATTTGAGCACTTCTGTGTTGTCACTTCACCTTTGGTAGGCAAGATTCTATGTTCTGAGGGTAAAGTACTTTTTCTGGTCCCTCAATGGCTAAGGCACTTAGCTCTCTTTATTTTGAAATGCTTTTGCTTTTATTTTTCTTCTTGTAAATATGAGGCTTGTAAGCTTTCTGAATCCTTTTACTTTTACATAGCAAAATCCATTGAGATTTGGCCATCTTGATTTTAACTTAAGTTGCAGGTTCTGCATTTGGACATGAGCAGAAGTGGCTTTCGCATAAAAGATGGTAACATTTTTCACCATGAAGGAATCAAGATGGTAATGGTGACTTCAGTGTCTTGTCTGCACAAGTTGTCAGAGCAGGGCACTCAGATGCTCCAGGTCTTTGACAAAATGAGAGCCCAAATGAAGGCAACACTGGAGAGATTACAAGAGGTATTTGATGCATTCTTTTGAAACATACAGCAGAGGCTGTTCTGGCTTGAGTGCTGTCAAACACTTCAGGCAGTGATGTGAGTACCACATCACCAAATGAACCTTGTTCCCTCCTTTACTAAGAAGCACAGATTTTTCAGTGTGTACATTTGCCTTTATTTCTTTTTATTGTGATGGGTAACCTTTGAAACCCTAACCAACATGACATTTTCTTCTTGTCATGGATTTTCAGCACTTAAAATGCTTTAAGCCAGCTTTAAAATATTTCTTTATTCCCACTGTCTGCTGCTCAGAATTATATGCCGTTTAAATTTCTAATTATATATTTAATTCTGTCTATTGGTTTTATCCTTTGAAAGAGAATTCAAGAGAAACTTTAAGAAACTGTTCATCTTGTCATGACTTCATGGCAAAAACCTTTTAAAGATATATTTCAAATATTAAAGGAAAAAATAACAAGAAATGCATAAAGTTATAAAATTTATCTTTACAGCCATGTTATGTATCAAAATAAATATTAAATTCTGTCAAATCTTGTGGCAAGAAAGAATTTTGTATTAAATTATTCTAAGAATAAGAAAACAGAATATGTTTCAAAAACTTCCCCAGCCAGGACATTTCAGTGCTGTGAAGAAATCAGTTTTGCTTTGAAACATTTTTCCATAAGAATACATTGTTTTCTATGATCAATAAAAGCCTGGGTCAGCTCCTGTTTTACTGAGGCACATTGGCTGACAGCTGCCTCACTCCCTTCTTGCATTTTTTAATATTGGCCCAACATTAAAAGTCCCTCAGTCTTTGGAAGCTTTTTTTACCAGCCCTGGACTTAAAGTATGCTGGTATTTATTTGTGAAGTACAACCAGTAGATGCTTTAGGACTCTTGGGTGCAAGTTTTCCAAATCTTCTGGCTTAAGTTTAAGAGTTGAGCCCTCTTAAAGGTTGTTCAACATTCTTCTTTTGTTGGCCGGGAAAGTATTACCTCATTTTTCTATTATATAAATACATTGTTCTAATTCTTTCCAAGTGGAGAACAATTACTTCCACTGTCTTTTAGTGGTTTTACTGTCTAATCACAGGGAAATGTTTGTGAAGATTTTCCCTGCTATCACTGCCCATAAGTTTCATATTGTTCCTTTTTTTGCTGACACAGATAATTTTTTTCTTTAACATTTTTCATAATTTTTTCTGCTCCTTCTGTTTTTTATATTACTTCAATTTTCTTCTCTGATCCCAGATTTCTGAAAACCAAAGTTGTCCTTTTCCCTCTGTTAGGGCCCTTTGGCTTCAAACTTCACTTTGTGCTTTCAGCTGACAAAATACAGATATGTGATTTAATTCCACTTGTTCTCATTTGGGGAAGTTTTATTTCAGGGGCTTTCACTAGCCCTTAATGCGTTTCATCAGTTTGTGGTCACTGATGGTGAGTTCATGACCATTATTTCTTACTGTGAGAAGAAATTTATCCTCATGTATTAAAAAAATTCTAAAAAATTATTTCCTGAATGGCTGAAAAACTTTAGAAATCTCTATGTAGCATTTAGAAAGCTGATCCCTGAAGTGATATTTTGTGTATTATCCAAGCAATTTTTATGCCTGCTGTAGTTCTAGTTGTTGGGGGCTTTTCTGCAATTTAGGAGTTTTATTATCTTGTCTTGTTAACACTAATTCAGTGGACTCCTTCTGGGATCCCTTCCCTTTTTTGCCTTCTCTAGGCTTTTAATCGTATACTGATAAGTCTTAATTCAGCATTTTGGGCTTCTCTTTTAGTCTAACACAGAGTTTGGCATCTGGGCGCATTTTTAAATTCCTTTTTCTTGCCTGAATGGATCATAGGAAATAAAACTGTTCAATTTTTTAAAAATTTTTGTTTATTTGAGTGCTTTTAACCACATTTTGATCACTTACTCTGTTATAATTGTCCCCTAACAGTTTGCAGCAAGCTTTTGAGTCCCTTTCTGGTCAAGATGATTAATCCCTCATTTATCTGTTTTTCACTGTAAGTGACCATCTCTTCAAAAAGGGAATTAGTGCTTTTCAGAACCCACGCAGCTGGCAGCTCATTTTAGTGGAGCTAGTCCTGCTCCTGGGGGAACTCCTGCCTTCCCTTTCTTGTGGAGACAGTTCAGAACGTTTTGCCCCTTCATTTCAACTTTTTTGAAGCTAATGGTTAATGTATATTTTCATGTATTTGTGTATGTGTGTAAGAAAGACAGTGCTGGAGCAGCTCACTCACTCTCTTCTCCCACAGGGACATGGTGTGGTGGTGGACATGGCAGTGTCAGGTTTATAGTTGGACTTGAAAATTTTAAAGGTCCTTTCCAACCAAACTGATTCTGTATAGACACAAACTACACTATTTTTAGTGTAGAAATATATATATATATATCATAGATACCCATTTATGTAGAGACACACATGCAGACATACATACCTATTTCTTGGGCTCAACCACAATAATTTTTTGTACCTCTGCTCTTGATGGCCCTTCTCTGAGTTGCCAGCATCTGTCATTGCTTTACCAGTCTCAGCCTGCAGTGCCAGTCTCTGGAAAGGAGCAGGCACTGAGCAGCGCACTGGCAAGACCACAGCTTGATTTGTGATCTTGCAATCCTAATCTGTGTTACCAGCCTGTGCTCTGTGAGGTGGAGTCCCTGGGCCACTTGTTTTATCTCAGTGACTCAGTAGGTGACTTTAGGCTGTATGTCAGAAAAAACAGCATTTATTAAGTGTTTGTGTGATGCCTGCCCTTAAGAAGACCTGAGTCAGACATTAAGGGAGGACAAATGTAGGTGAGCGCGCTGCGCTCTGTCAAGTTGTTTAGGTTTTGTGCATTACCCTTTAACCTTGTTTTATCCTTTTTTTAGGGATTTGTGCCTGGTCTGTTTGGAACATCACATGGAGCACTTCAGTTCATGGCCTATGAGGATTTGAAAGAGAGATACAACAAGTATAGAAACAGAGTATCAGATACAAAATTGGTATGATGCTTGAGAATAAAATTATGCTGTTGCATGTAAATACATAGAAGTTGATTCCATTTGTCAAGTTATACAGCAGCCAAATGTACAAAGCATTGGTACATTAATTAAAATGCAGAATATATAGAAGGAAATAATACCTTCTCACTTTTTAGGGACAAGCTACTGGTTTTCACTGTTTTTGAAAACCAGCTTCTTATTTTGGCAAGTGTTTTGAGAATTGTATAGGAAGGAAAGAAGGTTTTTTCTTATTCTGTGGGACTAGAGGGGGTGGTATTAAACCCTGGAAAACTGTTCGAGTGCAAGTTGGGCACAGGTAGCTACTTACGGAAGTGTTTTTCTTGATGGGAATGGGAAGGCACAACACATGTTTTACAGTCAATAACTTGTAGCACTGCACGCGGTAACCATTGACATTTATTTTAATGTGTTGTATTATATGGGGGAAAAATCTAGAGTATTGTTTGGTTGTATATTTAAAAATCAAATAAGATTTTTGGGAACTGGCTAATTTAAACCATACCTGAGGTGAGCCTGACAATTTTTGTTGCTTGTAGAACACTGTGGAATACATAATGATGGCAGCTGTATCCAAAATATTTGCTGTGGTAGCAACATATCCCTATCAAGTTGTGCGAGCTCGTCTTCAAGACCAGCATAACACATATTCTGGGGTGTTTGATGTGATTCGCAGGACATGGAGGTAGGTGTGCAAAATTAAAAGCCTGCATGTTGGAAACTGACTTTTATAGAATCAGAGCTACCTTTGCTGGCTTCTGTGCTGACTTGCACAACCAGTGCAGTTCAGAGCAAACAAAGTGTTGGTTGTACAAAGTCATATTGTGCGGGATGCCACCAACAGCAGTAAGCTAAGGAGAGAGGAGGGAGGTGGGAGAGAGTCAGTGCCCCCCTGCAGGTTTCTATTGTTTATTCTGTCTCTCTTCTCCAGCAAATTCCACAGGTTGAAAAAACACATTGTCATGGCTGGTTTGGGACACTAAATGAAGTCTCACTTGAACTGCTTTAGCTGATCACATCATCGGAGCATTGTGCTGCTGGGAGTTGTGGCTAATCCAAATTCCTAGCAAGGGGAAGTGGGCTAGCCAGAGCTCATGGTTCTGATGTCCTTGGGTTACCCTGGCGCCTGACTGCATTTGTAGTCTAGTCTCAGCTTCCTGTAGGACCTTTAGAGACCTGTGACCTCACACCAATTCATGTCTTCTCACAAGCCTGCCCTGAGCTCCGCAGTGCAGGGGAGAGTTTTCACACAGACCTGAGTATTACTGAGGGTGGCCACCTCTGCATGCTCTGGGCAGTGCTTCTGGGTTGCACATGTTGCTGGAGAGATGGGAGTGGAGTCCTGGGCTATGAGGAGGTGCCAGCTGCACGAGTGACTGAGGCTGTGTTGTTCCAGGGGCACCTCTGGTTCAGAGGCTGTACAACCATTTCAACTGGAGGAATTCAGAGCGAAAATAGCTCTGATGTGTCAGTGCTGTGCCCTTCAGTGCTGCAGGCTACAGGAAAGATTATTAGTTCTGGTAAAGTGTAGTACAGTCATTCTGGAGCCACTGCTGTGCTCATGATGTGACTTAGGGAGAGTAATGTAAACCACACCCAGGTGTTTCTCAGGATCTCTGTTTACTCATCCTTCCGGGTGTCCTAGGCCTGTGAGGCCTACACCTAAAGAGCTGAGATTTAACATCTCTAAAACTTCTTAACAGCCCTAGCATGACACACTGATTCAACTAGAGTCAAATCAGATTCTCATTTATTGGCCAGTAGAATAAAAATTCTGGAGGGGGTGCTTGAATTCTCAAAAAAAAAAAAGAATGCTGACTTTTCTTAGTTCTTTAGCCAGTTCTTGTAGCATGAAGAAGGGTAGTAAGTTGCCTTCTACTTAGACAATACCCACAAAAAAACCACTCCAAGTGTAGGCTGAATAACTAATCTAAGTAATGCTATTGTATGTTCAGAAGAAAAAATGATGGGTTAATACTTGATGCACTTTAAACACTGTCTGAGATTGTTATTTCTCACCTGAAGTACATCTCTCAGTGGGAGTGTGAGAAATAAAATGCCAGGTTTTATGTCTGTTTTTTTTTCTATTAAAAGACATTAATTAAAACCAGATTTTTTTCGTCTTCATAGGAAAGAAGGTGTTCATGGATTTTACAAAGGAATTATACCTAATGTGATCAGAGTGACTCCTGCCTGCTGTATTACCTTTGTAGTTTATGAAAATGTGTCTGGCTTTTTACTTGGTTTTAGAAAAGAAAATAATTAAAGGTATGAACTTGTGTTCCTAGGAAGAAATCTATCCTTCATTTTTTATATTTATGATCTGGGAGAAATTTAGTTCAGCAGTCTTCTCTGACACTGAATTGATCTGGTATTTTGAGGAAAGAATCTAGAGACAATAAACCCTGCCAACATCTCTCCTGTTGAATGTTCTGCATTGCTGCCTTCCTCTCTGAATCAGCTGTGTCTGCTTGAAGCAGATGCCTGCAACTGTGAAATAATAGTGCTGTTGGCTGGGTGAAGGCAGCTGCACAGCAATTCCATTCATCTGGGCCTGCCTGGAATAACCCACTAAGCAATTTCAACAAGTCTCAAGATAACAGTTGGTGAGATTCTGCTCCTGCACAAATGGAAAACTTCATGTGAAGGCAACCCTGGGGTCTGCCAGAACTTTCTTAAATCTCTGAGTCTCATTAAAACAAGGAATGTCATCTGAAATCCACCTCTGTGTTATTCGTCAGATTTTAGGATATGGAAGCGCTCCAGACTCCGTTGCTCATCCAACGCAAAAATGCTGCCTCAGTGGGGTGCAGTTTGGAAACTGGAATTGTTTTTTTTTTTAAACAGCTGTCCATTCTTGGGTTTGAATAATTGCAAATCTGATGAAACTCAGTTCTTGTCACATACCAAGACAGACTTGTACTGTGGTTTTTGACTGGGTTTTAGCAGCAGATCAACATGCTAAAATTGTGTGCATTGCTGGCCACTTAATTTGTTTTCTGTCTCTCATTCTCTCTCCATGTCTCTCTGTGTCAGAGTCTGTCTGTTAATGGTACAGCTGACCAAATATTACTAAGTAAATGCATATTTGAAAGTGGGCTTACATTTTAAAGATGAGGATTTTTTTGTAGTAATCCCATAGTGATATAGTGTTCAAACCAGTGTGGTAACAAATAGGACCATACTTACTTTCAGTAATATTCTCTGATTAAAAAAGCTTATAGTCTAAAAAAATCCTGTGCACAGGACTTTCTTTAAAAAAAAACAGAACAATCCATTAATGTCTTCTAATTTGGTTTAAGGAAAAGATTGTTAATATATTGATTGCTAATTTATTGATAAGTTAGATTATTGTACATATCAGTAAATTTGTATAATGATTATGGTTTTTTCCACACCAATAATTGTCATCAAGGATATGTACTTTTTAGAGTTCTGGGTTTGGTGGTTTGGGGTTTTTATTTCTTTAAGAAAAGACATCATGGACTAATATCTGCCTTCTGCTGTTGGTAAAAAGATATTAAGTATCTAGGAAGTATCATTCAAATAGGAAATAAGTTAGCAAAGGCTATCCAAAAGTTAGGGGGAAAGCATCAGTTACACAGGGAGCAGGATAATCACTTAGAGAAGTTTCATGTTTACCAGACTAACTTAAAGAAGAAAGAACGATTTTTAATAAAAATTCAACAGATTAGGGACTTGGTTTAAATTTTAAGTTAAAATCTGGAAAGCTACAGAACCTACTCAGTATTTTGAATCTTCATTCAGTGATCCACTTGTTTGTTTTTGTAGCTACTGTTGCCACATAGTACATTTTGTGTATAACTAACTTTATTAGTAATTTACACTTTCTCTTCCACAATCCATCCCCTCTAGTGATAGAGTTGATAATCTCATCAGAAATGATCATCTCATCTGAGGCCAGTACGGCTGGCTTAGGTTTTTATTACAGAAGGTTCTGTGTGTATTTAGGTGAAGCTAAATTTTCTGGAAGTTTACCATGTAAATAATATAGATCCACAACAGCAGCTTCTGCCTTTGGAGGGTGCTTACCAGGGTTTGTGTGTTTTGTGGTACACAGAATGAATTTAATGGAACACTGGATTAACTCTACCACCCAGGGTCCAGATTCGATTGTGAAGACATATGAAAGAGAAAAAGAGAAAATAAGAGAAAATTTCTCATAGAAGAGAAAAAGCTGTGCATGTACTAGCCTGGATTAGTGTGCTCTGGGCCCAGAACAGCTTCCTCGTGCTCCAGGATAAATGCAAAGGCAGGCTGCAAGCGTGGGCACAATCACTCACTGTATGTTAACTGGCGTTCTGTAAGCTCACAGCTCAGCTCATAGGAACTTGTTTGTGTTCAGATACCTTAAAACCGTCGTCCAAGCCAGTGAAAACATTACAGTTCTTCAGAGACAAAATGTCAGCTGTGTAATTTGCTGGCTTGCAGCAAATCTCACACACCATCTTGCAGTTGGGCAAGCCCAAGTGCTCCCCTCACTGCAGGTGTTCTCCCCTGATGTCTCCAGCAACAGCGACAGGCAAGAGCTACTCATCTGAGAGACGCCTGGGGGAAATCTTACAGCTTGTTCAGAAAAGGAGATGAGATTTAATCCTAAATGGCTGAAATAAATTAATTATCTCAGATTTAACTGTGGTTTTTTCCTTTTAATTTCTGAAAAGAGTGGAGATTTTTGCATGTTGTACATGCTTTTTGTGGTTTTTTTACTTCATTAATGTAAAATTGATTTTTTTTAATACAAACATGACTATGTTTCTCTTTAGAATGTGTACAATTCTTAAAAATATTTGAGTATGTCACTTGCAGCATTTGGAAGAAAATACTTAAAGCACTGAAGCTTATGGTGTTGGCATGATCGGTGTTGTCACTTGTCAAACAGCTGTGACATCATTGTTTCACTTTACCAGTTCACTTTTTGAAAGCCTAGGCTTTTCAACCTGCCTTAATTCAGTGTCTACTATACTGTTTAATATAACTAGCTTTTAACCAATACCAAAGTGATTCTGTATATCTGAAAGGCTAAATCCAGGAGAATTATTTTATTGGAGCAATGAAATTAGGTGTTATAACTGTAAAATTATTTATTGTCTGCATCTTAGTAGTGGAGACCAGTCATAGATGTTACGCTGAAATCCAGTCTGTCAAGCAGAGAGGGAAGGAGAGCTTTGATAGTCTGGTTTTGCTCAGTTGTCCATAATGACATATTTAACACTTACCACATTGTCTAGGTCACAGTAGATCACCAGGAGTTTGTTGGGAGACAAGACTGTAACAGCAGAGCATGCTATTCTGCAGTCAGGTTTACAGGAGTACATTTTATCTATGTTGTCTGAATGCTAAAGCCAATGCCTGATTTTACTTTCTTAGAACCTTATCTATAAAGTCTTCTAAAAAAAATCTTGTATTATAATGCCATGTAAAATACCTTAAACAGATTAATGTTCAATAAAATAACCTGGATTTTTTTTTGTAAAAGGTCTTATTTATTTGATACAAAAAGTTAGGGTTAATGCTGAAAACAGTGGTGATATTACATCAAAAAAGAAACTTAAAATGTTAGTGAACTCGGTTTTGATATTTGTATTCTAATGTGATTATTATAAAAAGCCTCTGCCATGTGCAAAACAAGACAAAGGCTACAGATGCAAGGCTTTGGTGCCTTTCAGTCCAGTACTTGCATCCAATTCTACTGAAATAAATTCTGAAAAAAAATACTACAAAAAAAATTAAAAAGGTATTATAAAAAGGGAGGGAGGTTATTTTGGCAGTTCTTCAATGATGATTCGGGAGACTGAATTCCATCCAGTAGAAGCATCTCCCCGTGGATAGTCTGAGCACGTCCCAACCCAGATGGCAATATCCACCAGGCCAGCATTGATCCCTTCGCACAGACCTTCCACTGGTTAAAGACAAAAATCACGTTACCTCAGCAGACACAATCCCTTTGTATTTCACCACTGAAGGTGGACATAAGTACTTAAGAACAGCAGTTTGTTGCAAGCTTGTGCTATTTTGTTCAATGTGAACAATTTTTAGGATTTTAGAACAATTTCAGAAATAAAAACTGTTAGGTAGAGGTGTGGCAACATCAGTTACAGCCATGCAGTGCCTCTGTCCGTGCTGCTGTTTGACACTCATTGCAGTTCCTGAAGCAGGTCACAGGGTAGCTACATTTGAGGAATACCTGCTGCTTTAAATACCCAAATTTGCACACTGGGAGCTGGAATAGGGCTCCATACCCCTCCAGACATCTTTCTAGCAGTGGTGGGAGGGGGTGGGGGCGCGGCCATGCCTGGTTTGCAGCTAAGCTCTGTAAAGGTGATTGCCACTGCATCTGTATAAAGTTCCACTCCTGATGCCCCACTAGCACCACTAGTTGGAAGTGGGGTAATGAAGACCAGTCAGCTCTACTCCTATGCTAAAAAAAAAATCTTATAATAGCCCTGGATATTAGATTTCATGTAATCATGCAGTACAGGAAGAAAAATGGAGAAACGGCACAGACTTTACATTCCCTTTCCTTAGTGTCACATCCTTTTATGTTGAATGAATTCACTAATTTGCCTCTGCTTAGCAAATGAATATTTGCTTCCAGATATTTCACTTTGGAGGTACTTTTGTGCCCCACCTGAAATCTGAGTGGTAATTGCAGGAGGAATGTCTCATTTTTTGCACAGATAGTATCCAAATATCGGTATTTTAGGCCAGGATGACACTGTCTACTTGGCAGTAATGCTAATACAGACCAGAATGTCTCTGTATTCATGTTGTGGCAGAGGTCAGTAGACCAGTCTGGATAGAAATGTCTTTCATTTCTAAATCTCAGGAGATAGGTACCACAAAAAATATCACAGCAAGAAAATACCACTTAAAAAATAATTATAATACTGTTGCTTATTAATGGTCAACTCTGAGGCAGCAGAGTAAGAAGAACAAGTGCGAGTTGGCCACTCTGCCTCTGGTAACTGCTGCTGCCTTCTACTCCACCTCTGCTCTCCCAGCATACGTACCTGAAGAAGTCCTGTGTATGTTGATAGTAGAATTCAGCTCTGGGCTCCCTTGATCTAAGTATATGATGGCTTCGATGGGCAGTGGCCCAGCACACTCTGCCCCATTGAAGGTGAAGTACCAGCGCTGGCAGCAGGCGCTCCTGCACTTGAGCCGCAGCGAGCCGCTGAAGAGCACGCGGAGAGCGCTGTTGGAGCGCATCTTGGTAAACGTGCACTCCTGACAGGATACAAAAAGGATTTGGTATGAACCGCTGGCTCTGAGCTGTTTATTTGCTATATACTTGCATTTAGGACACAGGTTTAGGAATTAATATTTATTTCAAAATGTTTTGGCTATTCTTTTTAGTCCCTCCCGGGGAAAAAAAACCCCACAAACATTAGAGGCTGGAAAATCCCTTGTGGTGCAAAGATGCAAATCAGAACAGCGCCTCATAGATGGGAAAGGAGAAACGGATTATGGAAATTCTTAACTGTATTTAGATAACACCTGCTGTTAAGTTGGTAGCCTAGTTACCTTCTGGGATTTATGTAAAGGGATATAAGCTCTCTGAAAGCTGCACTCAGGCCACAGAATCACACAATTGTAAGGATTAAAAGGGACCTCTGAAGATCATCTAGTCCAACCCCCAAGTCCTTGCATGGCAAGGCAGCACAGTTTCTGTCTCTGCTAACAGAAATTCTGGACTTAATGATTATCACAAGACTTCTGTGCAGTTTATACCCAATAAAAGCTCCACAACTGAAAAATACTTTCAGGTTTTTAAGCGGTTGTTAACCCGTCTTCAAAATGCTGGTTATCATAGGAGAGGGGAAGGAAGGAAAAAAAAAAATGCTAGGAACAGTTCTGCAAGTACAAGGCAATGAGAAAAGTCTACTGAAAAAGTTGATTCTCCTTCTAGCCACAGCACGGCAGTTAGACTGCTATAATGACTCTGGGCTTTGCTTCATAGCTGGGATAGAGCAGGGATTTTTTTCTAAAAGTTTTACACCCAGGGCTGCAGTGGAGAACAGACTGTTTTTGTCAGTCTGGGTGACACTGGCAATTCTGCTCCTGAGCAATGCTGATCCTTTACAGTAGCATCCAGCAACTGAGTTTCAGTGAACAACCACTTTGAAGTAAGAGTTATAAAGATGGGTACAATGAACTGATTAAAGATGTTCATCCCTTCTTAGGATTGAAATGGTAAAAACCTCACCCAGTTTTGGGCAAGCTAGAGATACTTTTTGGTACTGTGACTTTCAGCCTTACAGTTACAGATCTGGTCTATTAAATGTACTCTTACACCAGCTACAAAATTCTTCCAAAACCCTATTCCAGAAATGAAGCAGACACATAGTTGAAACTCAGTGGAGAGGAATCCGAAGTAGCTAAGCCTTTGAGAAGCTCACCCTCACATGCAGAAAAAGCAGGAAATCTGTGGGGTCGGTGCTGCCCAGCTCACAGAGGCAGCCCTGGAGCCCGCTGGGGTTGGTGCAGCCCCTGCGGGCAGAGCCAGCTTACCGCGATCTTCCCCAGGTCGATGCCGTAATTCAGCGCGCTCCACGAACACTGCTTGAAGTTGGGTGTCCAGGACTCCTCGATGCTCTCGCGCATGCACTCGCCCTTCTCGCCCTTCAGCCCATCCCGGCCCGGGATCCCAGGTGTCCCAGGGATCCCATTGGCTCCTGGGTTTCCATCCCGTCCAGGAACGCCACTGGGGCCTTGTAAGCACATGCCATTATACTGGAAGACAGAACAGGCCTTGCTGCTTCCATCCCTTAACTCTGAGGTTAACCAAGTCAAACACAAAAGAATAACAACAAAACACAAACCCCCTGCTGTGCCACAAGGGGCTATTTCTGCATCTCTGAGAAAATGGTTTCACAGAAGAAAAAAAAAAGGGAAGAATGAATTTTCAAAGATAAGCACTGCCAGCAGAATTTACTGTAAAATAAGATGCCTTTTTTAATGAAAAGATACATAAATCCTAGAATTAAAAATTTACCTAGTCCAAGAATTAAAACCTTGGAAAACCTCAGAAGAGTCACATTTAAATACAGAAACAAAAAAAAGAAGTCACATGTTAATAGTTACTTTCTTCTAACCCACCATTACTTCTGTAACTGTCTATGCTAATACATTTTCAGTATTATTTTTTCTTTTATTTTCTTTTTTTTTTTTTTAAGAGAATTTTCCATTTCATAGAGAGCAAAGGTTAACGCCACTTTTCTGCTGTCACTGTTCCTCTGGTACACAACTACATCATGATAATCAAGCCCCACAATTCAGATTCCATGTGCACACAAATGGCTGGTGATATAGATGTGGGAAGCTGCATCCTGGAATAAAGCTGAACGCAGGAACCCTGTTTGTAATAGTGGGAAGGCACATGTGGGAGGAGGGCAGACTAACATCCTGACATCACAGTGTTAGGAAAGGTGAAATGTTGCTCTCCCAAACTCCATGTTAACACACATTGCCTTCACACTTCATGAGACTTGGGATTGCCCACTTCAGAGAGCAGGTTTGTGAAGCCCAGAGCTCCTTCCCCCGGCAGCCTGAGTGCTGGGATGTGGGAGGAGCAGCACTGGTGTCGGCAGGCTCAGAAATGCTGAGCGGGAACAGACAGGGGCTGGCCATGGCTTTAATTTCATGTGCTCTCTCCCTTCTGGTGACTGACTGCTTCCTCCAGTCTTCATCCCAAATCCTCACAGATGGCTGTATTCTGCTCTTCCACTTTCTCACATGTATTTGTCTTCATCTAGTTTAAACCACCTAATCCCCACCTGTTTCAAAAGAAGTAGGGCTGCAGCCATCCCCCCTCATGCCAGCCATGCCCCCATCTGCACTGCAGGAGCTGTAAACTACAGCCCCTGCCCTCTTCCCTTGTCAGCCTGGTGAATTTCCTTCTCTGAGGCTGTGCCTTTTCGCAGGCTCTGGTGTAAAAACCAGCATAGCTTAGCTGGAGCCACACCAAAAGTGAAATCAGTGACTATATGGAGAGGTCTAGTAAGAAGTCAGATGAGGGTTTGACTAATGGCTGCTAGCTTTCCCTTACTACCTTCACCAAAGGAAACCTTGCTGACTAAAGGCAGTTGGAAATGTCAGAATATTTCATGAAGGAAACCACATTTTAAAAAAGTTAGCTGAAGAGAAGGCCGGTTAGCAAAGCACACACCAACCCAGGAGAACAACACAAGGACATTTCTATTTCACACAGCAACAGTTGTCTGGTTTTGCTGTTGCTTTCCCACTGGACTCTATTTGTAACAGTGACTGGCTCTGGCTTTGGCATGTGGTTGCTCACCACAGAAATCCTGGATGTGGAAATAGGCAGGAGCTGTGGGCAGGCCAAAGCTCTGGGCTATTGCCCCCCATGCCCAGAGACACCAAGAGGGGCTGGCCTGCCCTCACAGAGGAGCTGCCACCCACAGCCAGACAGGGAGAGCACCTCAGCCACAGCACATCCCAAAAAATAAACGGGAGCACAAGAATCACCTGGACTTTGGGCTCCACTCCAACTAAAATTGTCTGTCTTGCCAAGTCCTTTTCATGCTTTCTTAAGCTGGAAATGCACAAAACATATTTTGAACCTCCACTTAAGGCAGGATCCCCCCTCGGTCCTGCCTCCCCTCTGCCCTGGCAGCACTTCTGCTGAAGCAGTCTGCACAGCTGGGCCGTGCATGAGTCAGCTGCCATTGATTTACCTGTGCTTTGCTGCTCACTCTGTTGCCCCCAAAAAGCACTGAGCTCATTTCAGAGAAATGAGGGACCCTAAAAATATTTCTCAGAAAATGTTCACTCATCCATGTGTACAGACTCCTTATTCTCAATGCAATTAAATTTCCAAAATAAAAGTGAAAAGGCAAGTAGTGTGAAAGGGAAGGAGCTTTGCTAGCAGTGGAGCTTCCAGCACATCACCTTAGGGGATCTTTCTGGAGATCATAGAAGAAATGGCCATACCACTGGTTTTAAATAGAAAGTGAACAGCAGTCCAGCAGCTCACAGACATACCTTCACATCTGCTTTCTACATTCCAAGGACTGGAAAATTTCCCTCCTATCATCTATGCCTGAGATGGAATAGTCCCAATGCATTCAGGTTTCTAGTAGCAATGGAATTGCAACCACTGGTGTGCAATCCCTGCTGCCAATGGAATTCATGGGGCTCAGAGGAAAAGTGCTCAGTAAGTATGCAGTTATCAGAGCATGCAGATAGTTTTTCTCATTATTATTTATCCACTAGCATTTTAGGAGCTAAACAGCAGTTAACCGCTTACGTTGGAAGGAACTAAACAGCATTTACTGCTGATGTTGGAAGGGCTGTAAGATTCCGGCGGTGCCCCTGCGGTGCGCTGAGCGCAGGAACCAGCGCACGGCGCTGCTCCAGCTCCGGGCACGGGCACGGCGGGGACCGCGGGCTCCGCCGGCTGCAGCCGCCATCCCCGATCCCGGCCCGCTGGGGAAAGCACTAAAACACACCCCGGGCCGCCGAAACCTGCGATTTGTGTTAAAGCCCGTCCAGCGCCTTCTCCTCATTTTCCTGATTCAGCACAAGGGCGCAATTAACAGAACCCAGAGACGTCCCGCAGCGCGGGACCAGTGCTGCCCTGCCTAGAGCGGCCACGAGGCTTTTCGAAAGCCTCAGATCTGTTGCTTTTTTCATATCTTTGCAAACACAAAGCGACTGCGCGGCTCCTCCAGCCGCCNGCGGCCGGGGCGCGGGGCATCGTGCGGGCGGGATGCGCCGGGGCCGGCGGCGGCAGGAGCCCGGGTCCGCCGCTCTGGGCGGCAGCGCGGGGATAAATGAGCCTTTCAGAGCGCGCAGCCCGAGCTCCCTCCCCGGGGAGGCCGGGAATTTCCATCCTGTAACCGAGCGAGACGGCCAGGCAGAGCCAGCCCCGTGCAGCCATTGGCACGGGCTGGGGGCTCCCGCCCCTCGGGCCGGCCCCAACGAGCCCCGTCGAGCCGAGGCGAGCCGAGCCGAGCCGGGCCGTGCCGAGTTTTCCCCGGGCCATGCCGGAGCCGCCAGCCGTGCCGTGCCGAGCCGAACTGGGCGGCGGCAGCCCTGCGGGGCCGTTCCCGGCTCTCCCGGAGCCCTAGGCAGTTCCTTTCCACGTCTTCAGGTGTTTGCTCGGCAGCCGGGGACTCCTTTCCGATGAAGGAGCTGTCTCTGCCAGAAACCGCCCAAGGCCACAGCGGGATCTCATGCACCCTGAGGGGAAACGGTGATAAAGTATCAGCTGGGCATCAGTCAAAGAATTTATTTCAACAGAAGTCAAGGTAAGGACACAAAATCCTTCTGAACAACAGGGGATTTTGGACTTTTTCAAAAAAACATGGTATTGCCAGACTGGACATTGTCAATTTAGTAACAGAAGGAAAGTTCTTGTCTACCCAGTGTAAACCGTCTCATATTGCTTTCATTTAAACATCATACTTTGCTTTTCATCATTCTAGAAATGAAAGTACTGTAAAATAAAGGATGTGATATGTCCTCAAGAATTTAAAATAGAAATAACAAAAGTTTGAGAGGTAGCTTCTGTATACTGCGAACTTCGTGGGATTTGTAGAGGTGGAGTTTCCAGAAGGGGGAGATAAGCTTCCACACATTTTTTTTTCCTGAAGTATTTAACAAAACCACACGTTTCTCCTGCAGGAAAGAATGCTACAAGAAGTTGAGTCATTCAAATAGGCTGCATGGAACCACATTTTTGTGTAGACTGAACCCCTTCATGTGGCTCTGCACTTTAAGCCACTTCTGCCTTTCTCCTCTTTCCATGTCTGCGCTATTGTGGAACAACAGGAGTGAAGTGAGATCTACACCACAGGTCAGACACACTGCTGTCATCTACCCCGTCACACGCTGTCCTGAGAACTGGGACTGCTGAGGTGAGGGCTCCTGCCTTGTGAAGAAGGGCAGTATCAGACCCTGCCAACTTCAAAAAAAACCAGCTGGTAAATAGTAATGGTTCCCTAAAGCAGCTGGGAAAATTTATGGAATGATGTAAATCCTTAATTGTGACAATTGCTTTGGTGACAGCCTCAGTCAGCACCCACAAACACACAAAGACAATTGCTTCATTGAGCAATCGTGCAGTTCTGTCAGCAAACTCTGCTGCCTCTGGCCCGGGCTGATGGCAGTGCTGTGGAGGCGGCAATGTTTGATTTCTGTGTCACCTGCATGTTCACACAAGCGTCCTTACCGAGGGTTGGGGACCCTCAGCATCAACACAGGCTGTTGCTAAGGCGTGTCCCTTCACAGGGTGCCAAACTTCTGGATTACAGAATTAATTTCCTCAGGCAAGGTGCAGCAGCTGAAGTACACGGTGCAGCAGCACTGCGCACCTTCCTAAGGCAATCACTCAGGATTTTAGAGAACAAAATTTGCATGGACGCTTACAATTATTTCCCCACCTGGGTTTGCTCACCATGTACTTCAGTGTGGTTTAGAAGCTCTGGAATTCCAAATGGCTTTGCCAGAGGAAGCGAACTGAGGAGCACTGTAAGAGAAGGTCTTAGCAAAGAACAGTGGGACATCTGCTTTGGGCTCTGGTGAGTGCATTGTGCAGTTCCTAGCACTCATTTAACTTGCAGTGTGCATTTCCATCTGGAAAACAGAAATGTAAACATCCTCCTTAGCCTTCTTCAGCCCAAGCAAGCCTTGCCATCTGTTAGGCTTATGCTCTGTGGGTTTCTGATATATTTAAATGCTTCTGAGGGCACCAACCACTGCCTAATGCTGGTGAGATACTCAAACTGATCTACTTTGCCTTAACTATCCTGCAAGTAATAAACCACAATACATATTACATCAACTAGTGATTCCTTCATTTTATCCATCCTGCCACATGATAGAGGATTTATCTTTTATATGTGGCCTCACAAACATATCAGCAAATATTATGAGTTGTTACATCCATTACTTAGGGTCACTAAAATCTCACAGATGGCCAGTCTGCTCCTGCACAGCCCGGGCAGGTTCCCTCCCTACAAGGTCACTGTGGCACAGTCAAGAGCATCTTGCACAGCAGATGCTCACAGATGAGGCTGATGCCATGAGTGCAGCCTCTCTGCTGCAGCTTGAGCTGCTTTCCCCTCACACAGCTTCTCAGCATCCCAGAAATCCAGACACACAAGTCTGGAGAGGAGGATGTTCCCATACACACATGTGTTTCCATTCACCTCAGCTATAACATATTTAAATTCAAGGGACTGCCCATGGGGTCACTGGGTCTCTCTGTCTTTCCTGTCCAAACTATTCCAGTTTATGAATACTGTTTTTTGGCACACTGGTTTGAATTCAACCAGTAAATATTTGTTATTCAGTCCTTAGTCTTTACAGTGTGAAATAACTGCAGGGAACCAGAAACACCAGACTTAGCTGTCTAAATATCACAGAAACTTTGAGGCTGAGGATCCTGAGACAAAAGAGGCCCAGTAAGGTAAGTGCCAAGACCTGGACTTTTCATCTGCCTTTAACTGTTACTGCTTTATACATTTCCCTGTTCTGGGGATTTTGACTTTGGTTGGCAGCCTGATCTCTGCATCACTCTGGAGAGCATGTGATTAAACCCCCGGGTAACAGCAGAGCACTCAAGGTTAGCACTGCAGTGCCCAGCATCACAACATTCAGCATCCTTGCCAATCTGTCCTTGGTGCTTTTAACTGTGGAGTTCATCATTTAGATCTTGTTCACTTCATTACTGACATTTTAGGGTGAGTTGTAAGTTGGTGTAAAAGGCTGAGATCAGGGAACACTGCTGAATTTTTCAAATGGCTCTTTGCCTGATCAAGGAGACAAAGAACTGTCTGTACTGCTGTAGAAGAAAACCAAAGTAAGCTCTTGGGTAATTTATTACAGATTTAAGGAATTGATTCCAACTTCTTCCACGAAAAAAGCCTTTGGAACCACATAAAAATCAATGGGATTGTGGCCTTAGTATCTTCTAACACCCCTTAATTTAAATATATGATTAATGCAGCATGAGTAATGTTAAAAAAATTTTAAAACTCTCTCCCTCTATTTTGTTGCTTTAATAGCACAGATAGACCTGTTTAAAAAGAAATCTTCCAGTAGAGTCTACATAAAATGATAAAAGCATTATAGCAACAGCAGTGCCTTGCAGGTACACATATTAACATTTGAATCATAAAATCCAATCTGGGACATGTGCTCACCCTTCAAAGGCTTGTCTGCAGAAGAGAATTCCTGTGTTCACATACATGAGAACAACATTTTTTGAGTATGAGGAAAAAAAATCCTGAAGATAAGTGCTAATTCTTTATTTCTGAATAAGCACATGGCAGTTCTTAATGTTACTATAGGAAATGTCTTTTTGCACAACTGAAAACATGAGAGATTCAACATTTTTTATTACTCATTAATTATGTTTTCTATGGAGTTAAAACTTTAACGTTGTCTCTGACAAGTCAAGACCAGGACATAGGTCAGATACCAGTGAAAATTTCTGGAAACAGTTCCTTCCATTGTCTGCTGAGGTTCCAGGCAGATCTGTTTTTTTCTGTCCAAGCCATCAGTTGATTTATAGTTGCATTTGCTTATAGCTGTGTTTCTACAATAATAATGGAGACTCTGAATATTTTAAACTAAACACTATTCACAAACAGTCAGAGAGAGATAAACTTTAATATATCTATTTGGGAGAACTGTCTGCTTCACTGATAAAGGATAACTCGGGACATCCAGATGTTTCCATGGTGTAGACTTTATGATGAAAAGCCCATACTGTTTCCATTGACTGCTGGCTCTAAATTTCAGACCCTGGAGGGGTCTGGTCTGTACCTCTGCAAGTCTGCTCCTAAGAACAGCTGGCACAATCCCAGCTGCAGTCACAGAAACATTTTGGGTCTGCAGGGGCATCTGGAGCACATCTGGTTGAAGCACATCCACTTAGATTGGGTTGTTCAAGGACTTGTAGAATGGTAAAATTATTTCAATCCAGTTTAAAATTAAATTCACTGGGTATCCAGTGAATCATCACGTGCAAGGAGAGGGCTGAGTCTCATGAGGAAATTTGCTTATTACAGTGGCTGGGAATTAGTCAGTGGTAGAAAAATCACTTGGCTACCTCCTGAAACCTCAATGAATGGAAAGGCTTTTACAGAACTGAAAAGCTAACTTTCCTTAAATCCTGTGCTAATAAATGGTCATTAAGATGTGAAATACAGTGCTCCATTCAGACAGGAAGGCTTCTTCAAATGAAGGGCACAATCTGCATTTTTCTACACCATTCATCAAATGCACTGCCAGAAAATTATCCTTCCAATTTTGGAAGGTAGTAACTTGAATTAGTGATAACCCTAAAATTAAAGGAATAGACTTGAACCTCAAAATGTTTAATTTTATTTGTGTCCAGTAAACCCTTTGAAAATGAGTTCCTCAGGATAAGCAAGATAAGAGCAGGGCTGAGGCAGGGTTCTGTAGCCCTTCAAGGTGGCTTACAGAAACCAGAGGTCTATAGCCACCAAAACAGGCACACACAAAATGCACAGAAGCCTCTGGATGCAAGATTTGGTCAAAGAAATGAACTATTTGGCCCAGTTGCACAAAACTCAGAAGAGGGACAGACAAGCAGAGCCAAACAACAGCAACAGGCGGGAACACACGTGATCAGTGCAGCTCTGTAGTGATGGAGCATGAAGCCTGTAGCATTCCTGTGACCTGGCTCCTCACACCCACGCTGACCTCAGTGGAAAGGCGCCATGGCTTGAGGCGAACAGGGCTGCGGAGCTTCTGGGCAGCACCTCCAGCATCTGCTCACAGATGCCCCACTGTCACTGAAAGGGCAACGCATGGACAGGGGCTGCGGGGTCAGCACAGTGAGGTTCACCACAAGTGGTTCAGTGGGGTCATCCTTTAGCCCTGAGGATACTGAAACAAGTAAACTCTTGCATTAAAGCTGTTTTATGTGCTAATATAAGAATTTGACTTGCATCAACAACTGACTAGTACAATGGCACTGGAAAGGATCAAGAGCCTGAATCCCTGGCTCATGTGGAAACGAAATTGTGTTTGGCCTGAACATCGCAAGATCCACCTGGTTCCTGTGAAGAAAAATGTGAGTTTGAGCCCTTTAAATTATATTTTTACAGCAGGTGTTCATCTAACCATGCTTTTGTGAGGCACAACTTAGTGTGGTTTCCTTGCTTCTATCCTTGTAACTTTGCTGTAATTACAGCACTTCTCGGTCGATTAAAGATCTTATGTATGAGTTCATAATTTCCCATTGTCAAGTAGAGGAACTTTCAGGATGTGTGCCCTAAAAATGCTATTGAAGTAATACTAATTTTAAAGGCAAAATCCTTTTTTTTTTTTTTTTTTTGGTGTGTGTGTGGGTGTGTGTGTGTGCACTTTCTTGGGTTTTCCTGCTGGTTTGATGACTGATGACAGTCCATTTCTCTCTGTAGAGAACTTCACCACAACTACCAGCATCTTTAGGTGTCTTTCTCAGGATAATCTTGCCTACTAAAATTGTGAGAAAAATTTTTAGAAAAATAAATTAATTTCCATGGTGAGCCCTGGCTTCAGGCAGCCGAACACCTTTGCTTCTCATCCACCCACTGGCACATCACACCTGGCAGTGCCACGTCTCCACATTTCACAGATTCACATGTCTAGATCATTCATCCCTTTAGTGCATCCACTTGTTTTCTTGAAAGTCTGGATCATAGCCATGCCTGTAGGAATCTGGAAGCAGGACAGCAAGTCCCAGATAGGACTGTAGCCAGTGGGCAACATCAGTGACTCAAAGCCAGTGCTCAAATGCTTCAGCTTCCTCAAAGCCTTCATGTTCAGTCATTCAAGACTTAGCTGCACTCTTGGATAGTAGGCATGATACCACTAGAAGTGGGTCTGGAGGAAATGCTTCCCAGGTAGCTTAAGCCTGCAATAGTAACTAATTTAGTATTAATTTCTTGTGATCCGATTTCACGTGGTAAGGTAGAACATCAGGAAGATAAATTGGGACACACATTCTCTTTTTAGTCCTTCATGCACAATCAGCATGGTGTTCCTTTTTCCTGTTAAGACCCCTTTGGTGTCCATGTCTAATCATCCCCCCCTCACCTCTCTGATGAACCTACTCAATGGCAATAAAATGTCTTCTTGCTGTTTCTCTTCACCTTGTGTGACAAAAATTAGTCCTAAAATACCAGATGTTGTCTCATGACTATCCTGCTGTACCTGAGTGTGGTCTCTGGGAGGGAGGTCAGTGTCCCTCCACATCACTTCCACCCAGTACCAGGTGCCTCTTTAGCACTGCCCTTCCACAAAAAGAGCTTTCTTCCAAACAGCAGGACCTACTCCCCTCTCCAGCTCCTGTCTGTGCTAAGAAACCAGCTGTGACCCATTTAATGAAGGTAGATCATTATTTGTTTAAATACCTCATTGGCCATTACCTTATTTCGACTACTAAAACCCAAAAAGAAAGCCAACTTTTATTTCACTTTTTTCTTCAGTGATCAAAGCTGAAATGTGGGGAATAAACATTAACAAAGAGCTCAGATATAAAGGTCCTGGCATGTTTTTAATCTCTTAATTATACTTTTAATCTCAAGTGCTTCTTAATAGGAAGTAAAATCCAGTTAATAAGCAGAAGTGGATTTCACAGATACATCAGAAAGGCATTCTGAGCTCCACTTCTAGGTATACAAAACAGAAAGCCCTTGAACACATGGTAGACATTGCTTTAATGAAACTCTAGTCCACTAAAGAATACAAGCATGGTAAGTATAAAGGCGTGAAAGAATAAGAGAAAAAAAAAAGGTAACATACAGGAAATAACATTTATACTTGTGAGACTCTGAAATACCTTTGTTGCCAGCCATCTCAATTACTGCAAATACCACTGGTTAATATTGGCAGTGAGCCCCACCAGTGAAGGCAGCAGGGAGCAGCCAAATGCTTTCAAAGACTGATCCAACAAGTGGCCAGTGTGAAGGGAAGGATGCAGAATCTCTCCTTTGATGTGCAGCCTTCTGAAACAGCACGTTGAGACTGGGTGGCCAACTTCACAGCAAAACAGGATTCCTCATCCTCTTCGGCTACTGCATTTTTCAGCTACTGCTAAACTTATTTTTATTAAAGAAGTTCAACTTCTCATATTAATTTTTTTCTATTTTGGTTCTGAATTTCAACTGGATTTGACTGTTCAAACCAAATATATCCCGTATCCTGTAAGGAAAAAGGAGCTACAGTTCTCTGTAAATCAGCTGAACAGTTGTCAAAGAAAACAGTGTGATACTTCAGCTTGTTAGTGCTCCATTGCTGAATTGTTGGGGTTCTTACTTTAAAAAACCAGAAGGATTTCAACAGGCTTTAAATACTGCGAGTATTTTTTTTCTTCTCTGGTAATATCACTTTTTAAATGCTACAAAGAGTATTTTGTTTATATTTTCAAACTTAAGACTTATTTTTTCATATGCGTGCATAGATTTACACTCTAAGGTAAAGTCTACCCTGGTTTTCACTAAACACATTAAGCAAAATAGAACTGTAAGATGCAGCACTAACAACACATACCCTAGAAGTACCATCTTGGTAATTTCAGGTGCTGTTTATTTCACAAATCAAATATTATTTGATATGCTGAATTTATCTTGTCCTTTAAAAGATTTTCTATGCAACCTGAAAACTCAGTGCAATGTATAATTGGAAGCAATTTATGACATCTTTGTTCAGAGAAAGCCTATTTGCCACACACAATTCCAGGTTTGGAGAAGCTGTCAGTATTCTAGCTTCTTGCAAACAGGGGCACCAAACAAGACTAAAATGGCTGTCATCACTGTTAAATGTAAATGTATTTACATTCATCAATGTGAATAGCTGGATTTACAGTACATCTTCCAGAAAATTGCCAGCCTCCATTAAACACCTTCAGCTGATGGAGATGTCCCAGGGAGAAGTTATTCTCACAGGTCCAGAAAAGCCCTTTTAACATGAATGGTTTAACTTCATTCAGACAACAAGAGGAGAGCAAATCAATAAATACCTTTTGCTAGAGAAGCTGTTGATGACATTCTGCACTGCCCCTCACCATAAGGCAGTCAGTCTTCCAGGCCCTGACTCATCTCCGTGCCCCTTTTTTTTTCCAGTTTCTTTCCCCTCATCACTGATGTGAGCATTCAAACAGCACTTTAACTTTCCGCTCATTGCTTGGGTACACGAGTTAAAGCACCCAGAGAGGTCACAGCCTCTTTGGCTGCAAGGATCAGCCTGGGAATTCAGAGTCTGTTTTTTCTGGTACAGCTGCCCTGGAACATACAAAGTGCTACAGTCTCAATCTACCACTGATGCATTTCACCGCCAGTCAATGTTTTGATTATTGCTTCATATTTCACACTTCTTTGATAATTTATCTATTTTTAAGACCACAGTACTGCTATAACTTCAGAATTATTTTGCATTATCTTTTGTAGTTACCACAAAAACAATTTTTTTCATAACTTCCTGAAAAGGAAGAATATATTAAAAAATTAAAATCAGTATTTTAAGAAGGTGGCAGCATGAGCAGTCTGGAAATACACATTCTACATAATCTAAAGGAGGTCTTTAGAGGTCATAAAAGAAAAAATGCTGCAAACATTAGGATGAAAGAACTAATTCAAGTTCCTCACTCCTTCATAAGTCTATGCTCACGTGAACAACTCCCAGCATTGTTATGTCTCAATTTCTCACATAGGAGGAATAAAAACATTGCAATTACTTATTAACTCACACAGCCCTACCAAAAAATACTTGTGTTTTAGGTGCAAAAATACTACAGTAGTAGGTAGAGCAACAAACGCCCATCTAGTTACTTAGAAATATCCACTCAGAAGCTCTTACTATACAACAGTATATTTTATTAATAACAAATACAGCAATAACAAAACTACTGAACATGTGTATAAAGTTACCTGGTTACAAACAGAACTAGAAAAATGAAGGGTATTTAGGTGCCCTTTCACAGGAGGTTTTTCATATTTTTCTTACTGTCCACTCAGTAGCATGAACTCTGTGTACTTTTAATGGGAAAATTCTAAAAGAAAGGGCATATCCCATTGAAGGCAATAAATACAAATGTTAAAATGCAGATACTGTAATATAAAGGTAAAGAAATTTAATTTTTAATGCATGATAGATAAAACAATTAACTTTGGTTTAAAAGTCCTGCTGTTCAAGCATTTACATGTCTTTTGAACCCTGCAATTTTCATTGTTCAATGCTTCACCACGAATGCTGCCCCAACTCACAGTAAATTCTCTGCATAACACCCTAACATTGAGAAATATTAGTTGTCAAATGCAAGCTGCTGGACAGTCTTACAAAATGCACTGACATTTAGGTTTAGAAAAAAGCAAAAATCTGTCTCTAAATTATGTCAAGTAACAAATCCCATTGTCTCTTAAAAAAATCTTGACTCAAATGAAGTCAGCCAGTGAAATTGTAATCCACATCAGCAGTACTTGCTCCTGAGAACCACCCAGCATTAGAAAGGCTACATCTATTAAGGCCTTTTTGAGTTAGAGAAAATATATTGCTGTAGCATAATAGAAAATTAGGCTTTGGATGAAAAGTATTAAGGCTGTCTTCTCAGTAAATAGATTGTTAAAGAAGCCTACATATTAACAACTCAACAGTTATTTGCAGCAGCTATCTGCAAGATATTTCTATATAGCATTTTAAAAAAAGGAAGTTACTTGCATAGAAGCAGCATGAGATGAGCTGTGGCTGCAGCCCAGGACAAAGCCCAAAGCCTGCACGCCAGACTGTGCCCACCAGGAGCCTGAGGTGTCCCTTGGCACCATGCCCTGGAGCACCAGGCCAGGAGAGGCATGTTCCTGAGACAGAGCTGCACCTCCTGCAGCACCCCTGCAGCAGGACCCGCCTCACCCCGAACACCAAGGCCTGTTTTGGATAAAGGTCCAGCCTGCCTGTCTCAGAGCTGTGTGAGGCTGGCTGAGCACCAGGGACTGCTCCAGCAAAGCCCCAAGGGAAGCACAGGAACCTTCCCAACTTTGTACAACACATACAAAACAGTAGTTCTAAAGATTGACCTTATGCAGTCACTTATTTACAAAATTCGTTTTTATGTACAAAATAAACTGCTGTAATTGCAGATTCCCTTTCATATTCAGTGTACAAGCTACCATAAACCAGTGCTATAATGGATGCAGCATGATGCATAATTTAGAGAGTATTTAGAAATTTGTGCATCACTTATTTAAATGATACTGTTGTTTAAGAGACAGTAAAAAAGAGAACAAGGTAACAAGTTTTGAAAAATATTGAAGAGGCAGACCGAATTTTATACCTTGAGAAGTAACAATGCTTTCTAAGCATAATTTTAATGCAATTCATTATATAGTGTTCTTTATATAAGGAATAATATTTGCCTCTTACCTTTTTCTTACATTATTGCCACGTCCTACAGAACTTCAATTTCCATTAGTCCTGGACAGGATTAAATACAGTACATTATTGCTAGCTGTCCCCATAACAAAACATACATTTTTTAAGTGCAAAGCAGGATATGTGTGTTTTTTAATAAGGCACAGAATATCCATTATTTCCAGTGTAACAAAGAACTCACGTCAGTTTTATACAATGCAAATGTTTATACAAATTTTCAATCTTTCAGCTTTATGCAATGCAAATGTTCATACAAATTTTTAATCTTTCAAGGATTAGAACTGTTTCCTGAATCCAACTCTCTTCTGGTGTCTGAAGCTGAGTAGACAAGCAGTGATATGGAAGGTGACTGTGAGGCATCGGGTATTTGGGAACAGCTCCTTTGTAGTGAAGGAGATTCACCATAATCATTTTTAGGAGTTATTCTGTAAGTAATGAAAAATAAAACACAAGCAGTAAATTTTAAGCACAGTTTAATTTCCATTACACTGGGGAAAAAAACTGAGTGATGAAATCATAATATATGATCATTCTTTTCAAAGGAATGCAGTACAGTTCTGTACACTTTTCCAAGCCTACAGTCACCACTGTTCTTTTTCAGACCTATCACCTCTCAAGGTGACTGTAGTGCAGACACAGGTTCCTTGAGGGTCACTGTTCAGCAAGACAAGAATATCCTACAAGCTGAAGCTCCAGCACACAATGCTTAAAAGAAAAAGAATCCTACAAAATTAAAAAATAGCCCATATGCTACACAATCATGGCCACAGTCTGCAAGTTCTCTTGACAGCTACTGAAACTCAGTTGCATCCTGAGAGCACCCTGATTCCTCAGAGAGAAGAAACGGAAAACTAGCAAAAATAGTGGTAATAGGTAAAAACGAAGAAAATATTGAGTTCAGGAGCCTTACCTTCCTTCACCTACTCTCCTCATACTCTCAGCCAAAGGACTCATATGACACGTGCTATCTGCTTTGTTTCTCCTTTCCACCTGATCCACGGTCAGTTTAGCGCTGGGTAACATTTGATCTCCACTGTTTTCCCCCTCCTCCACTCTTCGGGCTGATGCTCCGTCTGCCTCGATTTCCTTCTCAGATGTCTCTGGAGAGGTTTTAATTTCTGCCACAGTTTCTTGGCCCAAGTAATCATGATTAGTGATTGCTACTGCAGAAGTTCCATGATTTGTTGTGCCACCTGTACTGGTCCCCATTGACTTTGAAATCACTTTCAGTCTGTGTGAAGTTGACTTGTAGTGCTTCTTTTTATGTTTAACCTTGGAATTGTGCCTCAAGAAAAATTCACATGATTCTTGCAGCACTCTTCGACTTTCACTGATTGGACTGAAAGAGAGTACAAGCACATAACTGAACAAAGATAACCTTACACTGTACCATATAATATAATAAAGGATAGTACACAAAACCTTGAAAGAACAGCAACCAATGATGCAACCTGAGCTGGATGTAAACGAACACAGGGAAAAAATTATATGGGAAAATAAGAGAAAAAAATCATAATGGGTCCAAAGTAATTGCCTGTGGAACAAATAAACAAAGCAGACTTCTACAATTCTTACTTCTGCAAATAGGTCCAAAGACTACAGTTATTAATGTACTATAAAGAATGTGTTATACTGAACTAATGATCTACTAGAGAGAAAAGAAGGATTAGCTCATAAGCAGCTGCATTACCAACTTTATATAGAGTCAACCTTCTTCAAATGAAAAAGGTAAGCATAGTAAAAATTATTTCATTATTTTTAAATCCTTGCAGTTAAAAGCAATTAACATCTGAAACACAAGAAAAAAATATACAGGAAATGGAAAAAGCAGGGAGAGGGAAAGGAAGCTATAAATTCACCACTGAGGAATGTAGATGTGAAATAAAAAGAGCTTAGAGACTACTGCCCTGGGAAATCCATAGAAACAAAATTATCTAAAACCACAGTATAATTTATAATCAACAGATAATCTAAAAAGAAATAATCAAGCCATAAAAAAGAACTGAAAAAAATGACAACTACAAGAAATGGAGACAGAATTTGTAAGCTGTTTAATTCCACAGATATAAATTTGCTTAAATTAGGTAATAAATGTGAATGATTCTGTTTAATTAAAAGAAAAGGAACATTAGATGAATGCAATAAAAGTGATAGTAAGGAGAGTTAAGTGAATATTCATTTTAAAAAAGACAAGCCTGGCAGAGGAGAAAACAGGATATTATTATTATTGTATGACAGTAAACTTAGTACCAAGTACTGTGTCAAATGAAGTGGTCTCAACATATGAGAAGAACTATACTGATGGCTGAAATTATCTTTCCTCCTTTGGCTGTGAACCAGAAATGTATTAGCCAGTGCCAGACACAGCAACACACATTCTGCTCTACAAAAGAAAAATCAGCAGAGGAAAGTATTTTCTGTCTTCTTGAGACTCCTGTTAAAAAGTCACCGCATATTTAAAACTTCCTCAGACTCCACTGGAATTCTGCTGATGCCCAAAGCAGCATTTATAGTCTGAGGATAACATTTTGATTACCTGAGCTATATATAAAGAAACATGTCTGAAAGCCAAATTTAAACATTAAAAAACAGAGAAAAAAATTTTTCTTACTCTCTTTTGCGGTTTCTGTTGAAGAAATTGGCCCATTCAGAACAGGTCTTTTTACTTCCCACCCAGAACACTGGAGATATGCCAACAATTAATGTTAGCAAATATTTCATCAGAAACAAAAATATTTCTGGTCTTGCAAGTGCCTTTGCCTAGAAGATAACAAAATTTAATAAATGCAAAGATGAAAACATACTCGATATATTTTTTTAAATGAAGAAAACAAATTTCTTAAACAAGAGACTTTCTCTTTGTGACTGTTCTTTGTTGAGGCTTGTACTGTGGACAAACATCAGACATGTACAGTCAAGTCAGATGTGGTTCAGCTGAATATACACAAAGAAGAGATCTGTCAGAAGGAATTGTTTTTCTTTTAAATTGAAAGGAAAGGTAATTTTGGGAGTAATAGTATTAGTAAAAATGTTCTGCAGAGGTAAGTGTAAAAGATTTATCCCTTCAACTTAAAAGAAACAGCAAGTGGATCACAGAATCACAAAATGGTTTGGGTTGGAAGGGACCTTGAAGATCATCAACTTCCACGCCAGCTGCCACAGGCAGGGTACCTCCCACTAGACCAGGCTGATCAAAGCCCCATGCAGCCTGGCCTTGAACACTTCCAGGGATGAGGCATCCCTAACTTCTCCAGCAAACCTGTTTCAGTGCCTCTCCACTTTCAAAGTAAAGGATTTTTTCCTAATACTAATCTAAACTTACTCTCTTTTCAGTTCAAAGCTATTCCCCTTTTTCCTGTCACTACATGCCCTTGTAAAAAATCTCTCTTCCTCTTTCTTGTAGGCTCCCTTCAGGTACTGGAAGGATTAGTTGGGAGTTAATCTGATTAGACAGCATCTTCAAGGAGCCGCAGGGAACTACATAGTAACCTTCTGTTTATTGCAAAATTAATCCACCTATTTGCAGAGCTGTATCATAAGAGCTGAGACAGGTACCTAACTCAGTGAGAGATCATTATCTTCTGCTCTCATGCTGCAAATTTAATTTATGCCACTTGGCTTATCTGCCAGACCCATCTATGAAAGTCACTATTTTTGTTAGCCAGGTAACATTAGCTACTTCAGTTTGTTTTCAATTGGTTTTCATCTGGCAAATGTAACAAAAGTCTACAAGCCAGCTCAGGTAAACCAAGGCCAAGCACACCACTTCAAACTATTCCACAATTAGCACACATTGCCTATTATAGGGACAGATCCCATATAGCAGATCTTTGTGTAATATTTGATGGTGATGCCCTGCATTATTATGCCAAGCTACAAAACAAACTTATTGGTTGTTTTTTAAAGCATAAAAGTCTTGTTTTCAAATTTGTATATTCTGAAGCATTTAGGTTTATACAGAGCTCAGAATAAAACCCACTGAAGTCAACATACACTTGTTAAGAATCAGTGTCGGAAGCCAAAATAATCAAGTTGTCTGTGAGCTGTGCTACTCTCAGCCTACACTGACTTCAATCCAGATAATAAATGATATTTAAGAATGAAAAGAGATCAATACTGATCGTCCCATAATGCCTGTGTTTGTATTCCTCATTTTTAATGATAGCTTATTACAGCAAAAACATAGATGGGAAGTGTAACGCAATGAAAGACGACACAAGACACTTCCATTTCTCTTAGTGATGTTGTCTTCTTATATATTTGTTCTTAATTGGAAAGAAACAATACTTGTAAGTATATAAAACTCTCTGCAACTGCACTAGATTTAATCCACTGAACATAGGCAGATCTAATTTAAAAGTCTTTCCAAGGAAGTTGGATTTTAAGAGGCAAATATTTATTACAACTACCTCTACAATTTTAAGCTGAAGTTTTTTTTCTTTATTTGGTGGTTTGTTTTTTTTTTTGGTTGATTTTTTAATAAAGAATTCTTTGCATTTTTGAAAATCAGCCTGCAAATGACAGCTATTGTGGAAAAAATACATGGAAAATTTGTTCTGCAATTTCAAGTGGTTTACACTTCTACACTTTGAAGAAAACAAGAAAAAAAGTGTTTCTAAATCTGTGGTTATAAGCAGAACTTAAAATCCAATTTAGTCTAAATTTTCAAGAATCATTACTTCAGCTTCAGCTGAAATTGATGAAAATTCAACTTAGGTACTTTGATACTAAGCTTGACACCGAAGTACTAAGCAAATACTTTTAGAAACAAATATTGTGAAGAATGAGCCTCCTCCATCAGAATTTGTAACATAAAGTTCAAAGATCATAAAAAAGCTATATATTCTGTTAGAGCTGCAAGTTGGAATTTAATTCCTGAATGCTACCAATGAGAATAAAATTTTCAAAGCAAATTAATATTCCATTGTTTTTGACTTAAAGAGGAATTAATCACTCCATGTTTTTGAACCTATTACTTAACATGAAAATAATTTACTCACTGCACGGCAGATATGCATAAGGGTGTTTGCTAATTGACTTTACAGTGTTATTTATACAGGAAAGTGTTACTTGCCTGATAAGGGCAAGGGATATGGTACTGGTCACAGTGGTCAAACACCCAAGTAGTTTCCCAGATTTTCCGGTTCACCAGCTCATAAACATAGCATCCAAGAAGTGCTACAAGCGGCACCAAGTACAAACCACTAAAAACTCCAATTCGGATCATGAATTTCTTGAGCTTCTCCTGGTTCCTGCCATCGTGCTGAATAACCTGGCGCACATGGTTCAGAGAAATAATGCCAGCTAGAAGGAGAGAGAGACCAAAAAAGACACAGAGGCACAGCGGCAAAAGCACGAAGTACAGAGAGGCGTCCAGGTCATAGAGACCCACGAAACAAACTCCGCTGATATTGTCCCCTTCCACTTTGTTCATCGCAAGGAGCATGACGGTCAGAAAGCCAGGTATTCCCCAGGCAACTGCATGGAACCACATGGCCTTCTGTGCAATAGCTTCACAGCTCCACTTCCTTCCCGCTGCAAGGAACCAAGTGATTGTCAGAATCACCCACCATATAGTTCCTGCCATAGTGAAAAAGTACAACACCATGAAAAGGACAGTACAGGCTTTGTTCTGGGAGCCAAGAACAACCGTTTCACCAATTTCTAACTTATCATCCGCCTCATTACAGGCGGTTCTGTTCCCAAGTAAAAACCCAATGAAGTACATTAGAGAGACTATACTATAACAGACAGAGTAATATATGATTGGTCTCTCTGGGTACCTAAACCTTTTAACATCAATCAGAAAAGTTAGGAATGTGAAAAGCGTAGCACAAAGACAGAAGATTGAAACTATTCCGATGAAGCTTTTTGCCACATCCAATTCATAATTTTTGAAGTACATATTGGGACACGGGGGTGCACACTGATCAATCCCTAGAAACTTGTAGCCTTGTCCATTGGTAGTGTGTAGGTGTCTGGGACACCAGAATCCATAATCTCTTCGGATCTGGCTCGGGGTCTTCTGAGTTCCATGTACGTTTGTGGTTACAGCAGCAGTGGCAGGAGCAGTCTCATCACAATTGATTAGTCTGAGTAAATAAAGAGAAGAGGAAATATCTCAATAGCCCTCATTCTCAAGAATGACTTCTTAGAAACATGAGAAAAATCTGATCCTAAGCACTGTTAAATTTTACAGATGATATATGTGTGAAATTATATGAAAAAAAAAATCAGATGGCATTATAGAAACAAAACTTCAACCATCTTCATTTCAGATTTCAATCACATTTATTTAACTGTTGCTCTCTAGCTGTTGTTTTACAGTTTATGAAACGCTACTCAAATTGCAATCATTCCACACTTCAAAATTATACAAAACTTTTACATATGTACATAAAATATTTACAGTAGTTATTTTTCAGTAGTTTTTTTTAAATTTTTGATAACAGACTGTTTGTAACAGCAAAAAATCTTGTTAAAATGCAAGCTCCAATTAAGGAAGAAGACCAAAATCATAATTGATGACTAGTACACGAATATTATAATCTTTTGTGTTGTACTGCTACTTCATTGTCAACAATAAGCTACCTAACTGAAAAAAAAAAACTAAGTAGAAAATGCAAGGACTGTAAAAATTATTAGTATTTCAGCAATTTTCTAGCTCTGTGATGTTAGTTTAAAAACTGCCCAAGACCCAACTGCTCCAGGGTTTAACTTTACACAAGATCAGATCTTTTTATATGGATAGTATCATATTAGCAGTGCTGGATGTATCTTCAAATGAGATTATGTAACTCAAACAGGTAAGCATTTACTCAAAGTGGGATTTATGGTCACATGCATTCCAAGTTTAAGTGTACATTTAAAAGGAACAAGTTTCACATTCTAGTTTTTAAAGTGGAATTCTGTTATCTCAACATTCTTTGTCAAACACTATTAGAAGAGTCTCTCAATTCAGTATCCAAGCTCAGCTCCAGTTAAAAACACCTTCAGTTCTTTGTTTTCCTGCACAATCATCCAACTGAATCCGACTAATTGTTAAGAAAACTGATTCTATGCCAGATTTTTTCATTAACTACAGGCTGGAGCAGTACATGTGGAAACACTGAACTTCATTCACTCATTGTCCTAATCAATTCCTGTTCATCTGTAAGAATTCAGAAGTGTGAACCTCAGTATTCCAGTTACTGCCCATGCTCACGCCAGCTCCTGTTCCATGGGCTGCAGCAGCAGGATCTCTGCTGCTCTAAGAACACCCTGGACTTCTCAGAACATGGACATGGACTTATGGCTACCAGGGAAAGGTTCACATTGAACAGGAAAGGTTCATTTTCATAAATTCTAGCAGTAGTAAAATAATTTAAAGCTGCACTCAATCCTTCAAAAAACATAATTTGATTTAAAATGTCATTCTAAAGATACATTACATTCACTTGTAATTGTCCTTTTTCAAAACAATCCTCGAAGATATCTGCTGGCTGAGGGGCACTATTGTTACACAGAACCTCACAGAAGATGGGACAAGTTAATGCCTTCTTGTCTTAAAACCCCACAACTTCTATTTTTCTGCAGAACTATGAGAAATGGCATTAATGCCACTTGTCATATTGACTCCAATACTGATTTTTACCAGAGGTCATCCACAGGACTACAGTACCAGTTCTCCCTCAGCCCCATCACAGATTAGCAACTGTGTGTGGGTTAGAAAAATTATTTGAGTTTCCAGTCTCTGCTCTTTTCCTGTACCTCTTGACCTGATGTGTGTTAACAAACAAACAACAAACAAACAAAGAAAGATCTGGCCTTAATAATTTATAAATATCTACAGTGGAGGTCATAATCTCAAGAAGATTGCACTGGAAGGCTTCCAGTGGTTTCCATTTAAAATATGTAGACATCTGTGCTGGTTTGAGATGCACAACATCTTTTCCCCAAATGAAGTATTAACTGTCCTCTATCTGAAATAGATATGTGAACACCTTGGAGGAAAAGGTGACATTTCAAAAAAGAGAGTTTTGGCAGGCAGCACAGGAAAAGCAACGCAAGAGTAGGTTGGCACATTTAAGCAGTTAGGAGCAGGATAAGGTTTTTACTATTTATTGCCCTGTCTGTTCAAATACAGAATATTCTACACTTCATTATCTTATGAGTAGTTATTTCTAAAACCCCTAATAAAGTAAGCATAATCTAGTTTAGAGATTAGAAACCAAAGCAAAATCTATGCTGTAACACATAATATTTTAAACTTTTAAAAATGTACAGTAAAAAAAACACCTCTTGCAGGGATCTGATTACTGAAAAGAACTGCTGCAGAACTTTGTTGCAAAAAATGTCACAGGCAGAAAATGCAGGTGATTATTTGAATAACAAAAAAAGTTTTAATAAAGAAAGGGTCCCGTGCACAAACACTGCTGGGTCAGCATACTAACAGAGTTACTGCAAGGTGATATTTAACACTGCCTCAGATTTTCAACTCAGTCTGGGTCAAACATGAAAATACCACTCCCACCACCTGTCAGTATGAAAAATACCTGTTACATTCCAGCTCTTCAGGCCACGCAATTCCAAAAGTGTCCATCAACTGCTTACAGTCAGAATACACTTTCTCACATAGGCTTCGACACGGGTGAATCACATGAATCTGATCTAGGCAGGCTGGGACAAAGGCTCTGCACAGAAATGTGTGGACGTCTGGTGAACAGTGAAGATTCATAAGAATAAGGAAAGGCTACAGGGAAGAAAAAGGCTCTGGTTAGCAATTTTTAAAAGATAATTCAAAGCATCAAAACTAACTTTCATCACTAGGCCTCACATCTAATCCTACGTAGGTTTGAAAAGGTACTAGAAAATAGTGTTTGTTCAGCAGTTCTGAAAAAGCAAAACCCACTGTCCTGAGTGGCAAGAGGCTCCATTAGCACTTTCAGCCTAGCCTTTATCCCAGGATCTTGGACAATCTTTGGTTATCCAGACCTCATTTTTCCTATCTGACAACATTAGAAATCCGAAAGGTATCATGAATGCCCAAAATATTTAAAATGTAAAGTAAAATCCTGAGTTTCTTCATACACCAGTCAGCTTCTAAACAAATGCCCTGAGGTTTTTCAAGGTGCATCTGTTCCTGTAGTTCCTGTTAGATTACATTTTCAGTCCTAAGTGGTGTGTTGTACTCATTTTCTCTAACCCTAAAGAAATTTTTTTTTTTTATTAATGAGGTCTAACTATTGTTTCTCATTTTTAAACATCTCATTTCAAATCTCTCTCAACACGACTGAGAGTTTCTTTGCCTGGATTACCAGGTACCAACTGAAGAGTAATTTATGACTGTTCTTACTAGAGAATTCATAGAATGAAGTTTAACTTTTTCTGATCAATGCATTGAATTGCTGATCCACAGTCAGACAGGCTTTTAAGTAAAAAAAACAGCCTTTCTGTTCTACATTTTCTCAGTTTTATTGTTAAGGCAAATTATTTTGGCCAAAATACTACTGTGTGTACAAATGTTATATGTGATGTTAAGCAGGGACAGTGCATGCAATTTTAAAAGGAGGCCAAGCTTTTAGTACGATTTTTATTTAGTAAGAATTTTATTTAATTCTTTGCCACCAATATATCTGTGTCTCAAACATTCAACCAATGGCTGTAAAAGGATTAGATTCTGAGTCCAGAAGAGTATCCTTACTTTTTTCAGCTTTTAAATATCCCATACATATATACATATATGTATGTATATATAAATATATGTCTGTCTGTCTATCTATTTATATATCTATCTCCTTACCCAAGAAGCAAGTCTTACTGATGAACATGCAGCTTAAAGGAAAAGACATTGCTAAATAAATTTCCCTTACATAATGGAATATCTACAAGTCCTTAAAGGACCTTGGTAATAAATACAGGAATGTGTGGGGAGGAAAGAAGAAGATAAGGCAGAGCAAGAATAAAATAGAAATGCCTTATGATAAACCAAAAAAATGTTGGCAGTACCCTTCAGAGCACTCCCGCTGTGTGCTGCATCTGCACATGCCATTACAACAGGCACACATTAGTTTGATCCCCTCTCTGAATGCCTCCTCTTGATCTGCCTTTGCTGGAGCAAAATTTCAAATTTTGATTTCTGTTCTTTTCATTATATACTTTGCCTTGACTAAATTTGAAGATTGACATCACATTTCCAGTGACAACAAAGACTTTCTGAGTGACAATAACTAATAAAATTTTGTGCCTACCCACTTGTACAAATAGTGGATGTTACTTTTCCCCCATATTTATTACTTTGGGGGTTATATTTCCCCCAAACTTATTACTCTGCAATTCCCTACCCTAAATCACACCAACCACTTTGTTTTCCAGTCGCTTCTAGCAAATGATCTCTCTGCAATTCTTCCATCCCATTTTGTTTTCTCAGCAAATTTAGTATCTCCCCCTCCTCTAGGTCCATTTATGAATTAGTTTATTAACAGAGGTTTCAGTACAAGTAACTAACGGGAACCACTCAAGTATCTGGTATAGCATGGAACTATCAGCTCAGTATTTAATACCTCTTATTGGGAAAAAACATTTATCTATTTACTTATTCCTACTTTTCTTCTTATTTTTTAGGCAGGCATTGGAAAAAGTCTCCAATTGGTTACCAGCAGAGTTTCTTAAAAAAATATAGGTGGTATCATGTTTTTGGAAACTGTAGTGTATATATAATATACAATCTGAATGATCCCTTTCAACGGAAGTATGGAGTCCCTCAAAAAACTCTAACAGATTTTACAGCCAATGAGTTCTCTCAACCAAAAAAACCACTATAAAATGTAAAACTTTGCCTCAAGCACACACAAATGGGATTTGTAAAATACAGATTTATTTTCAGCAACTGCCTACTTTTACCATTTAAGAAAGCCAGAAGTGATAACAAATAGTGCCTGGAACTCTGCTAACCATGAGGTATCTTTAAATGTGAGCTGCACTTCTAGCTAGCCAAAACGGAAAAGTTTGCTCATAGAAAATAGTATGTCTGCGTTTCCTGATGGACCATAAAAGCAAAATCTTACCAAAACCAAAGTGTTTGCTCCTCCAGCTGCATAGTCTGGAAGCAAAAAGTCAAGCCAAGATCACAAGCTCACTGTCAGTAAGATTCAGTTCTTCCAAGGGCATTTTACCTGAACCATGGATGTCCCAACCACAAACCACACTTTGCCCAAGGTCAGCCAGGTAAATTGCATGCATGCACACACTGGTGTCCTAAGCATCCAAGTCTGGGATTAAACTCAGAATCTTATACCATAATCCTCCTCTCTGCAGGAAGTTCATGTCTGCACGTGGCACAAACACAAAATTCACTCTTTTAGGAAACTAAGGCACTTGGCACTTCAAGCATTAGCAACCACTGCCCTGTCATATGAAGAAGAGATGAAAATCTGCAGACTGGGTGGTGAGAATGTTAAAAATAGAGTGAAACCAGACTCCTGAAAAAACAGAGAGGGAGCCTCATACAGCCAATATAAGTCCTAAAATATAATTTCTCATCTTCTTGACAATGGGAAACAAAACTCAGTAAATATAAGGCAAGCGAGAACACAGTAACAATTAAAAAAAACCCCAAAAACAACAACAAAACCACACAAAAAACCCCAAACCAACAAACTAATAGCAGCTGTAAAGTCAAAGATGATGCAGCCTGTAACAGCAAGAGGGGCACTGCCTCAAGCACTATCAGTGAAGAACCAAGGACTGTGGAATGCAAACTTTCCACTAAAAAACACGAACACCTTATTAAGTCCTAAATTCCTTACGAGGTGTGTCTATGTTATATTTTCTCCAGCAGCAAAGACAAGGTACCTCAAAAATCCAGTTATGGTGTGGTTCTACAAACAGCAACACAAGTGAGACAAGTGAAAACAAATGGTGCAAAACACAGAAAAAATGTCTAAGTGCAAACATGTTCTTAAATGTGTTTTGCCAATGAGTAAATTGCAACCTAGAACTATATATGGATCCTGTGCTCGCCATGCTTCTCTGTTTTGTGCTTAGCAGGCTTACAGCTCCAAGACACAAGAGAAACAAGTTCATTATTCCATGTAGACATTCCAAATGCTCTGTTGTACCTCATCGCAGCCTGATCTTAGAGAGAGAAGCATTATCAGAAATGATCAGTCTCTGGGGTTCTGATGTATGGTAACTACCAGCATATGCCAAAATGAGTAAGTGAAAATACTCTCCTGTACCCTGCTGATTAATGTCACAGAGATTCTTTTATAATATAGAAAACTGTGGACTGAAATATCAAGGTGTTTGCTACAATCATCTATGGCAAACCTTTATTGTAAGAGACAGGAAATACCTTGAACTGCTGAGATGCATACAGGACTTGAGCCACTGGAGTCAGATATCTAAGTCAGTAACAACCTGTTCTCCTAACCACTGAGCTCTACTAACCATGTGAACACATTTAGCTTCATTCACCTAGTTAACACTGAGGTTAACTGAGTTACACAACGGCAGACACCAACTGTCTCAGTGCTAAGCCATGTCACCTCTCTGATACAGACCTTGTGACTAAAGCAACAACATTAAACCTTGTTGCTTACATAACTCTGTATTCCAGTCACTGAAACAAAGGCAGGTTTAAATCTGTGCTTCTACAACTGTACTACACTGTGTATCTCAGATTCCTACCTATATTAAACATTCACATTGCTACTTCTGCAACTATGTATCTGCTTTACAGGAAATAATACCTACATAAATAATGAATAATTAGAGTCAAAGAATATCTCAAACTGGAAGAGACACAGAAGGATCACCAACTCCTTTGCTTCTCACAGGGCACCTACATGATTAATAATTTAAAATTAATTATTAATAATTTACAGTACCATACAAACAAACCTACTGTTCAGTCACTACAGAATTGAAGTACAGCCTCAAACCCTAAACCAAATATATTTGCAAACGTGTAATTTTTCAGATGCGATAGTCAGGAACTACAGCCATGGTCAATCACAGTGCACATAAATGATCTCAGAAGAGGAGACAGTAATTACTGTTCATACTCACAGAGCTATACTGACCACCTTCCCATTATCTTTAGCCACTTCTACAATGATAATCTGTTTCCATTAAAAACAGTGGAGCAAGTATGGCACGGTTGATTTAATCCTACACTATTGTTACAATGGAGTTATTCTCAACTGGATGCAAACAAGATTAGCATTACACCCAGAGAGATTAATGCCTTCATGCAATTCCTAGACAGGCTGGCAAGGGCAGCAATTTGCTGATGGCCATAGTGGATCAGCCGCCAAAAATCTCTGACTTCTGGTTCATGCAAGATTAACTAAGTCAAGATAAATTAATGTCCCAACACATGAAACTAAAAGAAGGATGAAATTTTCAGGTTCACTACATTCAAAGCAAGGTTGAGAAAAGACTAGGTTTTTCTCATTGGAAGTTACATTGATGAATTTAGATCAAAGGCAAGTTAAATACACTTAATTTGGCATGTAAGGATTTCGCAGGAGGCTGAGGCAGTTTAAGTGTCAGTGTCATGTAGCTACATGCCTGCTAAAAGCTGCTACTTAATAGCAGAACTGCTAAACAGGAACAGGGGAATGCCCAGAAACATTAGTCCAATGCCAACCATCCTTCAAAGCAGCAAGGAACACGGTATGAACTCATTAGAGAGCCCATATACACCATGTCTTTACCCGAGCTGTGGGTAATCAACTACTGCTGCCAGCAGCAAATATCAGCTGTAATCTGTATTTTCCCAATTCAGTTTAAATTACATGGGTAAAACAACAAAATTTTTTCAGTACTAAAAGTCACCATTTATATTTTAGTTACAAATGTATATAAGATATATATTATAAATGTGAACACTTATACGTTTAATATGCATTATTAGTGCATCCCGATTTGACAGAGGTAGAAAGAAAATCATCAAACATACATGTATTTGATTTCTCTTTTAATAAACTGCTTTTTAAAAAACAGCATTAGCTTCTGCAGCTTCCACAATAAACTAAAAGTGGATGAAGTTGTGTTTAACCTAAAAGGTTTTCAAACATTTTAAAAATGTAATCAGTTTAACATTTACATAGATAAGAAGGAAGTATTTTGTCAGAGTACAAAGTAGGTTGCCCCAGCAGTTTAAAAGACAATAGCTTAAGTTTCCTACTCCAGGAAAATCTGAAGTTCAAAGAGCTGGTAGAGGGTGGGGGTGGTGCAGAGGAAGAAAAGGGCAGTAAAAAAGCCAGTGGGACAAACGATGCTGTTGTGCAATGTAGGATGTTTGCAAAGATACAAGATTATTTTTGTCTTTTAACCGAGCAGCAAAGGCAACACATGCACCTAGACAGTGAAAGGGCTGTGAACAAAGGCTGGGACGGCCCAGCGTGCAGCGGCTGATAAGCTGGACTGTGCCCAGCAGCGCTCCTCCCACAGCCGCACGGGCCGGGCGCTGCCGCTCCGCGTCTGAAGAGCGGTGCTCAGAGGGCAGAGGATGGCAGCTGCTCCTAAAAACCCCGAGCTGCCAAGGGCCCAGGGACCGGCCGGCAGGCAGCCAGGTGCATCATGCATCAGCTGAACCAATCAGGAAACAGCTCGGATGCCGGGCTGTGCGACTGCTCCGGGACCGAGTCACCCACCAGCGAAATGTCCAAGGTGTCCGCGACGAGAACGAGTCTGCAAACTCGTCACCAGCATTCCCCCAACACATGCAATATACATCCATACACACACATATTTATGTGTGTCTGCATGCATATTCTGGTCTCAAATTTCATATTAGCTATTCAAAGGTTGTGGGAATATTAATCAAAAATCCTACCAAGGTAAGGATAAGCCACATGGGAGAATGTTTTCAAAGGTCAATAGGACAGCAAGGCACTCATGCACTATCAAGAAAAAGATAAAAAACCTACTCCAATACCACACCTTGGCACTAAAGTTGCCATTGACACTACAAATGGGCACAGACACAGAAGGATAAATCAGGCTCTTCTGCTTTTTTCCTCTGAATGGTTCTGTATTAACTGTAGAGAGTCCCAATAATCCTGAGTTGGAAGGGACACACTAGGACCAAGTCCAGCTAAAGTGAATGGCTCGTGCAGGAATCTAGGAAGAGAATTTTTCTGTATTAAAACAATTTAATTCTATATTTTCCCTTTAAGTATTTTCACATGCAAAATAAAAATACATATATAGCTATATTTTTTAACTATAGCAAAGGTTATAAGGAACATAAACCAGAATATTATATCTCACTATCTGAAGCAAACTAAAGTACAACTATTTCAAATATTTTGCAAAATAGCTTACTACCAAAATTCACTGCATTTTTTTGTTCTGACCTAAATTATAGCTTGACCTAAATTATACATATTCCAGCCTCTGCAATTTACAGTCCTTAACAAACATGAGAACTTTTTCCCAAGTGTTGCAGAACTGAACTATTTTTATAAAGTTTTTCAGTATCCATTTTCAGTAACCATTGTATCTAGTTTAGGTTTTGTCTAAACTAGACAGAGCATAAAAGACAGACAACTGTAAGTTTAACTGAAGGAAATTATACTGCGGGCCCTCAGACATCTGAAGTCCAGACAGAGCTTCATTACATCTCGACTGTGGTAGCACAAGATTCTCAAATCTTAAATTCTCTGTGTATGTGCCATGTGTTACAGGAGTAATTTGATTTATTGTTAAACTTTTTGTGCAGAATTCAGTGTAAAGGATTACCTGTAATAATGTCAACAGATGGTCTGTTTCCTTATTGTTAGCCCACAGTGCTCATCTTGGTGACATTCCCCTCATTATCTTCCCTATTTCTCCTGTTCTGAAAACTCAGGGCCACCTTTTCTTTCTGCCTGTCACTTCATGATTTGTGGGCCATGTTAACCTTTGACACTGAACGCTCTGTTTGTAGCTCCAGGTATAATCCCCCACCCAGCTGGATTCTTAGAACAGTGCACCTTGTACCTTCCTTGCACAAGCATTAGCTCATGTGAAACAATATGCAGCTGGGACATGGCATCCCACCATGAGGCTGGACGGGTACAGTCCCTCTCCAGAAAAAATAATGCTTTTAATTTTGTAAGCAGGACAACTGTGTAGAGAGTTTGGCCACTAAGTGCTTTAGTGGTAGTAGCTACTGAGTCTACAGAAATCTGGTTATGCAGGCCCTCTGGGGAATACAGCATGAGCCAAACTTGGAAGGATGTGGTTATTCTCTGAAGTAACTTGATCGACCAGAAGTTTCAGTACAGGAAAGGAGGATTTTTTTTTTCCTCCTCCTGGGAAGCTCTTGTCTAGAGGAGAGGTATCTCTGGTAAGAGCACATCCTTACTGTCCTACAAAGACTGATCATCCAGGCCTCTCTCCCCCCATCTACAGTACCTACTTACGCAGCTCTTACACACCCCCTGCACATCTCTCCCAAAAGCTAAGCAGAAATCAATCAAGTCTTCACTCATCTACACTTTACAGCTCAGAAGAAGAGAGCAGATATATGCATCTTTTCCTCTGGCAGGCAAATTACCAATGTGTTACAGCAATCACAGGTCCACACAAATACACAGAAAAGACCCAAAAAGGCAACCATGTGACAGAGGAACCACGTTTGCTCTTAGGGCTGGTGAATCAACAGTCAACATTGAGAGGGAGAAAAAGGCAGCAAATTTTGTGGTGCAACTACTCCCACCCCCTCATTTGGAATGCAGTAGAGAACTTAAGGGATTATACAATAGTACTTTTAGAAATTGCCAGCTTTAATCATTGCACTGGCAAACTAGAAAAGAAACCATAGACATTTGACCACATTCCCCATCCAATGTGGTTAGTTTCTGGACTGTTTGCTTTCTATGATCTTTATCAATGAAGGCATAGGTAACATCTTGTAGCCAAGTTGTCACCCTGAACATGCATCCTGCAAATGGAAAACTAAGCCTGCATTCCACCTCCACCAGCACACAACAAGGGCCTGAGCCCTGTGCAGCCTCCTGACACATGCAGCACTGTGGACAAAGAGCATCTCACACCCCAACACCACAAAGCTCACTTCAAAAAGGCATCAGGATCCTCTGCCACTCTTAGGCTAGATCTGTAGATGACATAAACATCATGAGCCTTGCAAAGATTTCCCACAATGTACCTTGGTTCACCAAATCCTTCAAGACAATCCAGCTGCTGTTGCCAGAGCTGCTGTGGGCCAATGCATGGGGTGTGAGTTGTTACCCAGCTGTTGATCCCACACAGTTTGACAGCTCACAGACAGCAGAGGGCAAACAGTGTGGACCATCAGCACATGACAAACACTTTCATCTTACTTGCCTACTATTCAAAGAAAGATATGTGAAGATGACCTTCAAAACCATGGTCACGACATCACCCTCAGCAGACCTATCCCACCTTATCTAATCCTAGGTTTTGCTAATGATCAGGTAAGGTCCACAGGGTTCCACTGGGCAGCAGCCACTTCCATAAAAACACTAAGACAATATGGAAATTACACCTGTGTCTCAAAGCTTTGTACCCACTGCTGACTTCTCCCAACTCCAAGGATGATGTGTTCTCAGCCGACAGCTCAGCTCCCAAGGCCTAACTGCCTCCCATCAGTGAGAGAAAAGTAGTTACAAACTCAGTAGCTCTGTTCCTGTTCTCCTTCTCTACATACATAGTTTCAGGGCAGCTGTTCCATTCATCCATAGGTGTCCTCTAGAAGTAGGCTGCGGTCAAAGGATTACATCCATTGCTGCCTTTAGCCTTTAGTAATTGCAGATTTGAGTGTGGAGAAGAGGGAATTGGAGACAAGGCTGCACAGCGAGACTAAGAAACCACCAACAGCTTGCAGCTACACTTGAACATTAACCAGGACACTGCAGAAGGGACAGGCATCTGCAGGAGACAAACAACAGGATACCATGGTATTTCTCAGAATCTGCTACTGACAAAGATCTACAAGACAGCCTTCCATAGGCCAGTGTGAGACCTCATGCACAGTGAGACTGGCCAAAATTCTAACCCAGAGTAAAATTCCTCCTCTCAGGCAGCAAACAGGTAAGAAGTGTGCTGGCAACTTCACCTAGTGATCCAGTCCTGTAACACCAAACTACTTGCTAGTGTAGGCATAGCCTCTGAAGATGGATAAAGAGGAGGCTCTTGGAATCACACTGTCAACACCTCCTGGAAGCCCAGCTACCATCTCTTTCTCAAGCATACATTGCATTCTAAACAGCATCCTTGCAGAACGAAGAGCAAGGCAGTGCTATTCACATTATCAAGTGGACAAGTCCTGCTGCTCAGAGAAAGCAGCAGCAGATTTTTCGGATGACTGATATGCTAAGAGCCAGGGTAATGGGATTTCATACATTCACCTGTCTGCTTTCAGTCAATCTGCACAAGCCAATCACACTTGAAGAGCCTTGGTAGTAAAGGTAACAAATGCTTTTTTAGTGGCTGCAATTTACAGTACCCATAGGAATCAGCTGAAATGGCTTATGAATGTTGCTATAAGCACCAGTCTAAGAACTAAACATGATGTATGTTTCTTTGGAATAGCTGAGAGCAAGAGAGCACAAAAAATAAACACACATGCCAAATTTTTATGGTATTTTACAAAATCACACAGATAAGTCACACGTTTTCAAATTCTTAGTCAATGCTTTTCTGCAACTTCCATGGTGATGCTCAAAAGAATTACTCATGTCCAACTATTCCATATTTCTTGGGACATAACCGGCAGAGAAGTCAGTTGTACTTACTTGTATTTCCTTTGATCCATATGAAGTATCTATAAAAAACACTTTGGCATCTGCCAACTTCCATTTAACAAGCATCAGTTTAGTGGTTTCATCACCACAGTCTTTTGTGACATCCACCACATTCTGAGAAGCTAGAAAAGTTACCTTAGTTTGCACACAGTAATACATGATGTTCTAAAATTACCACTTTTTATAAAAACCTTCCCTGTTCCTTAGTACCATGGCAAAGAGACAACAAAAATGTTACAAACAAAATATGAATTATCTGCACACATTTCTCCACTTTAGGGTCTGAGGCAGCACCAGGGACAAAACATAACTCCAAGCAGGTTAAGAATATTGACTGTCTTGCTAAAAGATGCCGAGATTGAAGCTTCAAGTTTTAAGTACTAGCGGTTCATGTATTACACCAAGCACTGCTCATGTGGAGTGCAACCAAAAGCAAAGATATCTGTCTCTAGAGATTAGGTAAATTCACACCTGTGCTACTTTGCAGGCTATCCCAGTAATAACCTTTCCAGAAAACAGCATTTATTTCCCAAAACTCCCAACCGACAGTGGTAGACAGCTTTTTCCTTCCTGTGTGTACACAAACACACATGTACCAATTTAAGCTTGCAGACACCGGGTTTGCAGTTTTTTTAAAGCATCATTATATTGAATTAACTGTAAATTTGGATTTAGCAGAAGCAAATGAAGCCATTACAAATTTTAACTCATGCCACTTCAGTGTTAAACTTTTGAAAGTACTTTTTAACCCCCTCTAAATGGCTTTGTTTAAACCAACCCCAGTTCTCACACAATTTCTGCCACTGCTGCAGCCAGCTGCACTTTAACCCTCCATAGACACATGCATATTCAGGCACCTGGCCACGAACTCAGAAGCGAATGGAAAACTCTTTACTGAATCATTTTTTCAGTCTCTCAGAGGTACTTCATTGTTCTCTGTGCAACATTTTCCAGTGTTTTCTATAGTCTGCTCTAAAAACTCACTGGCAAGCCTTTTCCCTTTGTACTTCTACAGACCTGTGGATCTTGCCCACATCAGGAAGTCTTAAGGGCTTATCTCCTGTGGATACATTCCAGAACTGCAGGAGAACAGATTAGGAGATATGAACGTAAGTTACAACACAGCAACTCTCTGCCTTGATGGAATAATGCCTTCAGTTGACAACCTATTCCAGGATAGTTGAAGCCGGAATTACTTTGGAATTAGAAGTGACTTGTTTTTGTGGATGACCACGAGGGGGAGTTACACCTATTTAAGTACAGCTGTAATGAACCAAGTCTTCTGTTATGCCCACTTATTTTCCTCATAAGATAAACTCTAGGTCATCCACCTCCCAACCTGAACTAGTACTAACAAGAGCAGTTACTGATAAACTGCTTTGAGATACAGAGATGTTAGACATCTGCAAATAACCAGATTCCATAGTCATGCAGCTGTTTAGCAAATATACACAAAACTTCACACCACAAAACCATGTGGTTTTACTTTCCTAAAGCCACCATTTGTTGTGTAAACAAAACTAATCCAAATATAAAATAAAACTCAAGAAGCCAAAACTCAGTCTGTCAATTTTACAGTGCAGAATTAAACTAAATAAATAAATTATGTGAATGGAGGGAGCAACTGGAAATTACATATTTTTTTATTGCAGAAAACAAGATCCCAGAGGGACTACCTTCACTAGCCAGAACATCCATAACAGAGGCCCTAGGACTGAGTCATCTTCCTGAGTAATCTAGTGCTTCAGTGTCTGGTTTATAGCACATCATTATGAACAGCTGATAAATGAGGCAGAATTGTAAGACCATGTATCAGCTGCTTTCCTGGAAGACAACCACCACCTGAGCCAGTAGCTCCACATCATCCTCTCCTGGAGGATTACTCTGAAGACATCATCCAGAAATACCAATTTAACACATTCCCAGCACAGGTCTTCTGGCTATGCCACACTCCCTTGCAGCAGAACACACCTGCAAACCCTCAGAGTAAGGCACTGTGAGTTACCACTGTTTTGGAGAGTGAGTTTCACCTTGAGGTGAGACTTAACCCCTTGAAAAATCTTGGTCCTTTTGGGGAGTAAACACTCCCCAAAAATTCTTAGAGGGAATAGAAACATAAAACTGGATTATCATTAAGGCTCTCTCAGCACAAAATATTTTTGAATTCTGGAAGAAGTCTCTACCTTGTGCCTTAGGACTGCATGATCAAGCATCTTACTCAACATCAGTTATGATACAGGGAGCAAAATAATGCAGGCCTCAACCTCAAAACCCTATGAGACCTTATGTGCAAAGATATAAATCTCATGCCTAATTTCGAGAACAGGCAGGGGGAGGGGGAAGAGCAAGACAGAATTAAAAAAAGAAAGCCTTTAAGCATTCCTACTGAGGATCAAAAGAAAGCACTTCTATAGAATGAAAACATGCTATTAAAATTCTTTCTCTGGTATGAAGTTTGGACCTAAAATTACAAAAAAATTCAAGCTCTTAAAACAACAGTAGTCTCCTCTACCTCCTAACCTGCTGCCTCATTAGGGCTGCAAATTGAAATTAAACACTATTCTAGAAGTGAGTGACTTCTCCTCCCCTGCTGCAACACTAAGCCCCCCAAAAAGCAGAACCCTTTGAAAATTCTGAGAAGGTTCTCTGTTGCAATCAACTATGGACAAACCGGCGCCACTACTGAATGACATGCAGAATGACATCAAAATATGTGACACTGGTACACACTGGTCTGTCTCAGAAGGAAGGGCCAGCAGTGAACCACCGTAAGCTTTTACCATATTAATTCTGAATCTAACCACATCAACATGAATGGGAGCAAAGACCCTTTCACCTGGAAAGCAGCTGTCCCAAAAATTCACTTTGATCAAGTAATCCCTCATCACTGCTGGACCACAAATAAAGGCAGGCAGACCACCACACAAGTGGCAGTTCAGAATCATCAGCACAGTGCCACAGTAGTTAGGAATACCAAATTAGAGGCCAGGCAGTGGGAATGACAGGAGACTAGGAAGCAAATCAAAGAGGGTAGGCAAATCAAATCCTAACAGACACTGTTGTGCCCCGGAGCCATCCAGCCAGTTGGCTGAGTAGTGATCCAACACTGTAGTAGTCAAGTTATAAGGGTGACAGGACGGAAAAAAAAGAAAACAAAACTTCTTGCTACCACACAATTTCTAATGAAATAGCTACACAAGGGGGTAGGCAGCTATATATAAGGTAGCCATGAATACTTTCCAGAAGGAACTCCCTCCACACATGCACTAGGCACAAGTTACTGACAGTTGAGAAAAGTCAGTCATAGCAACCTAATAAAATGGCTCTATGGTCTTTCTGCCCTCACAGCAGCATGACTGGAAGGCACAAATACTGGCAAGTGCTGGCTCAACGGCTGCAGTTAACACACACCAAGCAAGAGCAGCAGTGTACCTGAGGAGATAAAGTGGCAGACACTGCAGGAAGCATTCCTGAAAAGTGATGACTAGAGAAGCACTGCACAGTTCACAACTGAAGCCTACAGCCTGCCTTCCAACTAAAAAGCCCTCAATCTGTCAGAGATCTGCAGCCAAATTTAGTTGCTTGCATACAGATGGCTTCATATTTGATAACAGAATTTCCCATACATCTACACCAGGCTGACAAAAACAATGTGAGACCAAAGCCTGTGCTATTCCAGGCTGGCAACTGGCGGCCAAACAGGGAATCGTGATTACCCCAAGCAACAATAAAAACATGTTTTGGCAACTGAACCAAGCTCCTCCTCTAAGCTCAGTCAGGACTATGCAAATAAGATTTTAGTAGCAGTACCTCCAACACCACATATAATTTTTTTAAAACAGAGTCTTAATATTCACCTCAGTTCTGTTTCACTCTCTGCATAGCAAAAGACACTGAGCTTTTCAAGACCAATGTTCAGATTTTCCCCCTCCTCTTACCACTGAAAAGCCATTATTAAAACAGGTTTAAAACTTGTTTTACAAGCCTCTCACCCAGAGAGGCTCTCACCCTTTACAGGCATTGCTATGGGCAAAGCCTTTCCACAACATAGCATATTCTCAGGGGAGCCACACTTACAGTCAGTTCAGGTAAGAAAAATGGTTATTTTCAGTTTAAAAGGGTAAAGTTGCTCTTTCAGTCAGAAGTTTCAGCATCCAGTCAGAGGACAACAGAATGCAAAAGCCACAATTGAGAATATAGCTAAGAATAACTTCAGGTGCTACTCCTTAGTGGATATAAGGTGAGAGAGGAGCAAAGACCATCTTCTAATTATGATTTTTGCACTGAGTTCAGGCAGACCAGGATATAATAAACTATTTCCCCTGAGAAGTTCAACAATTGTTCTCTTTAATAGTAAGGTGCCTATATGTGATCAGCTCTGCCAAAATGCTCTGACTAGCCAAATTGCTGTGCTACACCCATTCCTCTTCCACTCTAATGCAGGATCCAAGGCAGGGTGGAGGGAGGAAGTCGGTAGCTCCTTTAGAAAAGTGTTTATACAACCAAGGAGCTCAAGAACACTGTATCTGAAGAAACACCTACTGACTAAATATTATTGGCCTTGTCATTCGGTGCAACAGTTATCCCAAATAATTTCTTAATGACAAATTTGTTACATACTATTGGGGATGGGGGGGGGGGGTAAGAACTTACATCCATTTTGCGAGCAGCCGTGTCCTGATCATAGTGTCCCATGATGTTTGGGAAAAAAGTCATATTGTAAGGCATTCCTGAACATCTGGAAATAGTAATTGGCTCACATGTGAATAAGCTGTGCCCTTGCACCAGAGCCAGAAGTAAACTGCAGGTCACAGAGAACACAAGTGCTCCCATTTTGTCAGGATCTCCAACTTCAGCACATCGCTCTGTTCAGTAGTCAGACAGACCGGCGTTGCACGAGGATAAAAACACGCATCTTCCTCTGCTGGCTCCAGCGCAAGGCAGTAAGGCACACAATCCAACTCCTCACAGTTGCTTTAGCTATTGCCCCATTTTAGCTGAGCGCGACTTTACAAAACTCCCTTCTTCTTCGAGCCTGTACGTGCAAAGACGGGACAGAGAAGTGAACAGCAGAAACAATCCGACCGCGACCACCCGTCCGCAG
>VXBU01001123.1:1178009-1330837 GCA_013400315.1 Bombycilla garrulus | reverse complement strand
GCCCCGGCGGGGCCGGGGGCCGGTGGCGGCGGGCGGGGCCCGGGCCGGGGCTGCCGGGGCCGTGGGGAGCGGTGACCCGGCCGTGCGGCCACCCCTGGGGCCATCCATGTTATCCCGGCGCAACTCAGGTGCCGGGGGAGCCCCGGCTGGGAAAGGCTCCGGGACCGTAGCACAGACACAAACGGTGTGAAAATCCCTCGGCACTGGGGTTTTCGTAAACATCTCTCTAATGCACTGTATAAATTCTGAAGACAATATACTGACATTTAAATGTCGGTCCATGAACCTGTCCCGCCGCTGGAAGCGATCTCGAGGATTGTTTCCAAACACACCGCGGCCTCTGCCAGGCAGGAGGGCTCTGCGGCGGAGAGCGACTATTGGGGATCTGCCACCTTCACTGCCACCTTCACCGATGCCTTCAGTGACAGATGCCTCCACTGACACCTTCACTGCCGCCTTCACCTTCACTGCCACCTTCAGTGACACCGTCACTGACACCCTTGCTGCCACTTTCACCGACACCTTTGCTGCCACCCTGGTTGCTACCTTCACTGCTACTTTTACTGCCACCCGAGCTGCCACCGTCCTGCAAAAGGCCCGAATCCTTAGGAGATAACGGGTGCAGTCAGTAGATGAGGCTACAGCTGAGGAAGAGATTGATATTGGAAGTTGATGTTTAGCAATTGAATTTAATGAAGGAAAAGGAAGTAATCAAAAATATTTGCTGAGGAAAGGGACACTGTGGTGAGAACAAAGGGAAATGACTGTTCAGGTGAAGGAGGAGCATTGTGGTGACTTTGGTGCCCAAACTACTGCTGTCTTCCAGAGACGCGGCTTGAGGATGTGTGAACTGTCCCACACTGCTCCCACACCTGCTGCTGTCTAGGACCACACATACCAGAAAAATACTGGCCAGTAGTGCTCAATCGTGTTCATAAACACAGGCCTGACCTAATGAGACCTAACTACAGAAACACTGAAGGTTACTAAGCGGAGGTGAACAAATTCTCAGTATGGAGCCATCCAAGGTCTCATCAGGCTGCTGTTCAGCCATGCAAGTTGCTCCATGCTCCAGGACTGGAACAGGAAACACCAGATGCCGAGACATGCAAACCAGGTTTAGGAATGGTTTGATGATATTCAGGCAGCACTGCCTCTCTTCTAATGAGCCCCTAGATAGTCTGTGCAGTCTGGCACATTCATTCAGAGAATCCCTACATGGATTGTGGAGAGCATGAGCCTGCACGTGGTTGTTCAGAAGACAATAAGCATCTAGAAGCTCCCTATCAATGCAGATATTTTTTGTGTCATTGCCTATGTCACCCTAAAGAAACATAAAAGTCTTCAAGATTCCCTTACACCAAACCATTTTAGCACCTCTATGAATCATGAGGAGGATTATACCTACCTGCTGCATATCCACATATATCTGCCACTTGAGCACATGGAGTAACTTGATAGCTGGAATTAAATTTGCTGTACAAGAAAGCAAATGATGTTAAATTAAATGTTATTTGCAGGTTGTGGAAGTTAATGTACTGTACCATATGATATCACCCATCTACAATATCCTTTGTCATTGCTCCATTTCTCATCTTCCAGCTGTCTGCTGTCCTAGTCTCTCTATTGCTCTTCCTTTCCTACAAATACTAAATTTTTCTTTTCATGGGCTCTGAGAGGCCACATACTCTAGGAGTCTGGCAGTGAGAGCCCCAGGAGCATGCAAGGGACAGTTTCCCCACTCCACTTCTGCAGAAGTTTTTCTTGGGAAGTTCTTGATCAACCCTTGATGAAGTTGCAGAGTTGCTCTCAGCTCTGGGAACACCATCAGACACACTGAAACCTTGCAGGGAGGAAACATGTTCAGTGCAGATTCACACTCCACCAGATTTCTAATGTAATCCATTTCTAGTTCCATTGACTAAGGCATTATATAAAGTCATGGCTTAGTTTGTTCCATCAAAATGCATTTTGTCTACATAAATCTCTGAAAAATAGATATGGTTAAGTAACATTCTTTTCTTTCCATAAAGACTCTCATGTTTATATTAGATGACAGGAAAAGGCAGAGAACAGGAAGCATGAAGCCTTTCTTCAATCACTCTATTAATATACTTTCTTTGCTCAGAACCTAGTTGTTAAGCAAGTTATTCCAGAGGCTGGTTCTCAGAGCCATGATCTAAATATATTTGTTTCTGGCTCTATTAAGGTCTTGACTAACCAGAGTGGGGAATGTGAGCACTCTCACTGGTATCTAGCAAAACACCTTGAAGTATGATTAAGTATTTTAAGCATGTGCGCAGCTATATTGCTGATTAGGGATGCAGCTACTCAGATGTGTAAATACTTTTCTTACCTGGCACTGGAGATATTGTTAACATTCCAGTTAATATTGATTTGCTGATTCTCCCTAGCACTGCCTCAAATAATCATAGTTAAGCAATTTTTTTACTACAAAGAGTATAAGTGATTTAAAGCCTTATTTAAATCCTAGGTCATCTTCAGATGTCTTTCAAGAAATTTAGCAAAGGGAAGTTCAGAAGTCGCACACACAGGTTCCTTCCAAGCTCTGCTTGCTCCCACCATCTTTGCAATGGGTGTGGTGGAACAGGTTGTGTACCATCCACTCCATGCCCATGCTCCATCCAGCTTGCTTAAACCCACCCTCAGCAGAAACATTCACAGCTTGCCTGGGCTGTGAGCTAAAGTACCATTTTCTCCATCTAATTTTTTGTGGGGACATCCCTCCAGAGAAAGCAAACAGCAAGATGACCATGTTTACCTGCTGTGTGAACCTGTTAGTGCCCCATGTGCTCATGCTTTATGGAGGAGGGATCTCAAGTGCTCAAGAAGCCTTCCTCTGACACACCAGCAGGATGCGTGTGGTGTTAGTGCTTGGAGTCTGCACAAGAGTACTTGTACACTGGCTCGAGCTTTCTCCTCTTGACACATCTGAAAGCTTCATAATTGAATGGCACTGTTGGGACATTGTACCAAAGTTTGACCTAATGTAATTGAAATGCTACACATTTGCCAGTTACGTAGTTTGATGTTGGCTGATTCAGTTATAAGGCTCATAATGTTTTTATTATTCTTCGTTTAAAACACATTTTTCATAATTTGTTGAATTTAAAAGGACTAAATAGCCAGTAGATGGCACCAATAAATCCTGTTGTGAGACTTAGAATGACAAAGTGTAGTTCTTGTCTTTTTCTCAAATGCATTTTGGAAATGTAAAAAAACTAGACAAAACAACATTACTGATATAATTTATACTTTTTTCAATTACAGTAACAGCTTATGAACAGAATGTTTGTCTAAAGTCAAAACTCTACCGTGTAATTGGAGACAAACTCATGAGGAAGAGCACAAAGACGTCTTACAGTAATTTTCCAGTTACTTAGAAAATCCAGTCATTGATGAGTTAGTGCCTTCTGAGTACTTCTGCAGTCTCATGCAGCTGTGTCAGCTTAAACCTTGTTTATAACATTTTCTTCTGTGAAGCCTTTAAATTGTAACTCACCCACCTCAACTTGCTACAGCAATGAAGACTGGAGAAGGAATCATGTTGAGAAAGCCAGAACGTTGATGTATTGCCGTGTATTAACCACATTACTGGGTACTTGGAAGCCGTGTCATGTTCCTCCCTGAACAAAGTATGTTATTTAGACTTTAGTCCTTCAAAATATTACAGCTGTGTGGGTTGTGGCACCCACACACAAGAAGACATTGATTTCTTTGATGTAAGAAAGACCTCAAGAAAGATCTCATCTTTCATTTGTCTGTAAATGACAACACAGTGCCTTCACAGCATTGCTTTAATAAAGCAGTGATTATGCTAATAGTAATTCTTTCCAAACAGGTTACCTCACCTAGCCTCAGATATTAAGCACAATGCAAACTAAACAGGAAGTATGCTTGTAAAGAGTAAACTGTCCTAACAGTTTGAGGCCAAGGACACTTCATTCCTTGTGGACCATTAGCAGCTGCCTTCACTCCTGATAAATCTACAGCCCGTCTGAGTGGCTGACAGTAACTGTAGTAGCAACAGTGAGCGTTTTTCTTGACAGAGCCCCTCTTATCTCACTGTTTCTGTGGCTGGAGTGGTACTCACCTTAGACAGGCTAGGGGAAGAGAAATCTGTAATTCAGAGCATGAGTCGTTTCCAATGGAAAAGATTGATACAAACCAAGAGATCTGTTAGAGTGGGCAGGCAAGGTATAGCTGATTCTGACAGCAAAGCAGAAAATCCTGGCTTAATGAGGTATATTGTAGCTTTGGGTTTTACTCCTCCAAAACATCGACCCATTAACTTGAGCTGAATTGTCCCTTTCAATACAATGTGCAATTATCAAAGCAGGAGTGATTTCACAAATATTTCAAATGCTGCTCTTTAAGTTGGTAGTTCAAGATATTTATTGAAATGTGAGGATGCTAGAGATACAAGAAAACAATAGCTTTGGAAGTTCAGAGGCAACTACTACAAGGTGATTCATGTCAGCCTGTTGAAGGCAGACTAATGAGCATCCACAGCAGTGTTTCAGGACATTCGTAATTAAATCCATCCCATAACCAGCTAATGCATCATCTCTCCTCATCATAACAATCCTATGCTGCAGGGATTTCCCAGGTTCTGATGAACTACATAACAGAGTACCTTGTACAAAAAAACCCAGATCTGCCTGATCTCAACCCCTCCTCTCAATGGGATTTCTGGAGTAGCAGATTCACTATTTGCTAAAATGTAAAGGAAGAAGTTCAGATAAGAAGCACAAATTTTTCATTATTATTGCTTCACAGTTTCTTTAAGAGCATTTCTTTTAAATCCTGTGGAATAAATTTAATGTGAAAAAAATTAATTAGGAAGTGTCATGATCATTTTATGCATTACTTTTACAAACAGAACAGCAAGTTATTTTCTATCTTTTTTTGGTCAATGTTTATGATACCAAAAACTTATTTAATAATGGTTTTAATGCTTGGAAATAATGCTTTTCCTAAGCCTGTTTGCAGGTGCTCCTGAACTATTATAAACAGAAGCATCATGCAGAATACTAAGTATGTTTTCAGCTGAGATGTACAGTTTTGCCTGAGATCAATGCACAATACAAAAATGAGCCACACTTTAGATCTTGTAGTAAGTATAACCACATAAGAACTAATTTCTCAGGTTAATAAAACCTGTTACACTCCAGGACTTGTGTCAGCATTACTGTTTTAAATTAGGATTTGCAAAATAGGGTTCTGGAACCAGTTATACCATGTCCTGGGAGATAGTGCTGACCACTTTTAAGACTTCCAAATTATATAAACCTCATTTTCTTAGTCTCCTTCCGTCTTTTTTTCATCCTTGATGTTTAAGATCAACAATGGTATAACCAATAAATGTCTGGAAACTAAGCCTTTCTATGCAGGCATTTGTAGTCAGATTGTGGAGACAACTGTGTAAGTGTGAAAGCATCTCAAATATAAATTATAGAAGAAAATAAAATAATAGAATTATAGAATGGTTTGGATTCTAGATCATCTCATTTCCATTTCCCTGCCACGGAAATCCAACCTAGCCTTGAACACCTGCAGGGATGGGGCAAGTGCAACATGGAATACTGTCAGGCAAAAAAAATTGAAATAGACAGTAATGAACGAGATAGGAAAGATCATAGTATGCATCAGTAGTAATCACAATAGGTCATAAACAGAAAAAAAATTATTCATCAGCAAGGAATTGAGTCTAACCATAAAAATGCTTTTTTTCTGACTACATCTAGTTAACATTCACATTTGTGTTCCCACCTGGCATGCCAGAGTTTTCGTAATTCTCAGATATCACTGGCTGTGACAGCAGACAATTTGAGACACAAGGAGGCAGACAAGGGGCTAACCACTACTCTTGTGTACTTTTACATGATTTTTGTACAAAGTGTACTGATTTCATGTTTGTGCCTTCACTTCCCTTCTTGGACTTCCTGATATATAACTGTGTTCAACTTGAAGATGAAAGAGGAGGCCAAAAGTCAAAAATTCAAGCTTCAGATAGAGAAGGAAAGCCAGGAGCCAATGGGGGAGGGACAGAGAGGCAGGATTCTTCAATGCATGGGGATAAGAAGCAGAGGAGGAAGGCCAGGAGGCTCTTTGCTTCTCTGAGAAGAGTGTACAGGATGCTGGGTGAGACTTTAGTTGATGGATGGGGATGGAAATTATAAAGCTCAGCTGTGGGCAATTGCTAAGGATCTTACAAAGCATCCAAAAGGGCAAAGCAGAGCAAAAATGTGGCATATAAGCAACAAGAAATGGGAAGCCTGAGATACCAGGTGGGACTTATGGCTCTCTCTGACACAGGTATTCTAACCCACCCTTCTCAGAGCACTGGGTCATAAAGGCCTGTGGGCTTGTTCAGAAAATATGGCAGAGAAGTATCCATAAAACATTCCATATTTCAAACAGAAGGTGAAAGGCACTCATGCCATCAATTCCTGGATCCTAGAGACCTTCTGAGACAAAGACAGATTTAGGGTTCATGGACAACTTATCAGACCTTCCTTGCCAACAGCATCCTAATCATCATCGTTATCTTTGTCCTCAGAGAACCCAAACTGCTCTTGAATGATGAAGATTTCCATGTCTCCTTCCATGGAGATACTCTTGTTCACGATGTGGTGCCCTTGTCCTGCAACAGAACACAGTTCAGAGCCTCCCAGTAGCAGAGGACGATGACTTAGCAATGGATAACTGCTCCATTGTTGTATTTAACTGTTTTCCAAGTCTGACCCAGGGCTTTAATTTTAGTCCTGCACTGCAATAAGTTGCATTTCTGTCTGTGCTGGGCCACATGGGCACAGAAGACCACAGTCAATTACCCTGTGTTACCAATTGTCACTTCATGCACTGATGATCCTTTGCTCAAACTTTCAGGCAGTCTAAGAACCATCCAAATGGTTCAATTTGGATCATGATATGCTAGAAGTACACATTCTCCTGGAGCATTGTTTTTCCTGGTTGCATTTAGGGGTAAGTTTGGAACTACGTTCTGTGTCTGGTCTAGTTTCAGAGTAGTATCTTTCTGTAGAACTGATACTTTCATGGTGAAAAGTCAAGATAGACAAAACAATCCCAGCCTAGCAGCAGAGGCCGTAGGTCTGCTGAGCAAGATGGAGAGGCTGATTGTGGCTGGGGGCCACTCCAGGCCTACGGATACTGACAACACTTAAGGGAACAGGCCAACCAATCCATGTAAAGAGGAGCATGGACACCCAGAGACAGCAACCCCGCTCACTGAGGTCAGAAAGAGAAAGACATTTCATACCAAAGGTATTGTAATACACTTCCTGGGACCTTTTCAAAAGGCCAGTAGAGCAAAATTGATAGAAAAGTAAAAAATCAGTTTAACTCACCCAATTCAATTTCTGATGGAAATGCAATTGGAATAACGTTACTAGAATTTGTCAGTCTGGCCCTTGGGTTCATAAATCCTTCATAAATTCAATTGTCCTGTCTCTTCCTTGTGCATCACATGTCACAACAGCTAGCATAAGTACTTAGAAACTTCATTCTTCACCACTCAAGCAGTTATTTGCTCTTGAACAAAGGGACTGAAATTAAATAACAGACAAAGACAGCATTTTTTTCTATTCTCCTCTTTGCACTTGCATTATGCGAACATGTCTCGTATTTTGCACTAAATTAATTCAACTTCCTTAGAAAAACACAGGTGAAACTCTTTAAGCAAGTGTTGTAGAGTAATTTATTCTAAAAACAGATACAAACAATTTTAATAGAAGATAAAAACGAGTTCTGTTATCATATTAAAAATTTTAATGTATTTATTGATTTACACAGATAGAACTAAAATTGTATCCAATGGACTGACATTTCCATAATTTTACAATTGGTATGTTTCCCTCATTCCATTATCCTCTGTGCCTTTTCTGGCAAGATATACATGTTTCTGCATCTCTGCCAACTGCATTGTGTCTTTTCCTCAGCCACTAGCAAATACAAGGTTTTTATGCTCCTGGGAGTAAAGTGAATAATTCAGCTGAGCTTTTGTTTGAGCTTTACAAGAACTGTGTGAGTGAAACTGTTGAATGCCAGGAACAAGTCCTCAAATTTCCACCAATTTGGAAAAATTGAAAGTTGCTTTATATTCCGGAGCTCTAGCTGTGTCAATTGAAGTGCTGGTTTCAACCTGTTTCTGAATTTGAAAGCAGTAAAAAGGGAAGAAAATCAAACCTGCATTACTGGAGCTTTCTACTTTCATACTAATTTGTGGTAAAGTAACATGGTTTCTTTAGATTATGGACTATTAAGCAGAAGCATAATCCATTCTGAATGAATGAAGCCAGAGGCTCACCAATGAGCACAGAAAAATATTTTTTTAATTAAAAAATGTTTATAAAGTGTTTTCTAAAATGATAGAAAAGTTGTTTTTATGTTGTAGAAAATTATATAAGCAAAACTGTAGGAAAAACTACAAACTGACTGATTTGAGCCCACAGTTAAGTCACTTTATATCACAATGCCAATATAAAGTGTATAGAGTGTGCAAGCCATACTCACTTTAAAGTTTTAAGCTAACAGAGTAGACAGTGTGGCGTGCAATGGCCTTAGTAGTAGTGAAAAATCAGTGTCTCTTGAATCAAAACTTACCTTTGCTAAATGCAAACAAAATGTTCAGTTAAGGGAAGGAGAATGATGTCACACAGACTTATCCCCACTGAATTTTAAACTCTTTTAGATATATGGAAGAAAATCATTTAGTACAAAAAATTTATTCAAAATTGCACTGGTGTAACTAAGCAAAGCTTAATTTCATGTTGGAAAAACAATAGATATATGTATACCAGAATATATTTTGGAAGTTACTCTGTTGTATTTGTTAAATATTATTCTAAATTGTCAAAAGCTATCAGGCAGAGACAGAAACACAGAAAACACAGAGACAGAAAATCCTTATCAGATATGAAATCCCAGCTAGAGCATGAATGGATATAAAGTGTTGGCATCCACAATGATTTTAAACATGTTAGTTCATCTGAAGGATGGTTTTGAATCAAAAATATGAATAATGAATATCATTTGCATAGGACACTATACATGTACATTAATACTGAACACCCTACATCCCAACAGTTCCCAGAAACAATGATACTGCTTGAGTGGAGTTGTGGCTGTTCAGTGAGTTAATAAGAGTTAATTTTGCCCCTGTGCTTGCCAGTTGTGATCATGAGCTTTAGTTTTGCCAAGCCCATGTCTGAATTGGCAAAATTATGTTCTCAATAATATAATAATGTGCTGCAAAAAATACGTCATATTAATAGTCTGAATAAAGTGGAAAAAAATTTCTAGGAGGGAACTAATTTGAGGGCAAAGGAGATGCTACTACACTGCAGAAGGGCTGGTTTATGGACATGGACAGACCACAACATCCAATGTTTTTGTTTCAAATCAGTCCTTGAGTCAGGCAAACTGAACATTAAGCCACTTACTAAGTGTGACCTGGAAAGTTCTATCTACCTGCCTTGCATGAACAAGCCCAATATTTAATTTCCTGGTAAATCCAGATACAGATGAACATGAATAATTTCATGCCTTTTGTGTTTGACAGCTCTTCATAGCTGATAAAGAATAGGTTGCTGCTTAGCTGTGGTGCCTTTTCTTAAGCTGCTTTTTGACTGTCAGCAAACTGTTTTTTCTGTCCATGCAGTAATACCCCAGACATGTTTCCCTGTACCCAAACATGTGGGTGTTTTGCAGAGGTTAATGGAAATTAAATTAAAACTGAATAATACTGATTATAAAGCAGGAGTGTGCAAGCAAAGCTAATTAATACAACTGGCAGCATGGCTCAGTCTTGCCCTGTGACACCAACTCTCTTTCCTTCTCCCTCAATCCCATTTTTTTCCAAAGCAGGGACTTAGTGCAATCTAAAGCTAATTGGTTTATACAGTGTTAAATGGGTAGATATATACATCAGCATCCCACTTTTTGCACTCTGGACTTAAATGATATTCAATCCTCCAGAAAGAAAAGAAAAGCTATTATATTCTCCATTTTTCCTTCTTGCTTATGGACATCCTAGTTCTACCATTAGGATTACAGTATTTTCTAGCTTTTAGTGTTTGCTGAGTTTTTCTGTGCAAGGAGCTCTTGCAAATAAACTTGGATTTTATCTTAATTAAGTGACATATGTTAACAAATGTAATTTCTGTTAGACCAGCTCACTTTTTATCTTGTATTAATGACCCAGCTTTGCCATTAGTTTACAAAAGGGCAGAAGACTGGCTTTTAACTATGGATAGTATGCACAGGCTACCTGAAAAATAATTTGAAGATCAGACTGAAGGATTTGAAAACAGGGTGGTAACAGGACAGAATGAGATCTTGAATCCCTGCATCTTAAAGTGCATCTTATTTCTTGTTAGCACCTTTTCCTCATGCTTCACTGAGCCAAGCTGGAAAGGAGGCATCTGAGAAGGCGCTGGTGTAATGAGGGATGCTTGGCCTCAGAACAAAAAAAGTTTAATTTTGAAACACTGCAGTGTATTGAGTTCTTAACAATATTTGCCTCACTATGAAATGAAGAGTACTGTGTACACACTATTGTGTACACATTATTGTAGCTCTTGTAGCACCACCTAAGCATTTATTTTAGAAATGCCATCTCAGCACATATTCCCCAGAGGCACAAGTGGAAGAGAGTCCATTAAATTTAAGCTTTGGAGACTTTGTTTGCAGCAAGATCCCCCTGCCCCAATCACTTCTTGCACCAACAAAGGCTCCACTTGCAAGGTACTGTCTGACCTCAGATTTTGAAGCATTCTGTTTGTAGGGTTCCCATGGGCTCTTACATGCCTGACTGCTGGACTATGGCTCCCTTGTGTCCCTAAATCCTTTTCTTTTTTGGCACAGCTGAAAGCCATTCCTTTGATACTATTCTTCCTTTTCCACAGGAAACAAACCAGTTGTTGTGTCAGCATCCTGGCCAGGAATCAAAGAGAACAAACTACTTGTCAGGCAACGCCCAGGGCACAGACAGTTAGGATGGGGATGATATTTCAGCAAGAGCCTTTCTGGTAGTAAGGAAAAATATAATGAAAATTTCATGCAATTTTGGAAAAAATAAGTGTCATCTGTAAAAGTTATGAGTTTATTTCTGTGGCAGAGGCCAAACAACACTACAGCTACTTTTCCATCCTGTGCTCTCCAGTTCAGGCAGGAGTAAGAGGTTTTTTTGCTATGTATTCTAGTTGCCTCATAGTTGCCTCATGGCATCTTACTAGAGAAAGTGTCTCAGACTCCCAGTGTTTTCCACTTTAGCCATGACAGCAAACATAAACTCTTCCATTTATAATTACAGAAGTACAACTGCATTTTGACCTCATAATCCCTCTTTGGCAAATATACCAATTTCTAATGGGAATATATGTTTTTTTACCTTCTTTCATGTGACCAAACAGTCCATGAGCCACAACTTGAGGACATCAGATACAGAAATATTCTGATTCCCTGAACAGCAGATGTGGGAACCATTCATTATACCTTTGCACTCTTTGCTCTGAGCTTTAGAAGCTAGCCCAACCACAAACACAGAAATGTGAAATAAATGGAGTAATAAACAGACACTTTAAAATTTTTCTTTATTTTCATTTTCAAATTTAAGGTCAATCTTCATTAATTTTCAGAGAGTACAAAAATGTTCCCGTTATGCTAATTTGAATTTAGATGTATTTGTAAATAAGTCTGCTTCTTCAAATAGCACTTCTATGCACAAATTATGTAGCTCATTCTTTTCATAAAGCATGTAAACCAGATTTCAGTCCAAACATTAAAATATTTTACACTTGGGTATCAGAATTACAAACAGAAATTAAAAGTTCTCAAAAAAATGTGGCTGACTTGCAGAAGTATGCACTAAAGACATGACAATATACACATGCATAGACATGCACAAATAAATATCTATGTATATGAACATATTAGGAAGATCAAAAACACCTGTGTGCTGGTTTTTATGAAATCTCAGTCATTTAATGAACGAGAATGCATGTTTAATGCAGTACTCATATATTGCTTACACAATAATTATAGTTTCCTATTTATGTCAGTACAAAATTATTTCAGTCACACCCTAAAATTATGTGTCTTCCAGGCAATGTCCTGCAGTGAAGCTGAAATGATGAAATACATTAAGGAATCGTAATGGAGAAGATGAGGGAATAGTGCAAGATAAAGCTGTACTGAGTCTTTGAGAAGATTAATTTTTCTCATGATGAATTGGTAACTCTAAATCCTCTCTCTTCTTTAGACAATATCCTCTTTCTTTTGAATTATTCCTTTTCTCACACAGTGGAAGAAGATGTAGCAAAATATATAGGAAAATCCTATATATATATTGTGTTGGAATTGTGGAAACGTGACCAAATTCCTTTCTGTTTAAAACCTAACTTAAATAAATCATAAGAATTCACCATTTGTTGGCAAATCATTCCAGCAGCAGGTGTGTTGTTTCAGTGTACCTGCAGAAATCTTCATTGCAGCCAAGGGACATTAAACAAGTTATGTGGCAATAATGTCTTTTTGGGGAAAATTAAGTTTCAAAAATCCTGGCATATAAGACAGATGTGCCAACAGGTCCTTCATCTGAAGCTCCCTGTCTTTTAAGGTGGTTTTATTATTTGATGTCTTTGAGCTATTTATATTTGAAAGATGATGCTCAAAGAACAGACCCTGTAAACAGGACTCCTCATTTCTAAGAAGGCCACCTGGAGTGGAAATGTCCAGATGATTCTTTGGGCTTGCTTCTCCCACCAAAACCAGCATGGGAATCTATTATGAGGACTGACATTCTCTAAAGTGGTATAGACTAGATTCTGTCAACCTAATTATACAGAGTGATATATTATTTTATAAACAAGTTGTTTGTTTCTACTGGTGGTTACCTCTAGCAGAAGGAAAGAAAACATAAGTATATCCCAATCTCCACAACATGTTCTTAGTTTCATTAAGGTCATTGAAAGTGTGCACAGCCAACACTGAGAAGCCACCTAGGACATAATGTAATTTCTTTTCAGTTACTGCCTAATGAATAGGAACAATAATGTATACATGAGGAGTGTGTATAAAATGGCTTTTACCACAGAAGTTGGATCCAATTTTTGAATGTCATACAGTTAAGTTTCATGATGTAAACAGGTTTAGGGGATCTTGGAGTAGCTCAGGAATGTTATCCTGAGCAGTCCAGGGCAGGCAGCATCCACCACTCTGCAGCTGCCACCCTGAAGGGAATGGAGTCAGTAGGAGCAGGGTCTGTGCTGTTGCCTGGATAATTGTGCACCGAGGCCATCTCCTGCACAGATCCTGTCACATCTCATGTTCAGAATACAAGACTCAAGAGCAGCCTCCCTGATGGCTGCTGGCATGAGCCAGGGCTGCTTCGTGTGCTGTGCAGCTCATGGCTTCCTTCTGTGGTGTGACCCAAGCCGTCTGACACATCTGGTCAGCACATCATCACTAAATAATTTCTTAGCTAATAAATAATCTCACTGCCAGGACTCCTTTGTTCTTGCATCTACTCACTCTAACGTGGTATCCACCCAAGGCCACAATCTCTGGAACACTTATTACACAACGAACCTTCCCTTTTGCCTTCTTCCAAAATCCTGTTTACCCTTAAACATATCAGGATCATTATTCACTTTCTGTAGCTTTCTTGAATCATACAAGTTTATACTGCACTGTCTCTGCCAGTAAATCCTTTTAGAATATGCTATGGTATGCAAAATTCTGGCTCTAACTCTGGATTCCAGTTTGCCTTTTCGTTGGAGTAATTAATAAACAATTCCTATTGCATAGACTTGGTGTACAACAAGGAAAGTTACTCGCACACGTAAGTAGCAAGCTATTAGAATGATCCTAATACAGAATAAACTAGGGTTCAGTTCACAATCCTATTCATAGTTTTTTGCCTGTTTTGAGTAGTTCTTTTAAATGGCCCTTTAAGGATACTGATATACACCCATCCATATATATACATATATATACATTTATATACATATATATATGTGTATATATATGTCTGATAGGGGAGGCAAGTAAATTTACCTCTTTTATTTTCATAAACATGCAAACTCACAGAGAATATATATTATTACTTCCATATTAAGAAGTAATATGTTGAATTAATTTCTACACTTTATTATACTGAATATTTATATTCCTTTTAGATATATATTTATTACAATCATGGAGTACTGTGGTACAGAATACTCACAATGTATAAAATAAGTTCTGCACAGTAAATTAATTATATCTTATCAAAGAAAGTTAATTTTTTGACTTGACGTTAGAATATGACTTTAAAAATTGTGGTTATTTTCATATAATATTAATGGTAACATTTTTCCAAGTCGGACTGGGCTTCAACATAATCAAAGGGGCATTTATTAAACAACCAGGTTACCATAATTCTACTTACCCGTTAAGACTAGGATCTTCAGGTAAGACTGATCACTATGAAAATTACTATTTTTAAGACTAAAATTGTGTCAATATGAACAATAAATTAAAACTAAGTAATTGAAAATTTAATATATAAAAACATTACTGTGTCACTTAACCATATATAACCTATATATGTAGTTGAAAAGGTATTTAGTGGAAGACTAGATTTTAGTCTCACTTTCTTGAGATGTCTGGGTTTGTGTTTTAAAAAATATGAGTGCTTTAAATGAACTCTGTGGGTTTGAAAGTGCATGATCAAAACCCCTTTATAACTGAAAATGCAGATTAATTTGTTTATTTTCTGGTTTTAATTGTGATGAGCTGTACCCCTTATTATCCAGCCTAATCTTACTAGCAATGCAGAACAGGACATACACGAGGGATAACAGAGAAGTTAGTAAAAAGCAAATGTCATTTATTTCTGCATGTATCTGTGTAGTGCCACTGCTTTAGACAAACAGCGTCTGAAGATTCTATAGTGCTTGCAGCTGGTTTCCACAGGACCTGCTTCTGGAGGAACTCAGTAGCAGCTGCCTGCTGAATTCAACCTGGAGCACCTAGAGACCTTGATGTCTTCAGTGACTGACATCTAAAGTGCAGTGAAGCTTTATTAAGTCCATCCTCACCTGCAACTTTCTTCATTAATTGGCACAATTCTTTGTTTTCCTTCTGTCACTTTGTCTGATGCCTTTTGTAACATTATTGGCGACTTCTTGTGTGGACGTTTTCTGTGTGTCCCATTTACTCTGTGACAGTTTTAAACAGTACAGTGAATTCCACGATGACAACAGAAAGTCATTGATGATTAATCCCTAATTTAAAAAAACAGTTCTATTTAATTAACAGAGTGTCTACAGCATCTTTCACGTGGCACTGTGATGCAAAGCAATTTCCTCATTCAGCATGGACACAAGGTTTTATATCTGCTACAAAGGCAGTAGCAAATATAGAAGTCAGTAGGCTTTGGATCAACCTTCTTGATTATAATTATCATCTCTGTATGTGTGCACTATAAAAGCAGGGCAAAAAAATCTGGTTTTAGTCCAGAAGTGAAAATTAGAAGTTCCTTTTGATGTCACTGTGAGTAGTGCATCATTAGCCTGAGATAGAATTTTCTGTACTCGATTTTATGTTTCTGATGTGAAAATATGATTTTAAAGTAATACTTAGTTTTGCCTGCATACAAGACCCAAGCACAATATATACCTTTCAGAGCTCCATCAGTTTATTTTCAATATTCAATAAAGTCAGTCTCTCTGAGGCATGCAAATGCATCCCTAATTTAAATTTATATTTTTCCATTTCCCAGACTGTGTGCTTGTTACCATAAGCAATGCACAGGAAACTGGATAGGTCTAACAAAGTGTACCAGATCCAGGCTGATAGAGACACACAGCTGAGTTAGATGGGTTTGATTATGGCATTGCCAGCGTTCCATAAGGCTATTTGTCAGTGTAAGGAATTCCCGGTAAATTGGTCATTATTTGCATGGTAAGAGTGCCAGGTAAAATAATGTCTGATAAAATTCAGACACTGACATAAGTGGAAGGTTCATATATATCGCAGAGCAAAAAGCAATATATATTTCTTTTTTGACTATAAGAAGTTTAGGCAACTTCCTTTCTTATGCACCTGCATTAGATGTGGAGAATAATGTAAATGCTTTAGTTATCATCAGAAATTTTCTTTGCACTGAGCTGCAACAGCACAGATACAGGTTACTGAATGTGTCTCGGCTAGAAAATGCAAAGTCATGGGGCCTCAGGGCAGGAACCCACTCTTCACTGACCAGTACCATTACAGTCAACACTCACATTATTAATGTGTGGTAGGAATTTGCCCATACTTACTACTAAGTTCAATACAGAGTAATTTTCTATTCAATTGCAAAATTAAACAATTTTCTCAAATAGTAGGACAGGTACACTCTGTAATTATCAATTGTGACTCTTTTACATCTTGGATTAATAATTATGTAGTTCTGTTTGACCATATCCAACCTCACCAATTAAAACTTCTCTGTGGGCTAGTGGCTATGACAAGCATTTGGGCTTTTCATTTGCAGAAATCCCATGGCTCTAGAGGTCATGTTGCTGTGGAATGTCTCCCTGTCCAGCTGGAGGTGCAGTATCTCATGCAAAGATACAGCAGTATCTTTCACATCACCTGGGAATATATTTGAACTATTGCAATGCAAGAGATAATAATACAATGGAAGTATAAAATAAATAGACATGCTGATGTGTTGTGTGTTAGCAAATGCAAGATGAAGTTCAATCCAAATTCCATCTTTCATTTGCTCAAATCCCTTGGTTTAAGGATGTGATTCCCAAGATGGGACAACTTATAGGGTGGGTGTAGCAGTTCTGCCACATGCTGTGCTGAGGCACTTTCTGTGGAAAAATGTCAAAAGACAAAGCTCAGTGAGGAGGAGAGCCCACACTGGCAGTAATTCAGCAGAAACAAACCGTACATGCCTGAGGAGCAGGACATCAGGAGAGCTTGTTTCATGTCTGAGAGGGGCAAGAAAAAGGGATGAAATTGCACAGAGGTGTTGCAGTTATCTCTGTTTAAAACAATGCAGCTAATGGGAATTAAGCTGAAGCAATGACCCAAATGGTGACCAAAAGCTGAAATTTCCTTGAACTTGAAAATACATGTTCCTTTTCATGCCCCACATATGCTAACAAAGTAAAACCTCTACAATCTTTACATGTATATAAAGTCACTCTAACTCCATCTAAGTGTGAAATTATGTCAACTGAAACTTTTCTCCCATATCCTCACAGAAAATAGAAATATGACTTAACAGGGGAGGGACTCTACCTTTGTGTCCTGGGATGATCAATAGGCTGTACTCTCTCCTCCCCCATGGGGATGCCTGTCAGGTAAGCTTTATCCCTCAGTAATACTATTCCTTATGCATTCTGATATCAGTGCATTTATCAACAGCAGTGTGTGGACCTTACTCTGTCCAACAGGCAAGAAATGGCACTATTTGAGGATGTGGAGCCTTACTGAATTTGCCCAGACCCACAGTGTAGTGCATGCCAGTTTTGCATCAGGGATTGGGGTCGTGACCAGACTCACTGTGCTGCCACTCTGTGCCTCTGGCACCTCAGCAGACTCAGTGCCAGATTAGTTACTCTAAAACACTGTCTGTGAAGGATCTCAGACAGGCAGATAATACTGAGCAAGAAAGGGGAGACCCTCAGGCCCACTGCATCTGCAGACAGCACAGAAAGCAAGGGTGGGGCCTCCCTTCCCTAATTTTTTACATGACAGAAGAATTGGTGTAGTCATCAGGATTGCCATGGATAAACAGCTACAGAAGTATGAATGTGCTCCTTCCCAGGCAGGCAAGGAATGGGCCCAAAAATTCTGGAAAGACAAAGCAATTATTTGTGCAGTATTGGAGGCTCTCTAATCTTACATGCAAAAGGGAATCAAAGAATCCTGCTTCCCTCAAATATATAACTGACAGAACATGCGGTTTGGAAATCAGAAAATGCAGTATTAAAGTCATCACTGGCTTTTGAGAGGGAAATAAAAGAAAGATTGGAAACTCAAAAAGAAGCTTATAACTGAGAAAGATCATTTTAAGATTCTACTCGCTTCAGTAGAGCATAGGGAAAGACAATTATTGAAGAAATTAGGTAGGAAAAAACCACAGCAGAGTGAAACAAAATCTGAGAGAGGAAATAGAGGACAGGAAAACAACCGAATTGTTACTATCTTTGGAAACTGAGCAGCTGCACAAACAGTTACAGAAAGAAAAGGAGATAAAGGAAAAACTGGAAGAAAAGGTAAAAGTGATACTTAAGAGAGCTGCCAATCCAGCCAGCATTGTACAGATGGGAAAACAAATTGTATCCCTTGGAGAATGGTGAAAAAGCTGAGGGGACAGTGGCCACTCACTGTTGTCTGCAGGAGACTGAATGCCAATATTACACATTTAACTATTGCTGTGCCAAATTTTGTGGAACAAATTCAGGGAGCACGCTGTTCACACAGGACAAAACTAGATGTAAAAGATGTTATTTATGATTCCACTCTGGGAACACCTCAAGGCTCAATTCATGCTCACCCAGAAGGGAGTGCAGTGTACCTTTGACAGATTCCCACAGGGACATAAACATTCACCCATGACTGCACATTCTGTGATTGCCAAACTTTTATGGTCTCACTCTCCCCAGATGTGAAATTAGATTATATTGTAGTAAGAGGAGACTCCCCTGAAAAAGTAGGGGAAGCAGCAACAACAGCAAGGCAAGCATTTCTCAAAGTAGAAATTGAGGTTCCTGGAGAAATGCCAAGGACCATGTAAAGAACTTTACCTGCTACATCCACAGATAACCTGGAAAACAAGTCTCCCTTCCCCAGTTTTTTACCTAGCACCTTCTCATATGAGAAACCAAGGAAGCAGTTAACCAGCCATAGATTTTGGGTTTCTTTAACCTGCAGCAGCTCAGCAGGTGCTATGCAAACAGGGCAGCAAGCGGAAGCCTGTAAGAGGCAGGTGGGTGGGTAGGCAGCTGTGACAGGAGAAGGCTGGTTTTTGGTACAACTCCAAAGCCTTGTTCTTACACTGTACCCAACACGTAAGTGAGTGGGAAAAGGGGGTAGGGTCTGATCCAAAGCCTACTGAAGTTATTGAAAAGATGCCCATTGACTTTCTCAAGCTTCATGTCCAGCTTTGAATGAACCAGGGTTCAAGCAGTGTACATATTTTAAGCAGAACAACAATTAAGGGAAAACATGTTCCTTTCCAGAAAATTATCAAAGTAGTTTGCACAATACTTGCCACAGCTGGTCTGAGTTGGAAAGAAATGAGTGTGGGGGCTTTTTTACTGTAACAAGTTTGTGTGTTACTCTGACTGACAAATAAAACATCAATTCTGTGGCCATTCAGGCCTGAAGCATTGCCAGAGGTGCCCAGCTCAGTCATGCCATGGCTGTAGTGCAGCCTGGCACCATTTTCTCATATCTCAACACATTAAACACAGTTTTACTGCAAAGAGAAAGGCTGTCACAAAAGTGACTTAGGCCTGGTTTAAGCCAGTGCTGGGCATTAGGGAACATAATTGTACTCATACCTCGGTGCTCCTGAAGCCATTCTGTCTCTGTGCTGCAGTTCCCGTGCCGTGGGCTGTGGGGTTTGCACACTGAGAGCCACAGCTGTTCTTCTTCTCAGCGTTCAGCACTCCAGCTGTGGCTGCAGATACACCTGTGTGAGCCAATTTCCCATCCTCCAGAAGACCTAGCAGGGACACAGGGAATTGGTAATTAATGCTGTGGAGCAATTTGCAGCTGGCCCTGGCATCCCTCTATTTTGCCGCATTTTGTGATGATGTCAGTGATGCAGGGTGTGGTACAGTACCACAGAGAGAGAGCAATCTACCTCCCTGTGGCATCTTCATTCTCTCATTTGACATCATTTGGCCCTTTTCCTTTTTCACTGCTCTGTGAAACATTGGCTCAGAAGACTTGGAAAAACAGTCAATGAGTGCAGCATTTCAGTAGACTTTTGTCACCTGCAGGTCTCCACTGACTCCTCTACACACACACACACACACACACACACCTCCTTGCGTGACTGAGAGTTGAACTTAAGACCCAGAGAAGGTCCCCTTAAATCTATTCCAGTTCTGGGAAATGGAGGGGTTAGATGTGATCATGACAGATGAGACCAATATGGATGGAAAAGTTGCTCTGTGCATGGCCTTGCCTCAAATATTTTTTAGTTTGAAGTCAAGAAATTTAGAAAAAAATTATTTCATGTTGTTTTATTTATCAGCAATCAAGTAAATTAGTAATTTGCTTTCTCCTCTAGCTGTGTGGATACACATGCATCATATGATATTGGACAGCACAAATTAATTTTCCCATCTTACTGCATTAACAAAAATCAGTTGTCATTTATGGTGAGTGCAGAGCACTCAACATCTGGTTGCAACAGTGGGTCTGAAATTCAAATACAAAGAGTTAAGTGGGGTGCATGACTGTTGCTCTCGATTTAGTTTTTGTGAAAACTTATTTATGATGAACTTTATGTTAAAGGAGAAACAAAGGCAAATTTACTAACTGGTAATGCAGGTATCAAACCTAGAAAGATTAAGGAGTCACAGACACTAAGCAAGAAAAAGTATGTGGAAAACCAATGACAAACCACTGCTGTATGAATTGACATTGTGTCATCAAAACATTCTGCTTTAATAATGTAGGAATTCAAGTGCTGTGTTAAAGATATTGAAAAGGAAGCAAACTCCTGAATTCTTTTTCAGAAATCTGTAAGAAAAGATGATTTGTCAGTAGAAAGCAACATTTGTCATCATTAGCTAGAAAAGACAATGACTGAATTCAATAAAGTTTCACCCAAATATTCAAAGCCTTAGACCTGAAAATATATAAAATTTTGTGAAATTAAAAGGTCTTTAAGATCTCTTCTGTCTCAAGCCATTCTATGATTCTGAGTTCAGAAGTCTGAATACAAACTAGTCACTGCATTTCCCTGAGCAGTCAGAAGATGGAGGTAGAGTATTCCAAAGACAATTTAACTTGTAATGGTGGTAACTAATAATGCTGTCATCTAGTTTTTGATACAAAAAAAAAGAGCTGAAACTTGAAAATATTATATTATAATTTATTATTTAAAAATACTTCTTTCTTTGGAAACTGCCTTTACTGCTAGATATAAAAACTGATGTTCTTCTCATGTCTAAGTTTAGTTGCAACTTCAGTAAGGCTCACCCCTCAGTAAACTTGACCTCTCCTGCAACTCCCCAAATCCCCCAGCTATTTATGTTTTAGGTCTTACCTTTTCCTATCACTCCACATAGCCAGAGGAGAGGCAAAAAATGACTTTGTGCAGAGCAGTACATGGCACAGACTGATATGGTAGACAAAACCAGTAGTCAGGAAGGGAGACAGAGAGGGAATGAGCCATGTGTGAGTGGAGCTCTCAGACAGAAGTCCACTGCTTCACCTTGCAGTGGAGCTCTGAGAGCAAAATTGAGCACAGCTTTCAACAGGCAAACTGCCCTAGGAATTACATACTAATTCCATTAACTGAGTCTTTGACATTTTGAGCATCCAAATTATGAGTTTTTCCTTCTGTAGAGATATCCTATGAAGTTACTTTACACCATGTGTCTCTTTGGCCATCTGGCCTCTGACTAATTTCTCTGGTGAAACAGCTGCCAGCTAAAAAGCCATTTCGTTATTAAGTACAATTGTTCATTTATCAGATTGTGTTGTGATCTTTTGGTCTTGCATAGAAAAATTCTTCTTACATAAATCCATTTCCAGAGGCTAATGGAAAATCTCAATCCTGAAGATGCTATATCTGGTTAAATTTTGTCTCTGTTAGTTTGCAGCCTGAGCATACTTGCTGCATCCTGCATTGCAGGGGTGTGACATTTTTGCAATACTTGTCAAATACAAACCAGGTATCATCATCTGAGCCTTCCGCTGTCACTACTATATTTTTATATGGACAGCCTAGTAGTCACCAATACCAGACAAAAAGATATTTTATTTTATCCTGTAATATGTTTGCTATTCTGAAGTTAAGAAGCTATTTTATAATTTGTTTTCATTAGTAAATAGATTATTTACACAGTGGGCAACAGTTTAATGGCTTCAGTGACTTGCTCTTTATGTAGGAGCACAGAGAAGAAATTATGGTGAGAATACATAAGCAGTGGCGTTAAGAGTATGAGATATGCTGGCAATCCATAAAGAAACACCTGTTTTATGGACCAGATACATAACACAAAATGATGATTGCAAAAGAGAGGTTATGTTTAAAAAGGCCTAGGAACACATGGTTGCTTTTAAAACAGCAAATATTTTTGCATTTCTAGTTAGGATTTGCCACAGTACACAAAAAAGAAGAGTTAACTCTCTATTGTACTACCTGGAAATTACAAGCCAGTAGCGTGGCAATACTAAGGGTCTTGCCTCAATGGGGTTTAAAACAAGCAAACTGTTGAGATATTTATGCCATCCTCACAGCAAGGGTTTGGTAAATAGTCTCCTTGGTCTTTTATGACAGATCTTCAGTTTACATCAGAGTTGTTAAATCACTGTAGACATTTAAATGAACAGGTTCAGTAACGTTGTTTTTATTCTCATCTTCTCTTTCATGGCACCCCTGCCAAAAGTCTGTGGCCTGTTTAGGCCAGGGGAAACAGCAGATCCCATCTCAATGCTCTGTCAAATACACATATTTCACTTTCAAATGAACTGGCAAGGCTGCAATATTCTCATGGCTCCATTCCCAAAACCTGGGTTTCTGGGTGATTATTAAATGCCCTCGGATGTGATGGTCAACCTTCCCTCAGAAATGGCTGGTCAGGCTCTGAGGCACTGCCAGGCTGCTCCCTCTGTGTGGAGGAATGGATGACAGCAGCAGGTATTTCACTGCATGTAATCGGGTTCATTTGTAAGGAACACACATGAGCTCTCTCTCAGTGAACACAAGGAGAACACTCCTGCAGCAGCCCCGTTGCTCACAAATCCCAGTCTACCTTTCCAGGCCAGGGTGTGCCTAAAAGAACTTGTCCTCCCATGGCAATGCTCACCACCACCTTCCTCTTCTCTTGCTGGACTGCACAGGCACGCCACATCTCGCCTTTCTTACCAGGCCAATAGAAATCCTTTAGGCTGGAGTTTGACAAATGCTTTTTTCAGCAGCATCAGAGGAAAATAGGGTTAATTTCAACTGAAATCAATCACAGACTTTATTCTTCTCCCAATGACGCAAGCAGTCAGACTGGCACAACTTGGGAGGTAGTGCAGGAATCAGAGTAAACAGCTGAAAGCAGCTTAGGTTGGTGTGCTCTCCAATAAAACGAAACGAGCACAATAATTCTTACATTTTGAATGAGCTTTGATAAATTGTCAGACAGCATCATCCCAGTTTTGTAGTTTAGGATATAGACATTTAAAATTGCAGTCTGAAAAATTGCTCACAGACTTGCAAGCTTATGTCCATTAAAAATGCTTAAATCATGTAGCTCTAAACCTTACCCCCCCAATATAAATGGGGAGGAAGCTGTCTAAGAAAGCTTAGAACATAATTATTTTAGTAAATAGGGGGTTCATCACAGAAAATCCAGTGAAAATGTAAAATACAGAATGAAAATGGAAGACACATTAGACCTGTATTTCTCTTTTTTTTTTTTTCTGGTTTCTTTTATTGTAATGACAACACTAATGATAACAAAACCAAGGATAAACATTGCATACATGCTGCTCTAGTTCTTCATACAACCTGGTTACACCTAAGAATTCAAAGTATTCTTAATGACAGTATTTCATAGAGAGGAGAAGAAAATTTACTCTTAACTCTTCCCAACCAAATTTTTGTATGAAGATTTTTGTATCACCTTTGTATAAAGATGATGTGAAAGGGGGGGAAATCACCTAATTTATTCAGTTTGTGACTGTAAAACTGGTCTAAAAAGCAAAGTAGTGTCATGGATTGACAACTGGCACAGTGAGACAGAAAAGAGATCTAGGGGGGACAATTTTGTAGCCCTTAAATATTAGGACCAGAGTAAATGTCTCAAACCACAAATAACACATAGGTAGGTCTGCCTGGATATCCTGCACAGACATTATCAAAAGAGTAAATCTTAGTAAGGTTCAAGATGACCTGAAAATTTCTGTGACTAAGAAAATCAGCAATGCTGCAGTAGCTAGTGCTGTCAAGAAGTTTGGGCAGGGTATGAAGCCTTGTAGTATGGAGACAAAGTTAATCTTAGCCAAAAGAATCAATTATTCGTGGAGAAAAATATTCCATGTGTGCTTGCCACAGTATTCTCTGACTTTATTTTAAAGCAACAGGTAGTGACCCAAACAGGACATGAATTCTGACCCAAATACTCTCTAGATCTGACCCGGTACCCGTGAGACCCTGTGCTGTCTCATGTTCTGTCATGTAATAACAAGCATGCACGCATTTAAGGCAAGTAGCTCTTGATTAGCTACCTTTTATACTTTTGGAACTGACTATGAGCAAAGCAGTAGGGTTCAATTTTCTAGTTCAGCAACAGCTTTTTTTTATTTATCATGACTGCTATCTCATGCATAATGCATAAGATGCTGATTTAGAAAATGCCTGCCTAAAAAGATGCTGCACTGCAAACATGGAGAAAGCTCACAGTGAAGACCAATGAAAAGTGTTATCACCACATACAGGTGCTTCCAGAGGAAATACGTGCTCGTAATCATCAGAGTTTCTCACAAGTAATGCTACAGAGTGATAATAAGTACAGGAAGCACTGAAACATCTGTTTTCTCTGCCTACCAGGCCTGAGGGCTGGTGCGCGCTTCTGCTGCAAAAACAAGACATAGCAAAGATCCAATAAAAAATGCAGTGGAGGCTGTGACAAAAGTCAGGTTGAAGTCATTTCCTCCAAAGCAGTAGCCTCAGGGATGAGGCTAGATGATCAGGAAATGTGCAATAGCTCTTTTACCTAACAAGAAACAATTTAGAAACTTGCAGGCATAGGAGAGGGCGGGTTTGTGAGCTAGGATGAAAGATCCAGATTTACAGAGGGATGATCTGCTGCAGCAGGAAAATATTATCAGAAACAATGTTTTGTATCAGCAAATACAATAATGCAATAAATTTGCTTCCCAGAAATTCAGAGAATCTAGAATGATTTCTCTGACCCCTAATATGATATAAATTTTAGACAGTGAAGCAAAACACAATGAACACATTTGCACTTTCCACACATTTTGGAGGTCTCTCCAAAGGTGTCTCCAGGCAGGCAGGGCTGGGCCATGCCCAGGCCCACTGCTGGTGTGGGGAGTTAGCCAGGAGCTCTGTGCCTTCCTCCATACTTACAGGGGGATGCTTCTTTGAAGTGAGCTCATCCTAAAGCACAAACAAACCCACGAGCTGCAAACCTTCATATCACTTGCATGGCCTTAACTTCACAAGTACACGCACGTGCTAAATCTTTGCATACTGGTATATTTCAATTTCAAATTGTGATATAGATCCACAGTATAACTATCTTGTAAACAAACTTAACAGTATTGCAGCCATGTCTGTGTAATAAAGGTGAATATAAAATTTATATTTATTCCAAATAGGAAAAGCATGCTGCAACACTCTTTAGTGAATGTGTGATCATTTCAAAGCTTCAGACAAAGGGCTCTACATGGCAAATAGACTCCAGAAGGCGAATTAAAGGGAATTGGCCTGACCATCAAGGGAAGATACAACAGATAAACTTGAGAGAATTGTAATCATGGTGCTAGGCAAGAACTTAATGGCAGAAAGACAACAGGGTTTAAAGCATGAAGGTACAAATTTTGATAACTGGAACAAGATAGAAGAACTGAAATTTAACTATATTTTGGAATAAGCATCAGCAACATTTTTTAAGACCTTGACAGCTGAGTACATCTTTTGCCTGGGAAAATAATGACACAGAATGGATTAAGCAACTAACCAGTGCCACATGATGTGCCAGAAACAGATCACTCCTTCCTCCAAACTGAAAAAATAACACACAAATAGCAAAGCTCTTAAGTGCTTTTCATAGTACTGGATTTTAGAAGGATAGAGAGTGGCGGTATTTGCGTTTCCACATGCAAATGTACTGGCTGCGTTTCAGTAAAACACATGAAATACATATGTTAAAATAATACACTCCATGCACAATACCTTGTATCATGGGTCCAAATTGTGGCAAATCAGCCTTTTTTTTCCAAAAGTGTTGGCTTTTGGCTCAATTCCTGTCTAAACCTGTCCTTAAAATGCCAAGAAAGAAGTTCTCCTTATAGGAGAGCACTGTGTGAGATGGAGAGCAAGCAGCAGGCTGCTGGCCCTCTCTCAGTCATCCTTCGCACAGCAGCGCCCCCCTGCTCTGACCAGTGGCTTAGAGCTCTAGGTGCTCACCTGCTCTTTCCCTCTCATTTACCTGGGCTTTCCTTCTCCTTTGAAATGTGGTAATAAAACATCTCCCATTATGATCTAGACTAATTTCCAACATAGTCATGGAAAGCATTACTATCATTCTTATTGCCTAGCTAATCACACATGGAGTTTTAACATGAGCAAAATGCATCATTTCAATTAATCATACTGAGGAGCTGCAAAAAATACTTAGGCAGACTAAATATAAATCCTCATGAAAAGCATTTAAAGATACATGAAACGTGAGCTGAAATGACTCTTCAGTTTTGCTTGACAAGGTTCAACAGCTGGAATTGAAGTTAAACGTTCCAGGTAGTACATTTGTACATTGCACATTTATTTTAACAAATAGTGATCAACCACTGAGATAATTTACAAAGGCTTAGGCAAAATGTCAGCCAGTGAAAAGCTGTAAATTCAGTCTCAATGTCTCAAAGGTATGCTCCTTGTGGGAATTAACTCAGGACTAAGTTCAGTGGACTGTATGGCCAGGTGGCATTCCCAGCCTTACAGTCCATGAATACACAGAAGGATACTGCTGACTTAACTGGTTCACAGTGTGACTATGATCATAAAGTGCTTTGGCTTTAAGGTATCTGTATGCATGTGAAAAAGCCATCACTCACATTTAGTGTTCACCCTAAAATGAAGGCAGTAACTACATTAAAACTTCATGCCATCAGCCATCAACCACCTTCTAGATAAATCCATTGCATTTTTCCATCTTTTCCACACACAGTGTAAACACTCAGAAAGCACTCAGCCATCAGCATTGTGCAAATGTCAGATTTTCATGCTTTTAGTACTGCAAGTACTTGAAACAATTCTGATGGCCCATTAGGGAAATGCTAGCAGTTTACAAAAATGAAAATTGCAACATGAGGACAATATCCAAACAAAATGTACAGAGACAGAAACACAACTATATACACTGTTAGGAAACTGGTAAAAAATGCGCAATCAAAATATTTTAGTCAGTCAATAAAGAATGGGCTGGTTATCTTTATCTTCAGTAGCTAGCATGCATCTGAACCAGCTGGCCTAAATTTCTCATCTCCCAGGAGGAACAAGGCTCAACATTGCTCTGTTTTAATCAGCTGCTTAAAATGTTAGGCTCAGTTAAGCAAACAGCAATGCAGAGGGGCTCAGTGAACTCAGGAAAATCTTAAAATGTAAAGTCCTGCCTTTCAGCCTCCAGTTGCCCATGTTAATTGGTAAAACATTCCTTCATTTACTTCTTTGACTTACTTTTAACCTGTATTTTTCCTAAACAGAACAGAAAAGGCATTGTGACAGTCTAGGGAAGCAGACTGGTATTTTATTTTCTAATGTATCCATCAGAAGATAAAATTGCCTTATTGCATTACTTCTTTGTGCACAGAAAAGGACCAAGCCACTTTTTTCATGTGAGACAACTGCTGAAAAATGTACTCACCACACAGCCAGAGAGATCTGGTCCTGTGCTCCAGAAAAGGGGGCTGCTTGATGCAGGTCAAAGAGAAAGCCTTACAATAAACTGCTGGTTTTGATAATTCTGTTTTTGGGTCTTAAATATTACACATTCGGTTTAAGCTAAAACCCAACTTTCAATCCCAGATTTCTTTTAACTGCAATCTGTTTTAAACTGCTGGAACATCTGAGGGAAAAAAAGTTGGAACTAGCAATATTATTTCCGTTTCTATGAAGAGATATATTTCTAGAACTGATTACAGTTAAAGAAAAGAGAGATTTTGGTCTCTTCAATGCTGGATTACTGAAATTTGTGCTTAATGTGGAAATTTTGGAAATTTTAATCAATGAACAGTGAAGTTCCTGCACTCTGAACAGTGTTTCCTGTATGCAGTACATTGCTCTTCTGCTTTGAGATTGACAGGAATCATCACTTAAAGATAATTCAATTTTTAACTGGTTGCTGTGAAGTCTATGTTCCTAAACTGAAAAATGCAGGATTAGAACTATCTGGAAAGTATTAATACATTCGCAAGGAAAAGGAAAAAAACCCAATTTTTAAATATACTGAATTAGGGTATAAAGGCTGGGATGGGGGAAAGAGTGCTATTTCCACAAGAAGAGTAATTTTGCAGAGCAATTTCCTTCTCAGCATCTTGCAGGCTGGATCTGCCATTCACAAAACCATCATTCAGGTTTCCTGCTCAAACCCTTTCAGACACTCTCCCTCTCTCACCATCTCTTCTCCCCACCACCTGCTGCAGAGACAGTGTAAAACCTCTTCCTTTAGTTAGTGACAGACCTTTGGCTCTCATTAACTAAGAATATTTTTACCTTTAAAGATTTCAATGCTGCAAAAAAGAGGTTTTTTTCCCACAGGGAAATAATTTGGAGTGATGGTTCTAATTCATCTCTCCTGCAAATCATCTCTATTGATGCTTGACAGCCTTTCTGCTTTCTGGTAGTGTGACAGCTGGGAAAGCCCCTAATGTAATTCAAGTGTTCCTGTACGTGACATTTTTAGTAAATTTATTTTATCAGCTGGCAAATTATTATACTGGGGTAAACTGTGGGTGATCAGTCCTAGCAGGTCTGCTTTAGATTGTAGGATGGGTTTATCAAGACTGTTGGCCACAAACTAACTGGATACTAATCAAAACCTGAGAGGTTTTGTGGAAAGATAATCACAGTTTGGGTTGGCTGGTGTTACAGCTTCTGGAGTGGTTTGAGAAAATCCCAGGGGGAGACAGTACAATGAAGAGGCTGCTGGGGAAGGAGGAGGCATCTGGAGAGCCCCTGCCCTCCCTTCCTGTCACAGGGGTGAGAGGTGGCTGCTCTCACCTGAGACACAAGGACAGGTCAGGAGGCTTCATGAAGCATCTGAACCAGCTACTTTCAAACAAGATAGAAGATTTTCCAGCAATTGGGTCTGATACACCTCACAGAACAGCAAGCTGAAGGGTCATAATAGAAGAAAATTTCTTATCTCTCAATTATCTTTGACAATTTTACTTAAGTTCTTCTTTCTATGGATGCATCCTTTTTTTATGACATTGGATATTTATTTAAAAAAAATTAATTTAAAAATATTGCCAGAGGTGGTGGGGTAGATTGCTTAGCATGATCTGATGGGCCAAATAAGTATCTGTGCCATTTTAAACTGAAATGTGAAATTAAACCAGTATTGCACTATCAAATGACAGCAAAGGTAAAAATGTATGGAATGGAAGAATTAACAGCTAGGGTTGGGCTGAAAAATATGGTAATTACAAAAAGTTGTGTTTATCATCTGAATCTGATTTCTCCAATAATTTCAATGCCTCTTGTGGTGCAATAAATACTGGTTTAGGCCAATAATGTAATCCTTGATCGGTTTCTATGCTGAAATAACCCCTTAGTATCTGATGAACTGTGCTTGCAGGACTTGATTTTTGATAGCAGGGGAGCCACAGAGGCGGCTTCTGTGAGAAGCTGCTGGAAGCTTCCTCCATGTCCATCTTCAAAGCCAACTCTGATGGCTCTGAATATGGACGTGGCACTGGCCAAGGCTGGGCCAATTAGAAATGGTGATAACACCTCTGTGACAACAGAGTAAAGAAGAAATTTCGAACAAAGATTGTAGCGTAGCGGTAATTTTCCTGCCAGAGAAGAGCAGAGTGAGAATATGTGAGAGGAACAACTCTGCAGGCACCAAGGTCAGTGGAGGAGGGACAGGAGGTGCTCCAGGCACTGGAGCAGAGGTTCCCCTGCAGCCCATGGAGGATCACAGAAATGCAGAGATCCACCTGCACCTGTGGAGGAGACCCATGCTGGAGCAGGTGGATGTCTGGAGGAGGCTGTGCCCCTGTGGAAGAGCCAGTGGAGAGAGGGTCCCGCTCCTCCCAGGCTGGAGCAGCCTGTCCTTGGAGGATTACACCCCATGGAAGAGTGACCCACACTGCAGCAGTGCCCTGCTCTGTGTCAGGGACTCACGTTGCAGCTGTTCACAGAGAGCTGTTGCTCATGAGATGGACTCACACTGGAGAAGTTCATGGAGAGCTGTCTCCTATGGGAGGGACCCCACGGTGCAGCAGGGGCAGGACTCCTCTCCCTGAGCAGCAGGAGAAGCCTTGGGTGGTGAATTGATCATAACCCCCATTCCCTGCCTCCTTGAGCCACTGGGGGAGAAGGTAGGGCTGGGAAGAAGGGAGGGGTGGGGAGAAGGTGTTTTAAGGGCTTATTTCATTACTTCTCATTATCCTGCTCTGGTTTTTTTTAGCGTAGTAAATTCCCTTTGTGTAACTAAGTTGAGCCTGTTTTGCCTGTGACAGTATTTATTGAATGATCTCTCTCCCAGTCCTTATCTCAACCCATGAACCCTTCATTAAATTTTTTCTCCTCTGTTCAGGAGGGGAGTGAGTGAGTGCTTTGGTAGGTGCCTGACATCTGGCCCTGGTCAGTCCACAGCAATGTGTTGAATGGGAAATGGCAAAGGTACTGCTCTCACATATTCTCACTCCTCTCTCCAGCTGCTGTTCTGCGGGTTCTTCCCCCCCTGCTACTTCTGAAATATGCTACCCCAAAGGTGCCACCACTACTGCTGATGAGCTAAGCCTTGGCCAGTGGTGGGTCCATCTTGGAGCTGCCTGGCTCCACGGGATGTGGGGAAAGCTTCTAGCAGCTCCTCTCAGAAACCAGCCCTGTACCCTGCTCCCCACTACAAAACATTGCCATGTAAACACACGACATTATTATACCCAAAGTCTGGACCAAGGTGGAAAGGGAATTGCTGCAATGTCTACAGTCCAGAAGAGCTGCATTTATTCATTTTTACTGTAATTCTGAATGGTAATAAGGCTATCTCCTGAAAATATCACATCAGAATCACTGTTACAGTTGTTTATTAAACATACCAGATTTTGAAACAACCCATTAATAAAAGAACATCGGGGCATAAGAGCAAATAGAGATCCTGGTATACCCATGCAATGCACTGATCCCTCTTTATCTCTTGACCTAAACCAGATGGTTTATTAAATATTTTTTTGCAGTCCAATTCACGAAAAACACTTTGCTGCACCGGGTTCTTAATTTACAACCTGACGCTTGCTTATTTATCTCCGTTAAGCCCTTAACTTTGCGTACACCTGGCGAAGGAGGGAGCGGATGACGGCAGCGCGGTCCGAGCCAGCAGCAGTCCCTGTTGTCACGGCAACCGGTGTTCGCACGGCCCGCCCTGCCTGCGGCTGCTCGCAGTCCTCCCTCCGCCGCAAGCGATGCAGAGCTGACTGCCCCAAACTTCTCTGAGAAAGGTTACCGCCGAAACGCCGCATTCTGCAGACTTGACCGAAGCCTAGCTGCAAATTGTGAGCCCGGTCCGTAAAACGGCCCGGAGCTGTCAGCGAGCAGAAAACTGGAGAAGCAGCAGGAGCCAGGCATTCAGCCCCAGAGAGCAGAGCAAGAATCGTTCACAAACACACGAGCATATGAGGGCAATCACGCAAGATTCACTGCTAGCCAGCCAGATCGCTAGACAGTGATAAAATTTCTCCTGTATGCCTTTGATTTTCTCTGTTTATTTCACAAAGGACTCGATTGCCCTCCCTTTTCATAGCTATTGTGCAAATGTCTTCACCGATCCTAAATTGCAGGTTTCATTCCTGGCAGACCACTTATGTTTGCTGATGCCATGAGGAAGTTTTCCTTCTGAGTACATCAGGTGAGTCTGTGTGAAATACGGATAATGGTTTCTTTAATGTGCTTTAGGAAAAAAAATGACTTCACCAAGGAAAAAGTGTAAAGTTCAAAGAATAAAAAGCAAAATTTTTAGCTGATAGTGCAGATTACACAATGATAAAAAAACCAACAAATATTTTATTAATTGAGGAACTGAACTAGCCCATCCTGAGGCAATCGGTATTCAATTTTTCCATTCTGATAGCAGAGAATTATTTTTTACTTGGTTGCTACATCATTAAAAATTAATTACTTTTATTTGCACTTCAGTAGCAACCCACATTAAAGACTGGGGTCTTACTGTGTTGGTTGCTATGGGAAAACAGTAAGGAGAGATCCTGTCCTAAGGCACTTGCAGCTCACGGGGTAAATTGACTGTAAAGTCTCTCTGGCCACAAGAAAACATGCCATATCCCCTCTGAGGCACTTTCAGGTAAAATAGAGAAAAAATAATTGCATACAGCAGGTAACTTAGTCAGTGAAAATGGAAAGAAGTAGAAGTAAGTTGGCTTTAAACCATCTTATTAAAACAAACAAAATTAATTTTTTTTAGAGTTGATATTGAATGTGTTTGTAGAGTACTTTTACAGTCCTGGTTTCTGGTAGTAAATTGTACATCTTAAATTTCCAGGATATACATATACATACATATTTACATGTACATATACATTTCAGCAAGTTATCCCAATCTAACGGAACGGATTCCAAAATACTTGACAGTTCTTGTGTAGTTTTTGTGAATTCAACCTTTTCCCTGTGGTTTGCATGTAACCCGTGGTGACTGCCCTGGGGACTGCTCTGTACCCACAGATTATTACTTCTTCTGAAAGTCATTACTTTGCTAACACTTCCACTTAGCTGAATCAGACTCTCTAAAGAGAAAGCAATTTGTGCAGAGTTGCAAGGACCAAGGAACGGTTACTAAGCAGAAATACAGTCTATTATTTCCCCCAGCTATAGCCTACGCAGTAGTTCAGTCCTGTGAAAAGTTCTTTGCTCACATAGCAATGGATGTTCTTCCAAGAAATTGCTTTATTGTAAGGGCTCACTGTGATTATTTCCTTCTTTCTCCCTCACAGAAGCCACTCACCCTATGAACAGTACGTACACTTATCTTCCAGAAAATGCCACTCAGTTCCAGCACCTGCAGTGCTTCATGAAGTTATTTATTACTTTTCTATCCCTCTTTTCTATTCCTCTTCACCCATGCTGGGTTGTGCTGTTCCTCGTTGTCAAACCCTCAGCAGTGTATTGCAACACTATTAAGTTACATAATAGACATTACTATATAAGTTACAGCCACCTGTATTTGTGTCTATTGGTGACTTCTCATGACCCAAGTCACTTCTCAAGAACCTAAGAGCATCTCTCTTATTCTAGGTGTGTTATAGCAACTAATACTGTCCTATTTGTCTTCCTGTAAAAAATAGAGATTACAATACACTTTATAAAAATAGATGTAAAATATCGAGTAGGGAAATTAACAAAGTCTAAGAAGGGATCAATTGAAACTCAAAAAATAGAAAAGTAAATGAGAAAATTAAAAAACCTCAATACTTCCCTTTTAATTTAATAATATTTAAGCTTTCAAAATGTTTTGGTAAAAGTACAAACGTTTGGCTAAATACATACAGTTCGAATGAGAGCAGGCACAGAAAGCTAAATGTCCTGGCTGAAAAAAGAGAAGCATATGATGAAATTTGTGCTGGTATGAAATTACTAAGATTAATATATGGTAGTTACTAACCCTTTCCACTTTGATCCACTTTCTGATTCTGTATACATGACATTCTTTCATCCCTGAGTGATTTACTCCCCTTTACATTTTGATGAACAGTTTTGAAGTTTTTTCTGCAACTGAGACATATTGACAATCACAACCACCTCTTACTGCTTTTGTCTTTTCCCAGAATATTTCTTCCATCCTATCTTTATGTCTCTCTTCACAGAATTTCACCATTTTTTTCCAAATGAAAAATTACAAAGAACTTCATCCTCTTTCCTCATCCTCATTTGGCTGGTGCCCCCTTCCCTGGCTGCCTCCTCCTTTTCTGTGTCCCAGTTACAGCACCTTCCTACCTTGACTTATGCCAATGTCATTTCCCATTTCCCCATCTCTCCCATACTGCTCTTGTCCCCTCCCTCATTCTTCCTTTTTGTCTCTCGCTCTTAGGCAGTTTTCAGTTCTCACAATAAAGGCATTTTTTCCTCTTCATGTCTTAAACCCGCAGTTGACCTCATTTGCCCCTCCAATTGCTCCTTCCTCTCCCTTTCATCTGTAAATTCACCTAAAGTGCTATTTCTAGTCCCTGGAGTACCTCTCCTTATCCCTATTCTTTTCCTACCTCAAACCTTGTCCTTGAAGCTCTCCATGAAGTACTTTATGACTTTTGAGGCATTAATTGGGAGCAGAGTGTGTTCCTCAGGTTCCTTAAACTGCTGCCACCATAACTCTGTTGAAGAGTGAATCTTGCCCTAACTGAAGTCCTACTCATCATTTTTGCTCCTACTCTGTCCTTCCTACCTGTGGCCTTCCTTCTAATTTCTTCTGCAAGGTTTTCTTGTAAAGCTTTTTATGCCCTCAACAGTCTCCATTGGTCTCAAGTGTTATTCTCCTTATCTCTGGTATTCTTGTCTCTAAACACAAAATCAACTATCACATGTTTCTAAGAGTGGTTCTTACTGACCTACCTCTTTATTACCACAAATTCAGAGTCAGATCTTGGACTGCCTAGCTTCTGTTTATGATGTTTAGGCATCAACTCAATGTAAACCTGGCTAAGGTAATGCTAAGTGTGGGTAAAAAGGTAACGCTCTGTTTAGCTTTCACTGCTGGAGACAACACTGTTACCTGTCATTTGAATTTACTGGTCAGCATCAACTTGGACATCTTTAAATTCCTTATCTAAGGAATCTATGAATCTATGAATTCTATTTCATAGATCCATTCACCCTCAAATTCTCATAATTTCCATGTGACTACTACAGAGTCTTTCTTTGGCCTTAGGGGTACAACACAGACTTCTCCCTCCTGTCATATTTTGATCAGCAGAGAGTTGTGGTCTCCCTATTCCAGCTGGCCTGTGATGATCACCTTTGTGAATTTTCACCCCTGCATCTTCATAATTTCTTCCTGGTGTTTTGTTACTTTCTACAATAGTCTGTAAAGCTAATTCTTTTCATTTGAATCTGCCTATAGACATTTACAGCAGTAAATTGAAAATGATAATCTATGGAAATGATAATCTATTCTGGGCAGCAACCATTTGTACAATATCTAGTGCAATGAATTTCTGGACCTAGGCTGAGATTTCTAGGTACTGCTGCAATACACAATAATTCTTAAACCTTTTTTAACTGTCAGAGCTCCCCAATCCCCTTCCCATATCTGTCGCTTCTGTAACACCTCAGGTGCACAACTAGGGATGTAGCATATTGGCAAGAACTGGGAAATTCAAACTTGCAGGTCTGTTCTTGTGCAGCCTGGTCAACTTTCTCTATATCAGAAGGCATCAGAGGTAGTGCGGAACAAAACTGCCTCTTCCCTAATTTCAATTTATTTAGTAAATTACTTGTCTTGCAAAAGAAAAAAACATGTATTCTACAGCAAGACCCCCAAGGACCTAGTTCTCTTCCCCTCTGATAACATTGGTACACAGCTGACGGCATCTATGTGCTCTGGCTCGTAGCTGAGCACTGCCGTGAGCGGGTCTAGAGCCCAACCAGCTCTGGTAGCCCCGACCACGGGGCGCGGCTGCTCTCGGCGGGGCCGCTCCCGGCTCTGCCCGGTCCCGGGGGCCGCTCCCGGCGGGGCTGACCGGGCAGGGCAGACGCTCCGAGCTTCAGCGCAGACCTGGGCGCCTGCATTTCTTAGGGGGCTGGAGTGGATGAATACGTTCTGCTCGCAGCAGGAAAAAGGCTGGATCGGCGCGCACACTCCGTGCCCACACACAGGGTGTGCAGGTGCGCATACAGAGCGTGCGGGTGCACACGCTGGGTGTCTCGGTGCACACACAGAGTGTGTACGTGTTCATACAGCGTGTGCAGGTGCACACACAGGGAGTCTAGCTGCACACACAGAGTGTGCAGGTGCACACACACCGGGCGTATCGCAGCCGTTCCCCTCCCCGCGCTGCCCGCTCGCGTCTCCCGCACTCACCGGGGCGCGGGCCGCCCTGTTCCCGGCCGGGGCCCTCGGCGCTGCCGCCCTCCTGCGGCGGGCTCTCGGAGTCCGTGTTGGTCAGCCAGGTGGACTCGGTCTCCCGCGTCCAGCTCTCGTAGTAGCGGGGCTCGATAGCGTCGGCCCGGCTGCCCCCGCAGCCCATGGCGACGCCCTCTCACAGCCGCGGCCGCCGCCCGGCCCCCATCGCGCCGCCGGCCCCGGCCGCCTCGCCGGCCCCGCTCACGCCCTCAGCCCCGGCCCCGCTCGTCCAGCTCTCCCCGGCCCCGCTCGCCCTTCTCCCCCTTCTCCCCGGCTTTATTATCTCCGCTGTCCCCCCCCACCGCGACTCCTGGCTGTCCCCTCCCCTTCTCCTCCCGCAGCCCTCTTCCCTCCCCTCCCGCTTCTCTCCACTCTCCCATCCCACCGCCCCCCGGCTCTTTCCCCACCCGCGGGTGTCTCCCAGGAGCGGGGACTGCTGCCTCCGCCGCGCTGCCGGCTCTGCCAAGCCGGGCCCTCCGGCTGCCGGGGGCAGACCCACCCCGCGGGCGGGCAGCAGCTCTCTCCTCCCGGGTTAGGATCTGGACGGACAGGATTGACACGTACATGCCAGCCTGCCACAGCTAGCAGCGCACAGCAGCCCTTCGGCCTGTCTTGCACCCAGCTCGTGTGCCCTGACCGGTCTTGTGCTCTGTTTCACCAAGCCGTTTGTCCCTTCCCTGTTTTAGCCAGGAAACCCTTGCTCCCACTTCGGCGCTGCAGTTTGCTGCTGTACAATTAGGAACTGAAGGTGCAACACCGAGTGCTCGACTCCAGAGACACTTCCACTCTTTCCTCTTGAATACTCACTTTGGGAACCAACCAAGAACTCCTGCAAAACAGACTGTAATTTATGCTTGGGTAATCTAAGTGACAGACAAATTCTGCACTGAGTTGTATTGTTGGTGGTTGCAGTTTGTATTGCAAGAGCTGCTTCTCAAGGTCCCTGCAGGGTTGGAACCAGCCCCACGAACACTGGACACTGTGGGACCACATCCTGAGGGAGAGACTTCATCCCAGGCAAATGTTTCTCTCATGGAACAATTTTGCAGTAGGGCAGCAGGAATTACTCTTTCCCCTATGAGAACTTACAGAGCAATACAGAAGTCATGTTCTGAACTTCATGCCGTTACACAGTATGGCTGTCAGCTAAGGATTAATCCTCTGAGATCCAAAATCAAGCTGTCCATTGTTATGGGAACTGCAAGTAGGAGCACCGAGTCTCTGGAGTAACAGCTCTTGTCCCTAAGGTTGGCTCAAGATCTTTACGAGGATCCCACAGGGTAGGTCCCGTGTTCTTGTTCTGAAGGGATTCAGATCAGAGACTGCTGTCCAAGCTACCACATCACCCATCGTGCTTCCCAAAACAGATGACCACTGAGGTGTTTGTAAGCAGCTTCTCAGCCAAATACTGACTCACAGCAATCTCACTTTCTGCCTGAGGTCTGCTGACATCCCCCACCCATGTGGGTGCTGCCGACAGCTCTTGTCCCCATACTTGTGCTGCTGAGGTCCCAGGGTGAGTAGGGAAGTGATCTGAGCTACTTTTTCATCACTCTGGCAATGTTTTGGTAGATTAGAAATACTTTACTTTTATAAAGAGAGAGTTTCAAAAGAGATTACATTTCAATCAAACTGCTCCCCAGCAAATAGTCCCTGGGGCAATGGGATATAATGGTGTCTGAAGAAGCCTTACACACATCCCCCTTCCCAGGAGCTGTGTGTGCCTAGGTGAGCATAGGGCACGGCCCGGGAAAAACTGCCAGACACCCTGGAGTCTTCAAATGAAAGCATGAACAGCACATCAGTGTGAACATGAACAACACATCTCACATTGTAATTGTGCAGAACTTCCTAGACCAAGAGCTCTAAATGAAGAACACACTGGAGCAGAACCTTGGGTGAGCCTTTGAATTTTGTTTCATTTTAACTTAAAAGTTTAAGGGGCTCTGGCAGGCTGCTGCCTGCTGGCATGTGTGCTTTCATGTCGCTTTGATTTCAGTTCTAGCTGTACTTGTAGGAACTTGGTCTTCTGACACCTATTTTTATTTACACAGTTTTCAAACCCTTGAAAAATCAATGGCAAGAGAGCGACAAAAGGCTCCTCTTTCTTCCCTATTATTACTACCACCACCAGAGAAGAATTAGACCACAAATTTAAAGTGGGGTCTTAAAGCATTATATTGAAACATGTTCATTTTCTTTGCATTAGTATTTCATATCACCTTTCAAATTTCCACTTTTGGTGGAACATTGAGAAAATTACTGCAGAAAAATAATAATGTAATTATTACAGATTTCATATTTAAGCTTCTGGGGCCATTTTGATTTCGAATTTTAAAACACATTTTCAAATAAGATTTTTTGTATTACTAAAATAAAATGTTTGTTGACTCTAGTAAACAAATGGTTTCGTTTTATTTTCATCCACTCCTAGTGGAACTGAGAACTACTTTTTGAAACTGGAATTTTTCTTTTCACAGCTAAAGGAACTTCTATTCTTTGGTGTGTTTAAAATAAATTGAAGAGACTAGGATTAAAAAAGAGGTTTACATTGTTTTGTTAAAATAGCCAAATACAGTCGCGGGTACCCTTTTACCATAATGCATTCTGCATTATTGAAATTTACCCCTCACTGCCAAGTGTGCAGGGCACCGTGTTGAGGGATCTGCACCATTCTGATTCCCTATTTTTTGCTACAGAGCAAACTCTGAGGCACAGAGACACACAGCCATTGTGCAGAGCTGTAAAATACCACAGCCTATGGCAGGGAAGTGCATGTTGGCTGGCATGAAACAGATGACGGCATCTTTAATACAGCAAGGTAACAATTCAAGGGTATGAATTTGGTAATGCTAGTTTTGCATTGAGACTCATACTGGGAAAGAAAATGAACAGAAAAGGAAATCTGCCTCCAGAAACAGAAAATACCCGGGATCAGATGAATCCTTGGCCTGACTCCATCTCTTCCAGTAGTGTAATCAGATGGGAGATACTCAGCCTGTGGAGCTGGGTGGAGAGCAACTGATGCAGGGCAGGAGGAGGCTGATGGCAATGTGCAAGTGAAGAATTAAAATCTGGAGAACTTTTGAGAGGAAAAAAACTTTACAATTTGTTTTTCTTCCTTTACTTCAGCACCTGAGGTGGTGTAGCCTACCAGGAGAGACATTAAAAATGCAATTTTTTGGATCAAGTTTAATTTGTCATGCTGCTACCCTCACGCCGGGAGATGATTAAGGCATTAAAATCTGACCTCTCTTCATTAATTGCTGAAAAAGGGTGGTTTCCCACAGATCCTATTAGTGGAGCCTGGACTTTGTTTTAGCAGCTCTGGTTTTGTGCTGCCTGGTGCACACTGCAGTGATGCTTTTCCTCCCCATGCTGTCAGTGATGTCTGCTCTGTGTGTGCTGGTTTCAAAACATGCTACTTGAAAAAATGGGAGTAGGGAGCAAAAGGACAGGATGGGCAGGGGAAGAAGGGGAAGGGGGATCTCAGGGAATTTACATTTACATCTACCTATAAAATATGTTTGAAATAATGAAAAGGAACTCTTCCTCATAAAATCCATACATAATTGTTGAAGGACCCATTATTAATTTTCCCTTTGGTGATATTGGATCCATTATTTTGAATCCTAATGACCATTTCAGTGTTAGGTGCAGAAGCAATAGAAAGTTTAGGAGATGTCCTGCCTCTCTTCATTTTTTTTTTGTGTGGCATCTCTGCTGGTTTTATTATATGGTGTTAAATCTGGTTTCAGGCCCCAACTTTTCTCACAGGCCTGTTCTCTTCACCCCAGAAAGTAAACAACAGATCAGTTTACTGACCTACCCAGGATCCTTGTGGTTCAAGAACATTATTAGAGAGGAGAAAATTTGTATTTTTTTTTTTTTTCTTTCTAATAATATATTCTGTGTATCTGAGGAGAAGTAGAATTATTTATCTGTGTTATACCCATTTGACATCATCACTCCAAGCTTGCAATATTCCTGGAAGCAAGATTGCCTCTGCAGCTTTCACACTGTTGATATGAGTAAAGGATTGAGCATTCCTCTTTACTGTTGTGAACACTTGAAAAATATAATTTTCTTGCCTTAATTTCTCAAATAATTCTCTTTACAAGTTTTTAAATTTATACCATATAATTGCCACATTGCTCTGCATTAATTATGCATTTCTTTCAGTAAGGAAATAGTAGCATTCATTTATCTGATATGGCCATTCAGACCAACAAAGTTTTCAGTTAAGTATTCACAGCTTCCTGGACATGTGTGGGTGCTACTCAATATTAGCTACATGCGAAGGTTTGGTAAGACGTCTCCAAACAGCTCATAAATAGAGAGAAGTAAATGAATTAATTTCATGTTTGAAAATTACTCTGAAACAGAACCTCAAATTCTAATATTCACAGAGTTAGAGAGCAAGGCCTTGAATTCCCCCATCTGAACTTTTCAATTTCGTTTCATAATAATAATTTACTAGATAGTTAATTGTGAATAACTGTAGCCTGGCAGCACAGAAGTTTCCTGTGATGGAGTACTATAAAGGAAATTTTGTGATCATTTCTTTTCAGCTTTCTCAGTCTTTGAACCACAGCTGGACTTCAATGCTGACCTGAACTTGTCAGGTCCCAGTCTCCTTTCCTTGTGGATAGTGAGTGTTTCCCAGTGAACAAACTGTAAACTTTGCATAAGTGGGAAGTTTAGGATCAGTACAATCATATCCACTTTCCCAGCAAATAGTGAAAAACCAATACATAGCAGGCATCAGAGTGTCCTCACTGTATGGCATCTTACTGATACCTCACGACTGAAAACTGAGGCAGATGTGCACGTCTGTACAATGTGCATCGTGCTTTTCCTGTGTGCTGTGTGAACAGAAATCCTCAAAATCAGTATGTGGAAAGACAAAGCCTTAGGTTTGCCTCATCTAACTTCTGACACATTGGTAGTTCAAATATTCCGAACTGCATGAGGATATCTGCTTCATTTGTGAATTGAGCAGCAGTGCCCTTTGCTGCTTTTGGAATGCAGAGTTACCCCATTTGCAGTCAAGGATAAAAAGCAGATTGCAACCACTGCACAGAAGCAGAGGCAAGGTGATGATGCACCTCAGGTTTTGAGGAAAGTGGGAGGCTCAGGGGATAGCATGCTTGCTGATGGCTGGGCATATTTATCCTCATGGAAAATATCTCCTACTTTCCTGAGTTGAAATAGTTCAAAGGGATCAAAAGAAAGGGAGGCATGAAAAAGGTCATAATAAGGAAGCTTTGGCTGTATTACTTTGTATGGCTGTATTACACACTGAGAGGTGCTGCTTGTTCCAAACAGCCATTCCCTTCACCAGACTGTTTGGAGGGTGCAATAACCACCCATGGAAACACGTCCTATAAAGTATTGCTAGGCTGTGACAGCCCAGCTGAGAGCTCTTTCGTAAGGAAGGTATAATAAGGTCTTCCTCCAGTCCCTTTGGGTGTCCCAGCCTTGTTCAAATAAATTGGCAGCTAGTGAGATAAATTATTTTCTGGGGAAAAAAAACCTGTCAGCTATGCACCAGGCCTCATTTGAGAATGCTTAAATATCTGTTGATTAAGGTGCCAATAAAGAACACCAAGTGCAATATCCAGCAAGGATATCAAGTGTAAGAAAGAAAGGACAATGCAGAGAGAAGCTCAAAATACCTGGGTGGTGCTGCCCAGCAGAAAGAGCCATTGAGTTTGTCCCTACAAGGGCGCAAATCAGTCGCTGCTGCCTTGCAGAAGCCAACATTGGCACCAACCGTAATGTCCCTGGAAAACTCAGACTGCAAACAGAGCTGTAGCACAGAGCAGTGATGGATTTATTCTCATTTACCCAAGTCTCTGCAGAGCTCCTCCACAAAAAATCTGTTTACCTTGTACGCTGTTCCAAGACTACACTTTGTTCCTAATTAAGAAGGTAAATCATAAAACTTAGTTATGAAACCAGTATTTTATGTAACTAAGTATCATACTGGGTAAACATTTATCACTTCAGTTGTTCCTGGCAGAGCGAGCCTGAAATTTTATGGCCCTAGTACCCAAGTCTTAATTAAAATATCTTTGACTTTTTCCTTTGGATGCATTCTTCTCTCTATGGGCATTACAAAATTAAGCAGGTACTGCCACATTTTAATGATTTATAGGTAATTCATTTGTTTTGATATAGACTAGGTGCTCTATCATCCTAAAGCAACAGTGCAGGGAAATCTAAATGCAATTAAAAAGGAAGTAGTCAGACACTCCATTACTTGTGTTCTACATTAGAAAAGCTCTGTAGGTTGAGGAATTTCTAATTCAACATATACGGGGTATATATATCAGTTGACTATAAACTTGAAAAATACAATATTTTGCTGTCTTCTTTTCCTAGGCTTTCTTTCTGTTCTCTATTGTGCCAAGAGGACAGGAAAAAGGAGATGGAAACCAGCAGGACTTAATGACATTTGTGTTACCAGCATGTAAGAACCCAATTAAGAGCAATCATGCTGAATTTTAAAGCATATTTTATCATCTAAAAAATGAAATGTTCAAAAAAAGGTGAAAAAAATAATCTATATTGAATAAGTACTTGTGAATATTTCTAAGCTTCAGCACAACCTTTTGTATGTGTGTCTTCCTTCAAGCTCCAGTGGTTCTGCTGAGCTTATTTGAAAGTGACACTGAAAATTTACCTAATACAATTATTCTGAATTCAGCCTCATTCTTTATAAATGCTAATTCTGAAAGATCCTGTCCTCCTGTTCATGTCTGTTCTGTTTTACTCTGTCTAAACGCTGTGGAGCCTAGAGCAGCATCTTCCTAAGATTCCTCCAAAGTGTTGACTCCTGGGTTGGATGTGGCCAGTCCAGGGGAAACCAGAATAGCTGTGCACCACCTGTGCCCACTCCCAATGCCTTTTAGCACTGAGATGTGAAATGCAACTGTAAATATTTTGAGGTTTCACCCCTTTTAGGTTGATACACAGTGTATGACTCACTGACTGCTGCACAGAGCCAGTGTTGCTGCTGCAGAAAGCAGATGATACTGTTATTATGCAAAATCACTTCCACCCACCCCCGTGACTCACCAGCACGTCACCAAACAGGATTTACATCAGTTTCAAAATATATCTCCATTACCATTCCCATCTCAGCAGATTACTTATTTCTTCCTTCCACTCCTTCTCCAAATGACGACAACACGGCTGTGTTTTCCTCACGAGCAGAGCAGGGCTGGAGGCTGCTCCTGCCTGGTTGAGCTCAGTTTGGCAGAAGCCTTTCACTTGCAGATGGAGCAGAAACGCTGTGTTGCAAGGGCTGCCTCTCCATCGAATGACCAAGCCCTTTCACTATGATGGAGGTTTCCCTCTTCAGCTAAGATTTTTCCTGCTCTCTTAAGATCAGCTCCATTAATTTGTATCTTAAAGAGTTGATTCATCTGTGAAATAACGTCAGGTAGCACTGATCTCAGCTTGCTGTGATGTGACAGTCTGCAAATGGTGTCTGTAAATGGTGAAAACTCCAGGGCTGCTTGACTTAGATTCATTTGCCTCAGTTTAAAATTGTTACACTTTTTAACACCACAGTCAAACTGCAGTGAGAAGCCTGTCGATTCGGGAAAGGAAAATGAAGATAATCTTCTTTTAGAAAAGTTAGTTATTCTCCTGTGGTAAGACACTTACCTCAGTCTTGAGGAAGCACTCAGGGATAATAGTAAATAACAAAACGCATTCTTATTTATTTGAGGAATTCTATTAAATGATGAATTTCACGGTCCTCTGTTCTGGCATACTTTGAGTCTACATGTGAGTGGAAAACATTTAAATGTCTTTAAATATTTGGGCTTAAATTAAATTGAGAGTGGAAGGATTTGCAAATCAGAACGTGTCTGGAAATGTAGCTTTCTGCCTCATTTAGAAACCTGCAAAAAGGCAATATTCCAGCCTTTATGTTGCTGGCAAAATAAATACACACATTGTATGGAACACCGTGCCAGTACACCAGCTAGGGCAACTGTATAAAAGCTAGGATATGTATAGAAGCAAAGAGGTCTCTCAGGAAGATCTATCCTGAGGAGTATCCAACTGCTTTTGAGGAGGCATGGGCTCATTCAGGCTGAGAACACCTCTGAATTTTTGATTCACCCAGCTGCTCTTTTCAGAAGAAGCTGTGCTGTGGACCAAAACACTGCTGGAGGGTATAGTCTCTTTGTCCATTAGGTCTATCCATGACATCTTTCCAGTGCCTAGGTGTTCATTCAGCTTCACTCTGCCTCTGCTGTGTGCTGTGGCTGGATTGTGCTACACCTGAACAAGCAGAGCAGCCTGAGTCAGCTGGCCCAGAGGAGAGAGCAGCCGCTGGGAGGGCACCAAGTGTTTGCTCTTTGCACACCTGATGGCTGAGACAACGCCATGAGCTGTGACACCTGCTGTATCTGACCACAGCTGGATCACTGACACAATCCCAGAGCACTCAATGCTTGGCTGGATTCACACTTGGCAGCACCTTTATTTCCTGTTCTGTGTGCGATTTACCATAAGGATAGGGAAAAATCCCACAAATTTAAATAGCTGCAGGAATGGTTCAAAAACAGAAAAAAAAAAAAAAAAAGAAAGCAGCTTAGCAAAATAGTGATTTGAGGAGAGCTCTAGGTAAGAACTGCTGCTTGAGGAGGTTGGAGACATGTCAGTATGGAAATTACACCCTTGGGATTCAGTTAGAGATGAAGACATGTAACCCTATCTATGGCCCACTACAGTCCATGCGGATCTAAGGAACAGAGAAGTTCAGCTGCTCAGCCAGAGGGAATTCAGGCAGATAAGCAGAGCACTTAGTGATCCAGGCAGGATCCAGATGGATATGGGCCTCCCACTGGCCCCATGTCTCACCTATCATCCTACCTTTGATGATCTTAAGGGTCTTTTCCAACCTCAACAATTCTGTGATTCTACCAGCAGATCTCAGCTGCCTTATGGCGTGTGGAATAGCACTGGACACTCCTGCTCACACAGCACTAAGCAACTGCTCCTCACGCTGTCTATGGTGAGAGCTGAGACAGCCAGCTTCCATGCAGACAATACCATTTTTGCTGTCTAGAGCTGAATTTCACACTTTGGTTAAGCTGCCTTCTGTTTGCTAACCCTGCTCCTCTCACTCTTTTGCAGGAAATGCTCGCAGCATCGTTCCTTTGCTATGTTATGCAAAAAGGTTGGTTACTTCAAAATGTATTGTTTTGAGATATTATCCTTTGCCAATACTCATTTAAGACAAGGTGTTAGTAACTACATTAAAAAAACAGTTCTGTAAAGCAGCTGATCCACTTCCAGAGGTTGTTGTGAAATTCCCAACTACCTTATCAAACTTGAATTTCATTGTTGTGGAGGACCTCTTGTTCTGGTTTGTTGTTAATTGTTTGCGGGTTTGATTTTTGGTTTGTTGTTTGTGGGATTATTTTTTGTTTTGTTGGTTTTTTGTTTGTTTGTTTTTATTTTTGTTTTGTAATTAGGAAATTGTTCAAGAGGAACAATGTATCCACATAGTTATTTTAAACAAAAATGGATTTTGTATTATTATTATTCTGGTTTGACTATTACATTCCTTGGGGTCAGCTGTGTGAGAGCCAATGAGAGATACAAAAGCCTGAATTAGGAGCCTGAACTGTCCTTCAGCAAAGCAGAACAAGAGGAAAATTATAGGTTTGATTTAGCACTTTGAGTGCAATCCAAGTCTGACAGAAACAAATGACAAGAGATCATTAAGTGAAAAGGGGATGGCATGTAGCTCATTTTATCTCCAAGTTCTGAAGCTCTAAAGTTTGAAGTGCTTGAATGAAAAAATGTACTTTTTTATTAAAGCAGCTTTTTTCACAGAAACAAAAGAGAATCCTTTTCTATTTGTCTTAAGTAACACCTTTCAATAAGGCCAATTGAAATACTTAATAAATCAAAAACTGATTTTTAAGAAGTAGAAGTGCGTTTTTTTTAAAAAAGAATGTGAAGTTACCTTTACCTAATTATTGTCTTAATATATTTTCCATTAGAAAATATCCTAAAATAACTTGAAACCACTGCTTTACAGTACTAACCACAGTAATTTTTAGAAAAAAAAAAAACAAAGATGCAGGTACCACAATCTATTCTGGTATCAGCTGAGCTAATTCCTCCTAAATAGTTTAATTATGCATTTTCCATTTTTGGTCCCACTCAAAAATACTCAAGAGTATTGGGCTTGAAAATGGTATTTGTATTACTAGTGACTGCCACAGCAGTCACAGTGTGGAACATGATGGCAGTAAAGGCCTACTTAGCATCTACAAAAAATACACCCAAGCCCATGAGGTGCGTTGGTGTTTCAAGATGGCCTTAGTGCTGTCCCCTCAGAGACACAATTCCAAAAGGTTCGGTTCTTTCATCCATCTTTATTCACCTACAGTGCCACTGGACCACCTCATATCTTCAGAGGAAGAAAAAGTCCTTTGCAAAAGAGTCAGCCAAAGCGCTCTCTGCCTAAGCTGGGCAAAGAAGTTTTTCTAACCACAATCTTTTCCACAAGGTGAGAAGCCCAGGTGAAGACGAGAGGGAAACTGGATTAAAAGCACCTCTAGCTGGTAACAAAGATCCTCCCAGATATGCACTTACAAGCATTTTTTTAAATTCTTATGAAAAAATTAGCCACTATAGGTGTGTCACACATTTTTAGAAACTAACCTTCTTGGACAGTTTAACTGAAGAATTTATATTACAACTGTTTGGTATTTGGGAAGAAACTTGCTATTTCTATTTCTTTCTGATGAAGTAAAACTCATGTAAGCTTTATTCTCCAAAGTTATGTACCCTAGTTAAAAATGTCACTGATTTACTATTTAGCACAGAATTTTCCATCATTAATAATTTCAGATTTTGTTGCCACCAGGAACTAAAATCTGATGTTTTAGAGTTTCTCTGTAAATGCAGACAGAGGGATCCTTAAAACACTCTGCTGACATAATAGTTTCATTGGTGTAGAGCCAGGATCCATCAGCAGAGCAATGGTGTCAGAACAAATCCTTTTCAGCTGTGGAAATACACTCAGCAGTGCTACAATGGCATGCTAAGGCAGAACCTGCCACTTCACACCAGGCTGTGAGCAGCTAACAGCAGTGGCAGAGTAACTGCATCCCACTGGTTCAACACTGTTTTAAATGAAAATTATCTGCTGGGTGAAGAAAGAAGCCAAAAATATTTATTCTTTAGAGCAAATGACAGTAAGAAATTCTTACAGGAGGGAGCTCTGCATCACAGACATTCCTCTCTTTGCACAGATTACTCATCATGGTCTGAAAAAGTAAATTTAAATTTGGCCCTACAGTGTCTCTAAAGGTGCTGAGCACTTCTCAGTGTATGAATGCCCAGTGTAGCAGTGACAGGCCAACACAGTCTCTGTGGTGCCATAGTAGCACTCGCCTCTCCCACAACAACCCCAGAAAAAATACAGGTCTGTCACTTGGGGATGAACTGTTCCTGGCTGCATGTGCTGTATTTCCTATTGCTTCATCTAAGCTCAAGATGCTTGTTTTCATGGCTTTTTCTGGCACCTATTTAATCTCAAATTAAGTTGAAAGAACACTGACATAGGTAATTCTGATCCACAGTTTCACAAGGGGTAACTGGAATTTTTATGGATAACTTGACTCCAATAGCTGGTGAAAAGTGCCTTTTCATCTTGATTACTTGCTGTACCATTAGTAACTGAAAATCCATATGTAATTTGGTATTTCCAGACCCTTAATCAGTGGAGCATAATGAGTAGATTGGCCAAATAATCAGCCTGTCTTTTGCTTCACAGCACTTTGGGACATTGCTGATTGCTGCAGCATGATGGGCCTGAAGCCACATGCTCCAGATCCTGGTCCAGGTTGGAAAAGCCCTTAGGAGCAGATTGCAATTCTCTTGTAACAACACACAACATAGTCAACAAATACATTGTGAAATACAGCCTATTCTGAAAGAGTATTGTCAAGAAAATAGTTTTAGTAATGACTACAAGCTTTCACAAGGGTGAATGTGGCAAGTTAAACTGTTGTTTAGCTATGGGAGATAAAGACAAGAATTTACAGCAACCAAGTGGGGACTGCAGGTACTAAATACTTCTAAGAAAACCAGGCTGTTGAGAAGAGAGGAAAAATATCACTTAGCAACATGAAAACATTCAAAACTGCAGCCTCTGGCAGTGTGGCAGTTTATAAATACAAGAAGAACAAGCAAAGGGAGGAGCAGAAGAGCGTAAAGAAGTGGGGGAAAAGTGGAAAATGGGGAAGTTGGAGTTGCAGAAGGACAGAGAATTAAGGGATTCAGTAAGGAACATGCAATGACCTGTGACAGAGTAATGTAACCAAGGAGATGTGACAAAGCAGAAAGGATTGGGCTGCAAGCAGGGCTCAGGCCCTGCTCCTGGCTGCTCTGCTGTGGGAAAGCAGAGCCTTACCAGGTGAGATTATGCCATGTAACCCAGAGTGACACTTCTTACAGTTGCTTTCTCCATCATATTTACAGGTGAAGTTTGGCTGAAAACAGCTTTTGTGTTTTCTCTAAGCCGAAGGAGATAACCAGGACGTGGGAACACAGGTGGGGCTCAGCTGGACCAGCTGGCAGATCTGCTTTGAACTGATGCTATTGCTCACACAAGGTAGAGAATGGCAAAACAAACACGTGCAAGATAAAGTAACAGTGTTATGATTCCCAAGTGTCCCCAGAGACCAGGAATTCCTCCTGAAGAGTCTGAAAGAAAAAGGAAACCTTCTGCTGGGCTCTACTAGAAGTTATCAAAACCCTACACTTTCAGTATTTAATTTTAAAATCTAAGTTTGTTGTGGAAAGAAAACTTAATAGCTCAGGAACTACAGGAATATTTTCACACATCAAAAAACTCAAATCTATTTAAGAAGAGACAAAATTTTAAAAGGCCTGCATTAAAGTTCTACAGCCTTCAGCTGCAGGATCACTCCTGTTGCCATGGGTGTGGAGCAGGGTTGAACATTGCAAAAGGGGATGGTACAGAAGGTTGGAAGCTGAAGACTTCTGCTTTGATGGAAAACACATGTGATCTCTCAAATTCCTTCATTTAATATTTGGTAAAGTAAACAGTGTAGTCAAAGAATCTACTTTTAAAACATTGAAAGCTCATAATGTACCTTAGACATATACCGTCTTAAGTAGCAACTCAGAATTCTGTTCCACCATTGCAACATGCCAATCACTTCAGGCTCTTCAGTGAGAAGGGGGTATGTGCTTGGCACCACATGAATCTTTAGGGAGTACAGGCAAGCAAGACATAGTAATTATGGACAGTATTAAAAACTTCCTTGGTACTATGAGACCATGAGAACATTCAAAGACCAAACACTTCAGTTCAAACCCAAATCATACAGCAAAGGCTTTGTGAGAGCCTTACCCCAGCAGTTATTCGAGAGCAGCTCGAGGTTGCGCTCTAGAGGTGAAAAATAAAGATGTCATTTCTGTAGATGATGCAACCAAAGCAATTTGTCAGTCACAGCACAAACCTGGACAGAGTTAGACAGGAGAGATCCCTACTGAGCCTACAGAGGACAAAAGCTAAACCCACTACATCTTCGGAAAAGTGAATGTGAGGCCAAAACCGAGCCATCAGTCCTACAATGGTGTGCATGCTCACACTGCTCCTTGGAACTCTTTAGCATGAAAATATTGTCATCTGTTCAAAGCTGGCTCTCCACCAGCTCCTTGGCCTAATGAAGTCTCCCCTGTAGTTTTTTCATTGGCTCTGTCCAATGCAGAACTGTCTAAGGGTGTCCACACAGCCACAGCTCTCCAGGTCCCACCACCACCATCTTGCCCAGTGTCTCAGGGAAATACAGCATTGCAACAACCTACTTAGAGACTCCAAAGAACTTCAGGAAAACCACATTTTACTCAGGGAAGTTTCAGGAATACAAATATTACACTTGTATTTCCCCAGAGGCTACAAAATGTGAGCTTCTTGGTGAAACACAAAGCCCAGACCTCCGCAATAGGAAACATTCATGATTTAGTCTATCTGTGATTCTTGCTGTTAATGCCACAGCCCAGAGAGTGACGGAGTTCATTTGTTTATACTGATGCAACATTAAACCATCCCAGGCAGGGATCCTATCCCCATGAAGTGAAGCGTGATACCATTTGCTTCTGACTCATCTCACCAATTGTGCTCTTAAAGGTATTTATTTCAGTATAAGATAGACTACACACTGTATGCCTGGAAACAAAGACTAAGCTGCTGGCAAATATTAGAGTATTTTCCTCCAAGAATACAGTCCTGGTTGGGTGGAAGACAAACACTGCAATTGTTGACATAAGTGATGGAGCACAATTCAAACATCCCTTCTGCAGTGGGAATTCTGCCAGAAAACAACAGTTAAAGTACAAAGATATCTGGGAAGAAGTTACTTTCTAAACACTTCTCAGAAACCAGTCACTGCCTGAACTACATGTAATAGTTCAGCAGATCATAGATATATTTATCTTTCAGAAAGCTTTCAAAATCATCAACATCTTTATGAAAACTGAATTAATACAGAGGCTTAAATGCTAAGTAAAAAGTAATATTATACATTAAAACAAAACCAAAAACAAAGATCCCACATCTGCTGGTCACCGTGCACTGCCATATCCAACAGCTATATTCCTTACAACAAAATAGCCCCAGAAAACAAGTGCTTGAACACTGCAGAGGCCCTCACCACCCTCTGCTCAAGAAAATAATTAGTCTCAAGAGCACTTTATCAACGTTTACTCATACTGATGGAAGGGTGTAAAGAGGGAGCCTGACTTCTCAGTGGTGCCCAAAGAGAGACAATGGGCACAAATAGAGATAAATCTTGTCCTGTAAAAACAGAACACAGTTTTACTACCTGAATGTTTGAACACCAGGGAAGATTGCACTGAGGGGGTTGTGGAGTATCCAGTCTTGGAGATTTTTCAACCCCTTACTGGACACAGTCCTGAGCAACCTGTTCTTCCTGACCTTGCTTGAGAAGGAAGGACCAGATGATGGTCTTCAGTGGTGCCTTCCAACCTCAACCACTGCCAAGCTGTGGTGTGTCTCCCTAGTGCTGAGGTGAAGGGACCAATCACCCTCCTCAACCCATTGGCAGTGCTCTTCCTAAGGTGTGCTGTTGGCCTTCTCCACTATAGGACACATTGCTGCCTCATACTCAACTTTTCCAAAGTTTAATTTTTCTGCAAAAATGCTTTCTGGACAGTTTGCTACCAGTTTCTACTGGTTTGTGGCCAATCTGGTATTCTTCCCCAGATGTGGGACTTGACATTTCCCTCCGTTGAGCTTCATAAAGTTCCCATGTTCCTACTTCTGCAGTGTTATTGTCCCTCTGAACAGGGACCATTTGGCATATGATTACCTCTCCTCCCAGTTTTGTGTCACCAGCAAACTTGGTGAAGGTGCACTGTACCATCCTCCATGTAAATAATAAAAATATTTAAAAATGCTGGTCCTAGTATTGAACCCAGTAGTAACTAGTGGCTTCTGCATGGACTCTGTCCCACTGATTACAAGCTCGTGGCCCCATAAATTGACCTACTTTTCAGTCCACCTCACCATGCATGTACCTAGTCTGTACTCTACCAGTTTGCCAATGATGCTACAGGAGACAGCATCAAGAGCCTCACTGAAGCCAAAATAAACAAAAATCTACTGCTCTGCTCTCATCCATTGATCCAATTATCTCACTGCAGAAGTCCATCAGGTCAGTAAGGCACAAATCCAGGCTGACTACCCTTAATCACCTTCCAGTCCTTGGCACAGTTTGCTCTTTCGTCCGTTCCCAGAGACTGAGGTCAGCCTGCCCAGGCAGTAGTTCCCCAGATCCTCCTGCACTTCTTCAAGATAGACTGATGCTTGTTTTCTTCCAATAAGTTTGTGGTGGTTCATTTTCCTTAAAGTTCACTGAAATCCTCTCCTGCTCTGACCTCAGCTATGCTGATGCTCCCCCATTCCCCTTCCTGCTCAGTAAAGAGTTACTAGGTCTGCTTAACTGTCCCTTCTATAAGCTCCTGGCTAACACATGCCCTCTGCCTCTCTCCAGTTCTCTGCCCATTCTTCTTCCCAGTCCTGGTGATCCTGGAACTCACTGCAGGTTGTTGCTTTCTCACATAGTCTCATTACTATGTTTTGTCAGCTTTCAAAGGCATCCATCAGCATTGCAAGATCTATGTTAAATTTATGGAAAGACTAGTGCATTGCTATTTCAGAGACTTCTGCTGTGCAGCAGCTCTCCCCTTCTCAGACTTTGATTACAGGCACATAAATTGTGACAATCCAGTTATGTCTGCTTTTCCTATTAAGACATAAATGATCTGTTGATGCTTAATTATAAAAAAATAAAATTCCCATACTCCTCACATTCCAGAGTATACTACATTTTTCATTTCTTCCACAAATTACTCTCTAACCTAATCATTTGGCATACTTCTTGGAAACAAAATGAAAAATATCCATTTCTACACAGTTTTAACCTTGTTTCATTTTTCAGAAATCTTTGAACCACAGAAATACAATAAACTGTAAAATTACGTGGGTTTGATTCTAGCTTTTCCCTATAAATCAAATTAACAGAGACCAACTCCCATCCTGTATCCAAAGCATCTCTGTTCACCACAAGGAAGGCCCAACAATATCCAGACATCAGCTATTCCGGGCTGGTTACTAATATTTAATACTCTGCAATTTCCCCTTCCTTTAAACAACAATTTTGAGTCTATTCAGCCACAGGTAATGCCAGACTAGGTGCATCACTGAAAGGAAATGCACTGCAGGTATTTATTTCCCTGCAGCCCACAGAGAGGACCACAGGGGAGCAGGAACTGTCCTGCAGCCTAATTAGAGGTCTGTGCCAGAGCACATAGCCACACTGTAGCCTCTGGAGGACCCAAATCAGACCAGGTGGACAAGTCCTGAAGGAAACATGACTCACAGAGGATCTGTAGTAGTCTAGGTTTACTCTGAAGAACTGAGGCCTGTGGAGCAGGGGAAATATGTGAGGAAGAAGGTAAAGCAGAGAGGAATTATTATGAACGTATGATCTTAAACCCTATTCCCCATCCCTCTATGCTGCTGGACAGAAGGGCAGAGATTAGGAGTAAAGGAGTTAAACTGAGCCTCAGGGGAAAAAAAAAGGGGAAAGGTGATTCACTTTTTGTCTGCTTCTCACAAACAAAATATTCTTGAACTGGCAATAAACTTCTGCAACTCCAAATTTCCCATCTTCCCCAAGTACAGTCTGTTTTGCCTATGACAGGAACTGGTAAGCAACCTCTACATCTTGATCTCAACTCAGGAGCTCCATCACCCTGTTTTCTCCCCTGCCCCATTAAGCAGGAGTAGTGAGAGAGCAGCTGCTGGGTAACTGGCCACCGGCCAAGGTCAACCCATCACAGCCTCCAGTAAGAATTCCCCACTTTCAAACTTGCATCCTTTGCTTCTCCTCATTGCCATGTACCTCTGAGAGGTGCTCAGGAACATCAGAAGGCTCCACCTTCTCTGTACCCTCTGTTCAGGCAGTTGTAAATGTAAGCGAAATCTGCTCTTTGCTTTTCCCATCTCTTCCCCAGCATGGAGAGACATGATTCTCCCAGTCAAAGTGTCACATACTCCACTCCCTGACAAGCTTGGGTAGCTTCCACTGGACTTTCTCCATTGTGGCACTCCATTTTACCGCGTTATAGAGCCCAGACATGACTTTACAAGTGCCAAATACTGGGGAAGGATGGCTACCCTCTTGCTAACAGCCATCCCAGGAGATAGCTGGCCACAAACACAACAGGCCATGAGCAATCCCAGCTCCTTCTCTGCAGTGTGGCTTCCTGGCTAGTGCATGCCCAGCCCAGACTGGGGCATAAGATTTATTTGTCTCCCAGCACTGGACTTGGCACTTCTCATTGCTAAAGTCCATGCAGTGCCTGTCAGTCCATTTCTCCACCATTTCCACATCTCTGTATTTCAGAGAGATGTTTTTCTGTTTTTTTCTCTGTTGACTGCTTCCTCCACTTTGGATGGTGGTGTCATTCTACTGTCCACCTGCCCTCTGCTTCCATTCATTTCAGAAGGATCTAAGGCTGATTGAGCAGGCACCAGTAACCAGGGTCAAATATCCAACAAAACATTTCATACAGTACTTACTGGAAACCTAGGCCCTTACCTGCAATTGTTTGTAGAATAGCTTGAAAACAAAATCAAAAGGAGAACTAAAGTGAAGAACAGAGACAAGAGTTTAGCCTGATTCCTTCTGTGATTAGAGAGGCATGACAAAAACCCCCTTTTTACCTTCTAGCAGTGTACATGATACAGTGGGCTCAGAACCAAGATGACGACCTTTGTGTGCAGCAGTAACAAAAGCCAGTGGAAGTGGCAGAGCTGGGTGGTAAAACTGAAAACCTCTTCCACTTGGGCACACTTTAACAACCTGGACAACACAGTAAACAGCTGTTATCTTCTGTAAGGAAATGAGAAGTGGGAGAAGCAGAAGTGGACCACAACAGGACACCTGATCTCATTATTTCCCTTTCTGTCTATAAAAATAGGAGGAAAAGCAAATACAAATGTACAGAGAAAATATTTTCATAGACATTAAACCCTGTCAAAATTAGTAGCTAGATGCAACTCTTGCTCTCAAAAGCTAGACTTCTCTTTTAATAATTAGAGATCTCAATGTAGGCTTACAAAGTTAGCCAATTCCTCAAAGGTGCTGCTGGGTTATGATTAGAGATCCCACAGTTGAAAGCTCTATACTGCTTGGAGCCACAGCACTGTTATTTTCAGTTAGGGACTAAATGAGAAAAGAATACAGCGATTACTTCAAATACTAATTTTGACAAATCAGCACTCCTCCAGTCTCACTCTTGATTCAAGTCAGTTTTAAACAGTACTGCAGCTTTTACTGCATATTTTACTACTCAGACAGGTAGAATACTTGTAATAGCTGCTACTGAAATAAATAACTCCTCTCCATCCACATTAAAAGGAAGCTGTCATAGTACCTGTGTGGTAGAACAGATGTCGCAAAAAAAGTGAGGACCTAATAGAATAGTATTCAAAACCACAAAATAAGTCTCAAGCTTCAACTGACAGAAAAGAACAAAGAATTATCAAAAATCACAGCTCAGCCTACCTCGTTATTATCCCAGCTTGCCACCACCTTCCCAATAATTGTCTCATATCTTTTCTTTAGAGTCACAAAGACACAAACATGAAAAACATCCGTACATATGTTTAGTGTCCAAACAATACAAAGCAAAATTAATTCCTGCATCTCTTAAAAGTACTTGTGCTGAAGCAAATTGCATTTCTGTACCAGTGTGTGCAGGATGCAGCACTATTAACGACTTACATTGCTTCAGTTTAAACACAACTATCCGCAATTTTATGCGATACAAGAAAGTGACACATTTGCACAGGTATGTTTATTTTCCCTGTGTTTACAGTGCATCAGTTGTAATTTTAAACCATTCAGAAAGCACGATTTCATATCAATTTTACATACTTTACATCACAGTTCAACAACATTAACACAGTTGTATCTACTAAATCAAATTAACAAAATGGCCATGAACATTTACACTAGTCTTCTGTAAACAAGTTTTTTTTTATAAACAACAGTAAATGGAATTAACACAGACCACCATATGAAAGAGGGATAAGCTTTTCCTTAAATAAATCTCTCTGTTTATAAATACTTCAATTCTCTCAATATACATTTACAGACATAGTCAATTAAAAGCTGGTTACCTACACTGTTCTTTAAAAAGAAAATATCTAGAGATGGACCACAGTGTGTTCAATTCACCTATCATAAGAAGCAAGCATATGATTAGTAGAATGTTAAAAGTATTACTATACTTCAACCTCACTTCTGTTTGTTTACACCAACACTGAGAGGATTGTCATGTTAGGGAACTTTTACTTGAATTCCAGCAAATTACAATCGATCTTGTAGTACACATATGGGTAGTACTCCTGTTGGCTGAGGTTTAAACCTGGAATATCCATAGTTGCCTGCAAATCAAATTTTGAAACCAGTTACACTCTTACAGTTCAGACTCCAATTAAGAAGTACATGAAATATTCATGTGTTTTTGGAAGCAAATAGGCCAGGTAAGACTTCAAAGCTTATATTTTCACGTTCAAGTGACTGCTTAAATAAAGTTAGAAGTTTGACAAATGACTAACAGCATTTTTCAAAAGTAAATACAAAGCGCTTTTTCAAAATCTAAGTAGTTCTCTATCAATAATTCACATCCATTGCTATAGTATACACATCATCACTACTACATCTAAACACTGTCAGTTTCTGATAAAAATGTTATAGGATGCTAAATGATCCAGGGAGTTACATAAGCTCAGCATCTTTAATTTTCACCAAAATTATCTCACAACCCTTTTCCACAAAAAGGCCTTGAAATACATTACATTCAATATAATGTTAAGAATCTTTTCTAATGCAGCTAAACTCATGACATCTTTAGTCAACCTTTAACTATGAAAAATCACTGCTTTTCAATACAAAGCAAATTAGCAGAAAAAGCCTCCCAACAAACCAGTTTTACACATGAAAATGAGACCTCTACAGATGGAAAGGCTGATTCCATTTTGACAATGATTCAGCCTTCTTCAGCAGAGGACTACTATGCTAACTTGTAGTCTGTATCTTTCCATCAGTAGTTGGAAAGAATGCAGTAAGAAAAAATTACATGTGACTTTTAACCAGACAGCTCTTCAAATATATTGGTTGCAACTTTCAATACCATCTGCCTTGCAAAAGTGTAAAACAGAAGCAGTATTTTTTAAGGAGACAAAATTCTCTGTACTGTGAGAAAATGAAGAAATGGAAAGGTACAGCTTTTTAATGATGCCAATAGACATTTTGCTTTGTTTAAACATACTAGCAGCAGTTAAAAAGTACTTACATCAATGATAGCTGCTGCACTGCTGTCAAGATGTTTGTATAACTCATACAGAACTTCCCTCAGTTTCTTCATTGTTTTCTTATTAGGCTGAAGCAGCATTGCCTGGAAGTTAACTGGCAAACCATACCTGAGGATGTCAAGAAGAAAACTATGGAAATGCTGAAATAAACCTTCTCTCATAATTCAAAGCAGAATTTTATTTTGAGAAAGAATCCTAATGCCGAAGAGGAATTTCTGCTCATTTCCATTTTTGCAAAACCATTCTGTTTTCTACCAAGTTTAAAATAACAAACCAGAAGCCTAAAGATTTTTAAAATAATTTTAAATCCTTGCGTATTTAGCATAATTCTCAATGTTACCTGAACACTCCATTAGTTTACTTTGCCCATGACACTTGGTGGACAATGCAGTTTCTACTTAATCCTCCTTTCTAGGAGTGTGGAAACAGCTGCCAAAATTCCAATCAAGTTCAGCTTTCTTCTTTACTCAAGTTTTGTCTTCACAATAAGGCCATAGCAGCACGAATGCAAGTTCACGTGATTTATTTTCTTTTTCTCCCCTGCTTTTTTCAATTATGACAACTTATCAAAAAGGCTAAAAACACCCTGTCCTTTGCTGCCCACTGTAGGAAGATCTTCACCTATAAAAAATGAAGTTCCTTCCTTTGCAGAACAACTACAGCTGTTCAGTCAAGCTGTTCTTGACTACTAACAACACTTGTGGACAGTATGAAGAAAAAAAGCAGATAAATTTTTTAGTTAGAATACTGAGTGGTTTAATACTGAAAACTTTTAGACTACAAAAAGAATGTATTAAAGAAAAAGCATACATTTCATGATGCCAAACTATGTTACTGAAAGCCCAAATAGTTTTTATCCTGAACTACTCAAATTCTCCATTTAAATATAAGATGTAGTTAGTTCTTGTTACAAGCAGCTCATAAAGTAACCTAAAAATCAGCTAACCCGTCTCCCTGCTAGGTACACAGAATCTGTAACTCATAAAGCAGTAGTGAAAAGGCTATCCAGGAGAAGATACACAATTACCTACCTCAAATATTTCACAACTGGCAACAAGAGCTATTGCCACCAGCTATTCTTACTGCCCTACTTTTTGCTTCCTCTTCCCAGAAGAGCAGGATTCACATGCTTCAGTTTGGTAAACCCAAGCTAGATGTAAATTCTTACCAAGTCTAGGAAGAAAATCACTATTCAAATCTGCCTCATTACCTTAAAACAGATTCAACAAAAACACGTAATGCTTTCACATGAATCCATGCAATGAAAGCTTCACTGAAATTAACTTTCAGCCACCGAACCAGAGGCCCCTGTGAAAGAGAAGAGGGAAAAAAAAATTAAGCTATTCAAACATCAGAAAAAGACTCAGCCCATTATGCATGTTTGACAGCTACTCAATATCTGCACCATGATAATAAAAGACAAGTCAAAGACAGAGTTCACTATGGACATAATGGCTCAGGAGTGTTTTGATACAAAGTAAAGGGACATTTAATGAGACTTCCCATTGTTTCTTCAGTTCCTCATCTCAGTTGTCATGATCTAACTACATTAAAGATCCTTTAATAATACCTGACTACATAATTCAAACACTTGTCCATTTTCAAACTTCAAACATTATGAGCTGCAATACCAACCCTTGGTTCAATGCAGTGAGGAGCACTTGTGCTGTAGGAAATTCAATTATCTCAGAACAGATTAGCTGGGTGGCAGGCTGGCTACATGTCACCCTTACAGTGCTTTCTCTGAATCAGAACTTCATGAAAATTTTATGTAGCAATAACAAGTCTTAGATGTCTCACATTTCTAAAATGGCCACTTTATTAAGACTTACAAACTGTTTCTTCTTGTCAGTTGACAGTCTATTCATTTCTTCTTTATCGGCTTTCATCTCCTCTTCATTGTACTGGAAGTCACGGACCATAAATCTGCATTTGGAAGTGAATAAAATCAAAAGTGCCTATCTAGAGATCCTTCAAACCATGAGAGACAGAATGCACACAAGATAGAACTTACTTATATTCTCTGGCTTTGTGCTTGAAGTCATCCACTGCCTTCCTGAACAAGGTGACATTACAAAGGTAGCTGTCTTGGTCCTCAAAGAGTACGCTACACAGAAAGAAAACAAACCAAGTGTCAGAATTAATCAGGTTCAAGTCAGCACAGAGCAGTCACACAGTACCACATGTTGTACTTTACTGCTACAAGGCAAGACATAAATGCAGGGAATTATACAGGATTTAGTTCCCAAATTAAGCACCTCATACAGAATGTAACTGACTGCTCTTAATTACTCCCTTCATAAATGATGGCAGCTTACAGTTCACATCCAGAGACTTCATCGTACAAAACCACTTCATATGATATTTGTTAAATTAATAGTTATTTAACAGAAAAAGCAACTGAAGCTGCTTTAGACTATAGACTTATTAGAAATGCGTGTTTTAAAGAAAAATGAAATGGATACAAAATAGAAAAGAATACAAATTAAAAAATATAGGTTGGCATAAGAAAATGTTTCTTAGGCCGTAAAGATGACCCCTACATTTACTATTTTAAATTTAAAAAAATATTGCTTATTTTGAGACTTTACCTTAGGAAAAAAAAAAGCTTGAACAGATTTAGACTGTTCCTCAATGTCATACTGTCTTCAACACAAGCATTACCCAACAGTTTCACAAGCTGTCTTTTCTTAAGCTAGCCTTAGGCCATGCCTTCCCAATAATTAAATAAGAACCACTAGCAGGTCTTCCAAATGTGAAGCTATCCAGAGCAAGGTCAGATTTTTTAACTAGCACAGAATGGGTAATATCAGATTTGGCTGATCAAAACCTCAGTCTGTCACCTAAAATTAACCATAAATCGATGCTTTGTGCATGTGGACTTCATCTTTGATGTGGTTACAAAGTTGCTAAAGGTGAGTTTAATCTTGCCCACCACAGCACCTAGCACCAGCTTGATACCAGGAACCCAAAGAGACAAGCTACCTTTCTTTGCACACAACAAAACCATTTACACTTCCAGTTCTCCATTCTTTGGAAGTTTTCAAAGAGTTCATACAACTTGCTTCCAGTGCTGTGAATACAGACCTAAAGCTTACCTAAAGCCAGCATTTGTTGCTTATCACCACCACATTCCAGCTAGAAGCTGAGTATATCTGACCAGAACTAAATTAACTTTTCAATTTTCTTACTCCTCTCACATAAGTTTGATAACTTTGTTAGAGTTAATTTGATTTTTTCCTCAATTATTTGATCATATAAAGCTATAAAGCTAGACATATTCACAAGTTCTTGATCAATCTTTAAAATTCAAAGCCTTTCTAGATAAAGAACACTCCTGAAACACAGCACATGAAAATATGCGATTTAGCATTTAACAACTCACTTGCTGGAACGTGGTACAACCATCTCTGCTAGTGTTTCATACTGCTTAACCCAGTCATTGTAATTTAACCTAGAGAATACACAGGTTATTGTTAGACTTTGAATCTGAGATTAATAGAACCATTTTCTTCTTTAAAGGTAAAAATATTTAATCATCACATCTTCCATTCCAGGTGTAGGTTGTCAGAAAAAAATAAGACTCAAGAAACGCTCAGTTCTCCTCATGCTGTTCTTATAAATACTGATAAATAAACTATGATAGCAAAGTGATAGCAAATATAACATATTTTCAGTCTTCATGTCAGTTTACAAGTCAAACATTTTTTAAACCGAAGAACTATGAAATTAAATCATCATTAAGTACAGATATCAGGGGACCAAATGGAATTAACTGTCAAGGTTAATCAGAAACTCCTCATGCAATTCTGCTCTTCTGAGCAGAGGAATACTTCTTCCACAATTATAAGGTTCCCTAGAGTGCTGCACTTGCCTGAAGGACTGGGAATTTTGGAAACCCTGCCTTTCTGTAGTTGGTTATGAAGAGGTTCCATCCTTTCAAGAGCAAAAACAAGTCAAAGAAAAATAACAGCTGAGATATTCTAACCACCTGCTTTCAGCTAAAGCCACCATAAAACTGTTTTGCTTTCACCAGAGCTTGACATGTGACAGACTCTAATGGTTCCTGTGATAGAGAGCCAGTGGGCTTTTCATAAATTAGCAGCTCTTTGCTTGCAGCTCCAGAAAGACAGTCAAGGGTCATTTTCTCATTTTACAATAGTTTTGAGGGCATCTGTATCACCACTTTCCTTGGCCAGGGAAAAACATGAGATTTCTGTTGTTCAAACATTTCAAATAAGAACAGCCTGTTCCCTCAGCAAGCCTTTGACAGAACATAAGCAGGGTTCCAATGGCAGAGACTTAAGTAAGTAAAAAAAATATATATATATGCATCACTGTTCAGGCAATCTAAAAATGTACAGAGCAAAGCAGTAAAGAGTTCACTCACTAAGTGGTGAAAGTTGGCACAGTCCTATCCAGGATAATTTAATGATTAAGCCTTCTAATGTAAAACAAGTCATGTTTTTACTCAGCACTTATTTTCATAAGGACGCCATCTGGAACATGACAAGTCATAGCAAACACTGCATAAGAGACAAATCTAATTTCCAGTTTCTTCAAGAAACTCATGAGCACTCAGCAGTCCTTATGATCAGTTTTTTTTTGAACAAAGAAATGCAGGCACAAACACCCACTTATCTCTCCTGAGCATCTTAACAGTTCTGTTTGCTCATCTAGGAAAGCCCCAAGTAAATTCAGATGTCATTCTTACAGTATTATAGGGTTGTGAGATCTATTATTTGATTTACATCTCTTATTGTATTCTGCTGTTAGGATGAATAAAACTTACTTCGGCACAATGACTAATAATGTGACCAAATATTCTGAATCAAGTACAAAGTCCTCTTTCTTTACAATATCAGCAAGACTTCTGGTTAGCAAGCTTCCCCTGCAGAGAAACAAAGACAGCCAGAACAATTAAATGTCTAACAATTGAATTTGTCTGGATAACAGTTTCCAGTGCTTGATAATAATGTCCTTATACGCATTTTATATCTCACTCTCCAAAGTCACTGAAATTTTTATCAGTAGCTCCACTGCTGTGCGTCATTTCCATATTCCAAATACGTCATATGCTTAAGTGGCCACCTTGTCTTTTTAAAAGTTATTTAAAACCACAAGAACCATTAAAACCATTAACTGTGGATTCTGGTATACAGAGCCCCAGAGTTATACCTAACCTAGCACAGTTCTACATACAGAACACCAATGAAAACATAAAGCAGTATCTTTCCTCATATTCATGGAAGGCCAAGAATGCACATAGGTTTAATGGCATTCAGCTGACAAACTGCCACAGCTTAGCACAGAACTTATGTCTCACTCCTGACACAGCTTGTCACATACTGTCATTGGCATGGCCCATGGTTCTGAATCAGCCAGCAGGCTTGTGCCATTCACTGTAATGGCAGGGTTCAGGCACATTAATCAACCACATTTGCAAAAAACTACGGTACCTCAACCATACTTGAGATAATCATCATATGTACGTGACAAGACAACACGCACCCCTTGTTAAATTTATTATCTGCGTGTACACAACAGCTGTCTCTGCTGGTAAATTCTGAGGGAAGAAAACCAGCTATGTTGGAGAGAAGGAAAGACTTTCTTATTTAGACAAGACACTAAGTAGCAGCGTTACACGCCACTAGCATCAAGCTCCTCTCAAAAGGCCCAGCAATTTATGCTATTTGTACATGCTTTTGTGATTTCTTAATTGCTTTCCAGTCACAAGTAAGTTAACACCAATCAGACAGCTAGTAATAAATGTTCTTTTATGACAGCTGCTCTTCAAGATTGATAAACACCTCAAAAATACATTAAGCTTAGAGCTTGTATCACTTCACTTTTTTTAAGTTTTCATGCTTAGATAACGTTGCTGCACTACATCAGCAAGAAAAAAAAAATACAACTTACGCATTCTTTCTTTCCAAATTCTGAAGATTCCCTTTCAGGTTATTGTATGCCGAGGCTCTTGCTTTGAGATCATTATCAATCTGGTTTACTCCCTTAAAAATGAAAAGAAAAGGAACTCTGTCCAAAGAACTAGAACAGAACTTATGTTCAGCTTGCCACTGCTGCTCAAGTAATGCTGGAGGATGGATCTGAGAAGAATGGCTTAATTAGCATGATTAACCAAAAATTATTCATTCCCAGCTAGATAACTTGGCAGTAAGTGGAAGAATACAAAACAAATGAAGCACTTTAGTACATCGTAAATGACCAACCACACTCGTATCAGTGTGTACCTTATACAAGGAAGTGTTTTAAAATCAGTGCACTCAGAAACAGTTGGGTAACTGAAACAACGTGGCCCAGTGTTGGTCTGGCATTATAATGCTGCCTACAGCGTCCTTCACTGCCGCCTCACTGCAGTGTAAAGCATGAAAAAATTCCCAGGGACAAGTTTCTGAACATTGTCAAGGGACTCTCCTTTTATACAGACTTACACCACTGACTAAACATTTTGTTTGGATAAAACACTTCAGCTTGGAGATTCAGATATGATTTTGTTTCCACAAAATAAATCTCTCTTAAAAGCAAGGTCACTTAATTAAATAGTGACCTTGTTTATGGTAACACCTATGTTGGCTTGTCTGTAGCAGGAAGTCATCAAAAGCCTGAACATTCTGTTAGTTTCATGTGGCAACACATTAAAAGCTTGCACATTTACAGATACAGAAATCCTTTAGAGAAAAAAACTCTGAAAATTACAAAATTTAACAGATGAGTACCTAAGGCTATTTATATTTAAATCCTTTGACTAACACAACCTTTAGCAAAGCAACATGCAGAACATTTCAGCAGATGTCATACAAGGCATATACCTTCACAAAAACTTTTTAATACTACAAATAGTAACACAAGCACATTTTTTTCATCTTGAAGACAGCAAAAGGGGAAAATTAATCACAAGATATTAAGCTAGTACCTTTGTGCATTTCAGCTCTTCACCAGACTAACAAACATCTGCCTATTCCAAGGATCAAGACTTTCAACAACAGCCCAACTATGCATTACTAATGACAAAACCCACAAACCTTCCATACCAAACACTGCCTTTACAAAACAGTTCCCTTCAGCATTTCCTAATTGACAATACTCTTAATTGTTCTCATTTGTAGAGTCAGTAAGTCTTTTAAAAGATGACTGCCTAGACAAAAACCTGACTGAAGTTTATTGTAAAAACCAACCAGCTTTGCTTCCTACTGAATGTTAGAGAATACAGAACCACAAAGCTCAAGGTCACAACAGAGTTTTTGAAAATAAATGTTTGTGAAATTACCAAATGAAGCAACAACACAAACTTCTTTTTTGCGAGTAGAATTGGTGAGTAACTCACAAAAGTCATTGCAAAAGGAGGCAGACTCACAGCACTGCTAAGGAAAGTGCCAGTGTAACATAGTGAGCCTATTTCTACGCCGAGCGATCCCAGATATTTAAACCACTTAGGCAGTCATTGGCAATGAGTGTCTTGCAGCCAAAAAACTGAGCTGTTGCACTTCGGTGCATGCCTAGGTTGCTGGAAAGGTTGGACTAGGCACTAATCATATTGAGATTGTCACCTTGCATAAGTCTGATGACTAATTTAAAATTCAAATAATGACTCAATTAAGTGACAGCTCTCACATGGCACAGATGCCATCTCCAAAGTTTTCTGTATTGACACTGGAGTTCACAAAACTTCTGAAAGTTAAAAGCTGAAAAAACCTGATGGATAGTTTCAGCAGATTAAATTTATTTTAAATGTTTCTAACAATGCTGTAATTTCTTCTCAACTTACAATTGCCATTACTCATTTTGACAGACATCAGAATCTGCTGTCGGAGTGAGTGAGGATGATATAAAACCACACAGGAAAAGTAGTAATTCATTATATGACAAGCTTTTCAAATTATTTAACATCAACATGTCAAGAGGCTTCAAAGATTTTAATTAATGTACTCTATCAGTTTTCCCATATCTTCATTTTGGCATGTGATTGCATGAAGATTTTATCTTTGTCAGGATTCCTGCCTTGGGACAAAACTGTTTTAAGTCCTGTGATGTCATCTCCTATGGGTCATTTCTACAGCAACATAAGGCATCTTCAGTCATCTTCCTTCTCTTCTCTGCTTTATGGACACACATCTGTGGCTCACAGTTGAAAATATTTTATGAACTATTTGAAATCAGATTTATGACATAGGTGTCCTGAAGCTGTCCCTACAGACCACAAGGACAGGGAAACATGAAGAGAAATGGAAACCCTCAACAGGATGACTCAGGTTGAACTCTTGCAGACCTGTTTCTCTGCATTTATTATCCAACCTAACAGGTCAATGAGGTCCCTGAAGTAGATAAAGAGTGCAAGAGTCAAAGTTCAGGTTCTAGAGTACAACTTCGTTGAAGCAGATTATTTATCTAGCAGGCTCCAGGACATAAAATAACATGCACTGAATCTTTGATAATTTTCAATAAAGAGCATATCTCTTCATGTCCTATGTGTCCTTTTCAACAATTTAATCTCTGCAAAAACAAGTGCTGTACTTTAACAGCTGTAAAAAGTTCAGTGCTTCATTTTGGTACCTTCTTCTGAAGAAGCAAATATCATGTGCTAGTGTCAGATATTATTATTCTATAACATGACCCCTTCTGTAAGATGTTTTTAATTTGCAGATCTTCAGAGCCATAAGACAGCCAGTCATCCTTCAACAAAAGACCACACTGCAGATGTTTTCCAGGAATACTTACTAAATGTAACTTGCAAAATAAATTCAAGATGCAAAATTAAAGTGACAGTCCCAAAGAAAATACCAAAAAAGAAAGTATTAACTGCATTCTAAGTTAGCTTTGTAGCATATATTAAGATTTTGTAATCTCTGCAAAAAAATAATGTAATAGTTTCAGGAACTGGCAGTTATAGCAAAGCACAAGTCTGCCAGCACTTACCCCTATCCCAATCCCATTATAATCCCTACACATCCACCACCAAAGACTGTCTCTACAGGTACCCAGAACAGCCTCTTCTTTTTTCCAAGTTACATATACCTGGTTAGTAACACAGGCAATTCCAAGAGCCAGTCATCAGACTAAAGAAAACAGGGAAGGGGAAAAAATAACCAACCTGAAGAGGCTGGGAAAATCTTAAAGCAAGGGTTGCCTACAGAGAACTCTCCCATTGCCTAAATCAGCCAGTCTCTGCTGAGGACCCTGTACAGGCTCACAAGCAAGTACAGTGCACATTAAACCCTCCATGTATGAAACACTTTGCCAAAGTAAAGATGAGGAAAATGCATGACAACTCACAAATGAGCTTTCTTTACATCTAACAATGAAGGTTTATTTCTCCCCTCAAAATTGAGTGCCACGGCTTTCAGAATGTAAGCTCCCTGGTTCACTGCTAACAGCCTACAAGGTTTGAGAACATCAGACAAATATGCTAGTTCAGCAAAACTGAAATGTAAACACCATTTCCTGGCTATTTATTTGTTAGTTCAGTGATCCTAGGAAACAAAAATCAGCAAAGAGAGCATGATGGCCTTCAGGGAGCACTCTCCAAATCACAGCCACATCCTAATGTATTTCTTTGGCTACTAACTGCTACAAAGTTTACTACTGCTGTTAGCTGACAAAAACCAGACAAATTGCTTTGAGAATAAGTTTTGTGCATAAATATCTCAAGTTCAAGTAGGGAAATTTTATAAAGCAAGTTACCTTACCTTTCCAATAATTTCTGAAATATTCTTCAAAGATTGCTTGATTGGATATTTGGCCATATCCCATTGGAACCTCGTTATATAGGTGACCAAGTCAACTAAAATTTTAAAGAACTTTAAGATTAACAATAAAAAGACTACTGTATTATATTCTATGTAGAACTGCTATAACAGACAAGAACTGTAACAGACTGAACCTTCCCATGTGTGGAACCTGTTGCTTAAGAAATTTGAAAATAATCAAGCTGTAAATTATCCATTACCTCTGCTTTCAGATATTGGTTTCTCCACCTCTGTAGCCCACAAATGACATTTACTACTAAGTCAAGGATAGCTGGAGAACTACAGACAAGAGCAACTACTTTTTGCTCTGTGTGAAAAATGTGTGGGAGAAGGGAAGGTTATGATGGCAGAAAAGGCAGTAATGACCACGTGGCTCACTTGAAGTGACCGGTTTGTACAGCTATGTACAAAAGACACTACTCCAAGCCCTTATCCACTCATATTAGCCTCTCTTGTATCAATACAAGAAGTCATAATTTTATTAAATGGCTCTGAAATAAAACACTGGTTCAGAGAAAAGTGTAGCTCTTTACTGAAACGAAATGCACACTGAAACCCCCAAGATCTTCTGGGCAGGGCTGCTCTTGATCCATTCATCCCCCACCTGTGCTGACACTGAGGGTAGTCCTAACCCAGGTGCAGCTCCTTGCACTTGGCTTCCTGGTACCTCGGTTTCAGGATCACTGCCCTCCCTTCTATAGTTTTAGGATACATTAGGACACCATGGTTAACACTTTACCTCCATTAGCCAGAAGATTCTCCTGAACTTTATCTTTACTGTCTTCTAGAACATCAGCCATATATTGGGCCACCTTTTTTACAACACTGAAACATGAAAGATAAAGATACATTAAAAAAAAACAAACCCAAACAACAAGACCCCAAACCTGCCATTTGAGAAATACCATTCATTAAATTGATTTTAAACTGCCTGAGATTGGATAAAACAAGGATGATGAATGCTCTACATCCAAACTTTCTGAGAGCACAAGCTGAGCTCAGTATCTGAATGAGACCAACTTCTCAGAAGTATTCCACAACTTTATTTAAAATCTCTACTGCTGCTACTCACCAGTTCTCAACAAGGTGAGGCTACCTCCCTCACATTGGTGTTGACTTCAAGTGTAATGTCACTATATTGCAAAATTTTTTTTTCAGTCTGTTGTACTTCCAAAATTCTAACCCCTTTCTAGAAATAGAGGTAGAAGTCAACAGTAATTCAAACTAAACACAAGGCAACCCTGACAGTGCAATCTTACACTCAAGACCTGCCTTCCTGAAAAGCCATGTATAATATTATTCACACACACCAGGCCAAATAATTTCCTTTTCTATTTAAAAACATCTACTTAAGATTTCTCTCCTTGAAACAGAAGATGGCTCCATGAGCTCTGGTTAGGTGAAATTTTGCTACCTCTGCAAAAAAACCCCCAAACTTTCAAAAGGCCATTAGTTTCTTCAAAATGAATAGGTTTTGCATTTTAATATTTATACTGTTTAAGCATTTCTATGGATTAGGAAATTAGATGGTTACTTTCTCAAAGTGTGTAAACAGTATTCCTGCTAAAAGAACAAGCTTTTACTTTATTTCATCACCACTTCCTGCACCTGTCAGGTTCAACTCTTAACAGTTCTCCAGGACCCAGCACCACACAGCACTACTATAGGGAGAACCACCATTCATCAATGCACAATATTCCACAATTGCATCAGAAGTTCAGACTATTTTTCTTTTTTCAAGAACAGATACTGTGAAAACTAGCATCTTAGCTTTTTTAAATCTTAGCTTGCTGACTGCCTACAGAGGATCACTGTGATACAAAAAATGCTGAAAATAACCTGCGTATTATTAGGACTCAGCAAACCATCACATCATTATTCTAATATTTTGTATCCTAGTAAAAATAAATTCTTACCTCTCCACAAATGCGTCCAGTTTAGCCAGCTCATCTGACAAACCAACCAAAACATCCAGTGTGCCAACCTAAAAGCAAAGACCAAAATACATTAGCAGATGTATACAAACACAGAAAGATAAAACCAGCTAACAGTAAAAGCTACATCTCTCAGCAAGTATCTCTACAGAACTACATAAGATGCTGGACTCTAAGATTTCAGACATCTTGACTTACTTAAGTCACACTGTGTTTGATTTGTTAGATACCCCCACCCCTTCTCAAAGCACCACAGGATCACATCTAACTCAGCAGTTTGGTGCTCAGTTTCAGTTCTGCAATCCAGCCATCCAAAGCATGTTAAAACAATGTCTAATGTCTACACTATGAAATTACTGTATTTTTCACAAGGCAGTTGCTTCAGCATTTAATTCACAACTTTAGATCAAATGTGAAATTTCACTGATCAGGAATCTCAGCACTGAAGGCAACCTGGACATTGAAAACTTTGACAAGACAAGAGTACTGCAGCAGTAAGACCAACAAGAGCCTGGACTTTTTCCATCTTGGGTAATAAAAGATCTAGCTTGTCTACAAGCTTCCACTCTTTCTTCTCTTCTCCTCCAGAAAACACTTTCTTCCCTAATTTCATGTATCTAGAGTACACATTTCTCACTGAAATATTACAGGGCATAAATGAATCTTCTGTCTAGCCAAGATGCTGTTAACATGTAACATATTTGTAGCCTAGCATCTACTTTCTATATATCTGACCACTCAGATTCACATTAGTCCTTTTCTGTTTAGCCTTGAAGCAGAAAGGAACAGAATTACTCAACCATAACTACCAAATGACTTCCCATGCCCCACCTTCTTGTGGGCCACAAGCAGAATAAGGAAGCTCATTTTAACTAGTCACTTATAAGCCCTAGGACAAGCAAGTCCTTAAGCAATAAGACTGTTGTTCAGTGGAGACTGTTTCAATGAGTTTTAACTAAAGGATCTCACTGCTCAAGCAGTTTCACCAGGTCCACAGAAGCCAGACTATTTCCCACTACATATAAGGTATATTCAGCTTCTGCCCCTTTCAGGAAGCAGAGTAGAAACATATCCTGATGATTGCACTAAACCAACATTAACTACTTTCACATTTTGTTACTATTTGCTTCTCACTGAATAGTTCAAACAGTTGATTTTTTTCCATTTTCCACGACACATTGGAAGGTCACACTGGAATGCTCAGCTAGAGATAAATCACCGCTCTAATAGAAGAATGATAACTTGGACAGAGAAAAGGCAGAGCAGCCTTTTGATAAACTCCTGTATGGTTTTTAAAAAAGGCAAAACAAAACAGTCAAAGGAAATTTTCAATAATCAGATCACAAGTTCCTATTTTTCTTCTCCAAGTAATTGCTACCATTATGACATCAAGACTACCACTCTTGGAAAAAACTGCTTTATTTGCTGAAAGAACACAGGCTGCTGAATCTTGAAAACTTACAGAGTGAACAACTAACTCAGCAGTTCAGAAAAAAAGATAACTGTTGTCTGAATTATTTCTTAGATCCACACATAAACATCAAGAGAAGTCAATTGTTTCCTCTAAAATGTCTACAAGTTTCAATCTAGAGGAACAAAGATGATGCAAAACAAACACTTCTTAGGACACTTCTTAGGGGGTTTACATACCTTCAAGTCTGGAATATTGAACTTTGAATTAGTAGAAAGATTGTTATGTTTTGTAGTTGCTGCATGTAGCTTCTCCCATGTCTGTTGACAGGTTTTTTCCCCAGGAGCAGAAATCAGCCAGAACTCTGTCATTTTTGTGCCTTTATCTCGATGTTTGTTGATTCTGAGGATAAAGGCAAGATGCTAGCAAAAGGGAAGCAAGGGAAAGAAGAAAAAAATATCTACCATTAATACAGCAGTCAAAGCTTTGCCTGAAGAAAAACATCTCATTCCATATTACTAAAGAGCAGTTCTAGTCACTGTAAGAGATTTTACCAGGAGTATCATGTGCTTTCAAATTAATTTTTTCCTGTCTTCCAAATCACATTTACACAGTTGGAAAATCCTTTTAACCTGCCTGTCCTGTATGTTAAAGTGGGCTGAGTTTGCAACATTAGCACCTTTCAACTGTAATTTCATAGAGAGATAAAAAAGCAAACAACCTAACTGAAAATAAATCAAATAAAACAGGATCCAAATTATATTTTCACAGCTATACACATTTTCCAGTGTCTGTACAACAGACTACTTCTTCTGAAAACATCAGGGGAAAAAATAAGAAAAACGAAACAAATTCCAACTCTGACATATCTTTTCCAATCACTTTTCAGATTAGGACAGTGTTTTAAAGTAAAAAAATGCCTAAAACATTTAAATGCAATAAAATCTAGTTTATTCTTTCAAGTAAAGAAGCTTCTCCTGGCAGCTAAAAATTTCAGCTAAAAGGAGAACACTTTCAAGTCTTGATATATGTTATCACTGCAGATCATCAAGAAGATGACACATACTGGCATTAGTAAAGAAAGTGTTGGTACTACACAGGACTGATTTTGGCTTACTCTGCAGACATGCTCAGGAAATTAAGAGCATATATGCTCTTTTGTCACTATGAAGCAGAAACAGCTGGTTGAGAGTTACTGGATGTTTTTAATAACGAAATTAAGAACAAAATCAAAGTGTACCTTGCATAATCTAGATGTCAAGTGCTGGTATCTGCAACGTCTTCTGTGGTAGCTTTGAATGAGTAGAGACTAACCTACATTTCATGAGCACAGACTACAACAGTCAATTTTTATTTTTTTTTTGAGGGAGAACAAATCACATGTTGTATTTGTTAGAACTAGTACATGGTAGCAAACTTTGCCCAAAACAACACACATAGGTCCTTTGTCTGTGTGTTCATTCTAGGGGTAGAAAGTTATCAAGGGTGTTGAAATTCCAGGTAAGATAAAGGCCTGTTTGCTGACTCTTTTGCTCAGCTACTCAGGAAGCTTAAAGCTGAATGAAGTTTACCAGCCATTAAGTTACTATCATGAAGCACAGCCTGGCATAGCAGCCATCCCCCCTGGACTGGAGGGGCCTTGTTTCCAGCAGGAGATGATGACAGCCAGCTCCTGAGGCCCCTGATAGCACACACTCTGATGTCTGCCACTGCCCCAGCAGGCATAGCACAGCCACAAACCCAAACACAGACAGTGCCAAGGCAGGTCCAGGGAACTGAGAAATCAGAGTATGTGCAAGACCAGACACGCAGCACCAGTCACAACCGCGCTGCAGGGCCTCCTTGTTTAGAGCCAGCTGCAGTATTTCACGTAACAGTCTCCACAGGAGGTCTACTCATTATCAGTGATTTGGAACAAAACTAAATTTCCTCCTATTCAGACTCCTGTGAAGCATTATCTTCCTAAATACATGCCAGACTTGGCACAGGAGAGGTTCTCCTACACTTCACTGAACTCTGGCCCTATAAAAGGCACAGCCAAGTTTACAGTAAACTTCACCTGCTCAGGGAGACACCCCTACAGCTGACACACACCCTCAAAGTGCTGAAGCTTCATATTTTTTTTGTCCGGATTTGACCAGACTAGGAATAGAGAAAAACTGTGGAATAAATGTTGGATAAACCAACTAGGTGGTGGCAGCAGCAACTTGCAAATATCTAAGTAAAAGACAAAAGAGCAATAACACAGAACTCCAGAATCCTACTCAGTAAGACACAGGGAACATTGCATTCTCATGTTTTCCACAAACATCAGTACTCTCTAAAGAATATTTATAAAGTTTCCAGAAGTGGCACAGAAGGAACAGTTGTAGCTCCCAGGAACCATTAAGTCACTGGACTTCTCTTCCCTTCCTCCCTCACCATTCTTTTGTCCGTGTGGTTGGTTTTCCTGAAGCTCTGTTCCATTTCCAGTAGTCATGGGAAGGAAGATGATTTCCCATTTCAGGTAAAATGAAGGTATTATCAAATACACACAAGGGAAGAAAAAGCCTGGTAGAAGAGTTCTAACTGTTTTACATGAGGGGGCTTGAAATCAGAACAATGGAGAATACCAAACAAGAAGTGAAGAAAGGAGAAGTGCCACAGAATGGTTTGAAAAACAGACACAAATGCTCATCAGACAAAAAATACACACAGACTGACTGTAAAATGAAAGCCAAGCAAATTAAAGAAAAGAACCACAGGATAAACCAGGAAATACCAAGTGTTCAAAATAAAACCTAGAATAAGCAATAAGAATGGGTAGCTTGTTCACAACCATGTACCTCTATGACCAGGACTTTTTTGTAATGTACAGTGCTTCATCCCTATGTTATTAGAAAAGCGAATTTCCAAAGAACAACCTTTCATGCGGTATACCACAATCAAAAATAAAACTTATGAACAAGTGTCTTCAGTGCTGTACCCAGAAAAACATACAGCGATGTCAAAACAGAATCTCAACTACAGCACTGCATTTTTCTAAAAAAAAAACCCCAAAACAACAGAACAACAGGACAAGGGGCAGGGGACAGTTGCTTCTATTCAGCTCACTAGGAAACCTCAATTTACTGATGCGACTTAGCACTAAGTCCCCAGGGTGTCACTTCTTCAAGCTCGCTTTCAGAAATCACTTCTGGCGCTTGGCCTCCGCGTTTCATGAACAGAAGCGGCCACAACGAGGAAGCCGGGGGAACTGCGCCATGGGAGTCCCCACGCTTGTGCGGAGGCGACCCGGGCCCGGCCCCGGGAGCGGGGGGCGCTGCCCTCGCTCCCCCCCGGAGCCGCTGACCCGGATCACGGAGATTAGATGCGAACTCCCACAGCCCCCCAGCCGCCGGCTCGGGCTCCCCAGGCCGCGCTGTCCCTTCGCCCCCCGAAGTAAACCCCCCCCGCAGCGGCAGAGCGAAGGCCCGGCGGAGCCCTGGGAACCGCGGTACGGCCGGGCCCGGCCGGCGCTGCCCTTCGTGCCGGGCCCTGCGCGGGCCGGCGCCGGGGGACGCCGTGCGCCGGGGGAAGCCGGGGAGCTACGGTAGCCGCTCGGCATAGCCCAGACATCCACCCCTCTGTCCTTCCCGTGCCCTGTCCCCCCCCGGGCCCGGGCCCGGCCCCGCCGTTACCGTCACTGCTCCATCCCCGGCGCCGCCGCCCGCTCAGCCAGCGGTGGGTCACGTGACCCGCGGTCAGCTGACGCCGCCGCAGCGCGGGCGCGAGGGGCGGGAGGCGGTGCTGTGACGCAGCGCCGCGGGGATTGCCGGGTGCGCCGGGGCCGCGGGTTCGAGGGCCGCCCCGGCGCCATCGCTGCTGTGCTGCGCACCGGCCTGCCGGGTTCAGCCGGGCCCCGCTATCGCCACGGGTACCGCAGGGCATGGACTGCCTTAGGGCCCGGGCCACCTCTGATATCTGGGTTTGATTAGGTAATTGGCGTGAAAACCGCACGTGGTTCAGGCCGGCCCCGTGTCAAGGAGGCTTTGTATGATTCTGCCCTTAGGGAAGAGAAGGATGGGTCGGGTATGAAAGCGTGTGTGTTTGTTCTTGCTGCTTCCACTAGATTTCCCCCAGATTACAGAAACACAGGGTCAAATATCTACTCTTAGAAAAGACCTCTGGGATCATCGAGTCCACCACGCTGAACACCCTCATCTAAGCCAGACTGCCACTGGGCGCCACATCCAGTCTGTCCTTCAGCACCTCTGGGGATGGCGACTCCACCACCTTCCTGGGCACGGGCAGTCCATTCCAGTGTTTTATCACTCCTCCAGTGAAGAAATTCCTCCTGATGTCCAACCCCAACCACCGCTGGCACAGCTTGGGGTGATGTGTCTTTGTGCTGTCACTTGTTACCTGTGAGAAGAGCCCGACCCCCACCTGGCCCCAGGCTCCTTTCGGGCGCTGTACAGAGCGACAAGGTCACAGCCGAGCCTCTTTTGCTCCAGGCTGAACAGCCCCGGCTCCCTCAGCTGCTCCGCACAGCGCTGGTGCTCCGGACCCTTCACCGACTCCACTGCCCTGCTCTGGGCTCGCTCCAGCTCCTCAATGTCCCTCCTGAACTGAGGGGCCCAGAACTGAGCCCAGTATTCGAGGTGTGTCCTCACGAGTGCCCAGTACAGCCGAGAAGATAAGCTCTTGGAAAACAGAGTGTTGGAAAACAGAGTGTACTTCCAGCATCACATCTATGGGAACGTGTGCTGAAATGCTTTACTGCTGACCATCTGCAGTGAAGGCTTGGGAAAAGAGGCGGCTTGCATGCAGGTGACAGTGGAAAAAACATGCACTTGAGAAGAAACTGTTGCTGTTTTATTTTTGCACTTAACCCCATTTGTCTTAGCTCGGACTAGAAATGCTGAGTGAAAAACAGCAGATTGTAAATGGCTTTCTTGCTAGCTGTATTGTGTGAAACTCCCTGTCACTGTAATTCACAACATTATCTGAAGAAAGCAGAAACTGTACACGAAAGGCAAACTATTTTGGTTCGCTGGTTTTAGGGAACCAAATAGCTTGTTCCTATTTTCCTTCAGTTGGGTGGGTTTTTGTTTGTTTGTTTGTTTTTTCATTTTCCAAATAGGCAAGAGTTGGAGCCATTATATAACTGTGGGTGGCTTGTGGGGAGCTGCAGCAGAGAGAAGGCACAAATATGACCAGAGATATCAGAAAGGTGACTTCACAGAGCTCCAGCCCAGCAAAGGATGCGGCTTTGTGATTCTGCGAGCAACTTCAGGCCCTTAGTCCTGTGCTCTTCTCCCTTTTAAGTATTTAGAGATGCAGAAGTTCCAAAGTCTGCTTAGTCAAGCTCAAAGTGTGAATGTTGTTAAAGAACCCTTGACGTGACAGATCTGTCTTCCTTCAGCCATTTATGTTGTCCTTCAACCACCAGAGGCTGCTGAAAATGTTCCCATTGCCAAACTGCCTACAGCCATTTAAAGTGCTCTTACATGCTCCTGTGGGTACAATTTTGTTAGAAAGGATTTTCTCATATAATATAAAAAGACTTACCTAAACTAGCACAGTAAAACAGAAACTTGCCTACTGTAAAAGTGGGCAAACTTATTTTTAAATCCCAAATTAACAATTGCAGCAAGAATAATTTCTTAATGGGTGCGTTATTAAGTTTTCAATGAAAAATCCTATAAAATTTCACAATAGACGCATTTTCTCATTATTATTGCAAGCCATTTCCTCAAAATGTGGCAATATATGCCATATGTGAACACTAACCAGCAAATACAAGACATTATCTGTGTTATTTTTGGAACAAGATAAGATTTTTTTTAGTGATCCGTAGCTCCAAGCTATCAGACGGAAACTTGGCATCAACCTCTATAAATAAACAGAGTGGTTAGTAAATGATACTCTAAAAGCAGTCCTTAAGAGACCAACAGCAAGCATTTCTAACCTGCAAAATGACAGCATGCTTGTAAAACTGCCAGAGAGGATTCTGAGAACAGGCACCTATGATCTGCTACTTAAAGTCCACTGCCTAGTGTGCTTGGTTTTATAATGATATTTGCCATTTGGTTGACTGATATCAATGAGGTACAAAGCAAGCCTGTAGGCAATCTATAACTCTTCACTAGAAAACAAACAACAAAAAAAGTGATTAGCACAAATCAAACAACCAGGATATTAGCACCCATGGAATAAATGCACAATAACAGTGAGCTGCAATATGGTCTTTAAGTGAGCTATTGGTGAGAAACTGAAGCCAGAGGTGCAATAATTATAAATGTTATTAGGGAGAAATCTGTAAATAGTAGTGTTTAAAACCACAGCTGCTAAAATAGGAGTGGATATATGGTAGGCTAAATAGATATGTTCACTAATATTTTTATAATAATACTTCCCTGTACCATTACTCCATCTAGCCTGACAGGGATATTTTTATGAAGACTCTGAAGCCTGGAAAAAAATAGTATACACTTCTCTTTTTTATTATTTAGAGAATAGAGAGAAATCTATTAAATCTATTATTTAATAGAGAAATCTGTTGAAATTTCATTCAGGGAGGAGGGAACTGTTATGTGTCTTTTTGACGTCAGTTATTTTCTGTTGTAATTTTTGAAAACTAATTATCTCTTTAAATTGTTGCGTTGTAGTTTTGTTCTATAATAAAAATGTATGTCAGAAATTACTTTGGTCAGGTATCTGTGTAGGCCTGTATTCAGCTTTGAATACCCGAATGTCTCATTTTTGTTGAATACTTTTAATATGCACAGGCTAAACACAGATTGACTTGAGTGTGCACCGGGCTGCACAGAGGTATTTGAGATAAAACTACTTAGGATTGAGAAGGCTTACCTGGGAGTTAGCAAGAAGTGGTGGGGGCAGGGCTGCCCTTAGACATGGACCTTTTATCAGCTGCATGAAGTGGTTGCTCTTTTAGATCTCTAGAGTGAAAATCAGAACACATGAGATAGGTTATGAAAGTAGCTGCTGCTGTTTGAAAATCCTTGTGATGCAAGTAACCCTACCCAAGGTGAGGGGGGTCCCACAGGATTTATGTGACCCCGGGCACGTGTGCTGCACCCAGCAGCGATGGGGAGTCCCCAGTGAGGGAATACACGGCAGCTGTGCAGGAGCCTCAGCCAAAAAGCTCCGTGCAGGCTGCTGCCAGAAGCCATCCAAGGACTCTGTCCTGCAGAAGCCTCTCAATTGTGAGTCCAGACTGACGTTCCACATTCCCTCGCAGCTGCTGATGGTTCCAGAATAAACATGGTGAAAGCTTTTCATTCTAATGTGATGGCTCTTGACATCTCTGGTCATTTCTGAGGGAAATACAGGTTTTATTTGCATTCTGATTATTCACCCATTCTATATTTATTTATTTGATTTGTAGCCAAATTTTCTCCAATGATTATTGCAGAGCTGTGTGTTCTTCTTTGATATGTGGACATATACAACGGAAATCATCAGAGATGGTACAGATTTGCTTTTTGGTGTCCCCTGAAGCCATGCCTCTCTGATATTTTACCAAGAAAAGCTGACAAACTGACTTGCTGCAGACAATGGGAATATTATCATCAGTTTTAACATGATCATAATTTTACTCACAGTTTTATTAATATGTCAGTGGGATTATTTTTTTTTATTCTGGTAATAAAGGTGGTAAAATAAGGTTTCTATACAATTTGCAGGACTAAAGCCCTAAAAATGGAAAGTTATCATTTTAAAGCTGAAAAATATCTGTAGATCAAAAGATAGGAAGAATAATATTGCTGTGCTTATATCTCAGTATCATGTTGTGCAGTATTCAAATATCTGAAAAATAAATCACATCAGGTAGGGTCACAATGTTCTGTGTAACGTGGGTAAACTGCAGTATAAGACCCCATCTTGCAGCTTCCATCAGTTTGGCTGATATGAGAATGAGATAAAAAATACTATTGTTTTCCCAAAATTATTCAAAGAAAGTGGAGAAAAAATTATATTATTTGGTTATTTATCTTTATTTTTCCTGGAGGTGCGTTTTGAAAGCATCTTAATAAAAAATACCTATCAAAGCACACTGCACTTTAATCTTTCCTGATGTTGCCTGGGAGACACAAGCCTTAAGATTGAAATGTAGGTCTTTGAAAAAACATGTTTGCAAACTGTAGCAATGTTTTTTCTTCAGGTAAGCTTTGTGCTGGAAACAGTATGTTACTTCCCTAGCTGCTTCTCTGTTTTAAAACTTCATTCCTGACTTTCAGCTTCAGTTCAAGGACTTGAGGAAGATGATAAATCTGAATTTTACAAAGGTTTTTAAACTCCTAAATTACCACAATTGACATTGAAGTCTCCATTTATATGCATTTTTGCATATGAGCATTTAATTATTCTTTACAATGTGGGCAGCATGTTCAGGAAAGGTGCAGAAATATTTAAACCATCATGCCTGAAAAGCTGTGGGCAGGCTATACTGTGACAGAGTTGAAATCCATGTCCAAAGCCTGTTCCAAATCAAGCTGGGAGAAGTTATGAACAGTGTTTTTGATCTCAGTTGCACATTCATGGACAGCATTGACCACTGCCTCCCTCATTCCAAACAGGACAGAGTTCTCAAACACTCTACTGTTAGCTGGGAGAGCACCTGATTTATGGAAGGGGGCACTGGAAAGCTCAGCGTTGTCACAGATCTGTTTCAGAGCCCCTCATTTTGTGTTCTGGTGTAGAGACAAGCCAGTGGAGGCTTCTCATGGGGCTCCCAACTCCAGGTTTGCATTGATCAGAAGGAGCTGGCAAGGCTGTAGCCCCGTACAGTGTGAAACACCTGGGGACACGTTCAGCCCTGTGGCTGTACAGCGCTGCCATCCACACCCTGCTGCATCCAGAGCTCTTATTAGTCCCATTCTCAAATACTCCAGAGGCAGGCAGTACCCTCTTTGTCCAGTACACCTGTGTCTGCAGCAGAGCCCAGCTGGCCAGGCTCAGGCAGCAGAATTTTGCAGGGTGTGCACAGTTACTAATCTGTACTTGCTTCAGGTTTAATCTGTACAATGGAAGAAATCTCAAAGTCCAGCAGGGTCTGTCAGCAGATTGGCTGGATGCTTTAGGAGCTGTGGGAGAAGCCATGAATAAGGTCTCAGGACACCAGTGATGCCAGGTAAATCTGAAGTTAAATGCCGGAACCCCACTGTGAACCTACACTGAATTAAAATTCCATTTAGATAATTTCATTATCATAGAGTAGTATTTAAATGAGTTATATGGCTGTGTATTCTGGAAAATGGAAACCATATATAGTCACATCAGTAATAGCAGTAATGGGTTGGCAGTTTATGTTTTATGACAGGTTAAGAGGATACGAGTGACAATAAAGTACCAACTGTTATAACCTGGCACCTGGCTCTAGAAACACTCATTCAGCCTAGCAGGATTATGTCCCTTGTGCCTTTGTAAATGACACTTTGGAACACAAAAGTTGCTGACTAAAGAAGACATAATACAGACTACCACCACAATAGTTCTGGCAAGAAAAGAAAAATCTCTGTATTGCTGTTGTATAACTGTCCTAGACAATTTTCCTTTAAAATTATTTTTTAAAAAAAAATTTGAGTAATTCATTGTGTGCTCATAAGTTCTCACTTTCCTCTCATTTAAACCATTTGGTTATAATCCTGGCCAAATATTTTCCTCATCACAGCATTATATTCGAAAATGTTTTAGGGCATATGTTGGTAATTAACTGCTTGATAACAAATTGCAAAAGCAGCTTATAATGTCATCATCTCCCTTCTGTGTTCTTGTCTGCTGGTCCTGACCCACATTACCTCCCCTTTTGCCCAGCATGAGCAATCTGCAGCCACATAGTGGACTCATGTGGCTGGAAAACCACTTTTTTCCATCCCCTCGGTTATTTTTCAGTTGAATCAGTTCTTTAATCTAATCTACTCAGTAGCTGTAAGTATGCAAGTGCTTGAAGGACAGAGCTGGTGGGAGAGCAAGAGGCCCAGAAGACACAGGAGCACTGAGCTGTACAGATGATCCGTGCAGCACTTCCTCTGAATCTTGTTGTCACGTAAATATATATATATGTTTATGGTTTACATGGTGTTATATGTTTCTTTTGCTAACTACAGCAATTATGTCTGCTACATACAGAATGAAAAAGATCATGTAAATTTTGTCTTTACTTCAAATTTCTGATAGAGGGCAATGTTAGAACATCTTATCTTCTGTCCTTGTTTTTCACAGTTTACATACGCTGGTATGTTTGGCTCCTCACAGACGTGCAGCAGCACTAATAATTCACTCAAGGTTCCTGGGAGCTGAGGTTTCATTTTGTCACACATACCTCCAAGGCAACCTCATGGACTTTGTGACACTTATCACTGCCAGTTTATTTTGAATTTTCCAAAAGGATGGTGATTTACCTGCTGGTAAATTTAGATCTTTGACTATAGTCCCCATTTCTTTACCAAAATGAAATGATCTCACAGGAGGCACTGAAGTTTATGGTAGCACTTAGTCCTTATTTATAAGGATAAATGATAACCAGCAATGGCATTTTGAATATTTTATCTTTGAGTCTATTCTGCAAGCATATTCCAAAGTTCAGACAAGGAGCACATTTTATTCTGACTGACACTTGGAATGCAGAAACACAATAAAATTTTTCAGTTAATTCCATCACATCCCTTGCATCTTTTTGCCTTTTGTTTATTCTGGAGCTAAAAACATTTAAGGTCTCTCTTTTCAACAGGCTCTTCTGGACTTGAGCTAAATAACATACTAGATTCTTCGATGTCAAATTCCTTCGAATCACATTTGTTCTGCTTGGGTGGATTAGTAATGAGATCAGCAGTGTTTCAATTAAACAATGAAGATAGACATGAACTTGCACTGAATTCCCTGGATTTGGAAAACACAATGTGAAACAGCATCTTCTTAAAATAAGGATGGATTGAGAACAAAAGGGATAGCTGGAAGAACTGTTGACACTTGTTACATGTATTTCAGACAGGAGTAAGATACGGAGGCACCTTTTCTTGCCTAAAATGCAGCTTGGATGGCAAACAACCAAATTTGGTCGATGCAGTTCCAAGTTTCATGTAAGGCAACGCCTGACACATTGCAGGTGAGAAAGGACATGTAAAAGTGTGAATAATAATAAATTATAACAGCAACAGCAACAATATCTCTTTAACACTCTTAAATCTCAAATATATGTCACCCATACGTTTTTATTTTAGGAATGAGGAGAATGAAGCATTGGGAAGGGATCTGACTTGCTCCCATTCCAGCAGTGTTTGAGTGAAGATTGAGCCCAGGCTTCCAGCCCCTAGCACATGGTCAGAATGGCCCCACTGTGGGAATTGCTACCTTCTCCAGGCTGTCTTTTCTCATCAACAGCAGCAATCTAGGTTTGTATTTGAGAATGCATCTCTACTAATAGGACTGCTGGTTCTTACCATGCAAAGGCTTCACTTCCCAGTAAAGAAAATGAGTACAGGAGAGCTTCAAAAAGGACAGAAATGGTGCAGTTCAATTTGGGATCATATTTTAAATTAACTGTCTAAATGCTGTATTTTACCTGTGTTTCATGTAAAAATGTATGCAAGAAGGGCATAATTGCCAATGGGAAAAAATGGCCTTCTCTGGCCATGACAGAGGAGAAGGTCATCCAGCTGGACAATAATTCATGGAAAACCTTATTTCTTCACATCATTTATAGAGAGAGAGACATTTTTGGCAGACAGTGTTTCTGGCAGTGGAGAGCACACCTCGCTCACAGAGGTTCTTGGTGGATCACTTCCCTTTCTGTGCAACTGAATAAGATCTCTATGCTAACTTCAGCAACTGCTTTGGTTTATAATTATTAGTGGGATAGTAACTAGTTTTTTCTTTTTTTAAGGGTGTTGTGCATGTTTTATTTCTTCTTTGAGCAAGTTAATTGGTCTTGACTTCTTCACTCTCATGTGCTTTTCTTCTTCTTGGTGTATTTCTCCTATATGCCCATTCTTCCTCACATGTTGTACACTGATCTTCTCCTCCCCTCCATGAGCCCTCCAGGGCAATGCTGTCTTGCAAGTGAGGAACCACTATGATTGCTGTGATGTGGTAGCCCTGATTTGGAGGTAGCTCTTGAGTTTCTGTCACACCTCTTCTTTAACAACTCCTGGGATCTTTTGGCCCAGGGGCTCATGGGTTTCCAGGCTACCTTGAGCTAGAGTTTATTCTGATCTGATCTTCTAGCTGCATCACTGGGTTTTGAGGAGTCATTACCTGCTAATACCTGGAATTACATTTATACAGTAGATTGGTAGGAGCTACTGCATGCTGTGGTCATGAGGACAGAGTGCATTGGGAAAGCCTGGATGTGCCTGGAATGCGTGCCCAGATAAAATGCCGCAGTTGTGGGATCCACGTGCAGCAGTGCAGCCCTGCAGGGTGGAGCAGGTTGCCCAGAGAAGTTGTGGATGTTCCTGGAACTGTTCAAGGCTGGGCTGGATGGGGCTTTAACAACCTGGTTGAGTGAAAGGCGTCTCTGCATATAGCATGAGTTTGGAACAAGATGATCATTAACATCCCTTCTAACCCAAATCATCCCGTGAGTCTCTGATTCCATTTATATCTCCATGGTGAAGTAGATCTCGTGTCTGTGTGAAGGATAAACAGCTGAGCAAGGGCTGGCCATGAGAAAGAGTCAGTGCCATTCTGTGCCTCTTTGCTCTGCACTGAAATGGTGATAGTAATGTACAATCCACAGCATGTCAGCTACAAAAATAAGTAATTTAAAAAAAACCCTTATGTTTACATTTTATTCATATTTGCTCCTTTCTGATGCCACTGACAGTCCCCACCTTTGAGTTTTTCTACACATCCCATGATTTATTTTTTTTGATGACCAAGCAGCAATTGGGCAGAAACCAGTGTAATGTTGTAGACTCTTCCAGTCCCTGTTGCAAGCATTGTGACACTGCCTCTGTCTCAATGCATTTGCAGAGAGACCTTTTGCCTTGGTAGCTTGCACATCCCATTGGTCTTAATTGCACACAGCCAGTCTGATGGATAAATTCAGACTGTGACAACTGATAAGAGCTGGTGCTTGCAGGGAACCCAGGGTATTGGAGATCTAATACTTGATATGTCCTTTGCCGAGTTGGAGATGTGCACAGACTGCTGGATATTTCCACAAGTGTGATTATATTTTAAATTTGACTTCTAAGTACTCAAAGCAGGCTATTTTTACAGAGTTATATATATTTAAATAGGTTTCTTTAAAGTCCCCCTTTGTGGAAAGGAAGTGTGCAAGGCTAATTATGGTTGAGCACTAGCATATATATCCAAGGCCATAACATACCTGCAATCTAACACATGTATCTGATTTTGAAGGGCAGCAAACACAAACTCCTGGGAGCTTCCACCTCCTATCCAGTCACTAGGTAGTTAATTTTTGTCATTTTCAAGTTCTTAATGAATTTATACAAGACATAGAATACACAAAGGGGTGAAATCCTTCTTAAAAGGAAAGCCACTGCCACCAAGTCCTCTAACTATTACAAAGTCACGCTGTTTTTAATGCAACATTTACATGTATGTCACACCAGCTGTTTTGCTGGATTAGCCACATGACTCACATAGTATTATGTCCTTTCCCTGACAGTATTCAGCAGAGGAAGGGGCAAGAAATGTCCTAGTTGTGTTTAGCTGAGGATTGGGGTAAACCATGACTGATTTCAAAATTTCAATGTGTTGCAACTCTGAACACTGATGTTAGTGTTCATGCCCTTACCAACTTCTACAGAGTTCTAGCCATTGGTAGTATCTATCAGCTGGGAGTCCCACAGCTGAACTGTCTCTCATAGAAAGAATCTAACTTCATGTCACTCCTAAATGGGTCACACTTTGATTTCTTCAACTCTCCATTCCTCCTTACATCAGGAGTGAGAATAGAAATCCACACTACACATTTTCTGTATTGTCATTACCCACTGCATTTTTGTTATTCATGTTTCTGCGCTTAAGCAGACTTTTCCATCTCCAGGCTTATCCACCCTGGAAATAAGCTGTTGTTAAGGAAGTTAGAGTGTGAAATTGAAGGTCAGTATTATTTTGCACAAACCTTTTGTGTGGCTATTCCTTCTCTGCACTTGGAGGGCTTTTTAAAATGTGTTCCAGATTGCTCCTACTGCACACTGGGAGCACGTTGTGAAGGTGCCCGTTTACTCCCCACAGCTCAGATCCTTTCCCACTATACCTCAAGAAGCAGGGCATATGTGCTGAGCCAGGTGCAGTGCACAGCAATAACATCTGGGCAGAACAACTATGTCCCCTGGCAAGCTCCACTGCTACCCTTGTGCAAGCAGCCTCTCTGGAAGGTTGTTGATGACCTCCCCCAAAGCTTCCTTTAAGCCCTCTGACTCTATTGTTCCTGAAATAGGGTGAAGTGCTGTCATTGTGTGCACAGGCATGGCTGGGCACAGTGCAAAGGAAAGGGCAGAGAGGGTTGTAGGTAAATAACTTGGCTGCAATTTTGCAAGTTCTGCATAATATAGAAGATTCAAGTGATAAAAAAAGGAGAAGGTAGAACAGAAATGTCCCACCATTTTCCATGTCTGCATTTGCTGTGCAGCCCCAAATGCTTTGGTATTCTGATTCCAGGAGAATGTTGTCATATGGTTGCGTTTGGAGGTAATCTTGGTATAATTCCTTAGCTTTTAGAGCAGTAGTATGTCCCAGGTGAAACTCTGCAGAGCTGTCAGTTTTATTCATTTGTTGTTTGTTTTGTTTTGGGTTTTTTTTTTTTAATTTACAGATTATTTGAACATTTGAGCTACAAGAGCGATGTAGAAATCATTTATTCTGTAAGGGCTTTTCCCTTAAAGGCAAGCTCACAGCGTAAAAGGTCTCCCAGGCTCTGTGGAGGGCTGGCAGGAGTTTCTGGGTGAAGGCCAAAAATATGTTCTTGCAGCAGTGTTTCCAAACTGATGGCACTACAACAGAGGCAGCTCCACTAGAGACGAAGCAAGCAAACCCACGCTTTGGCAGGATGGGGAGTTCTGCCTGCCTAAATGCAAGGGTAGCTGTCATCTTTTCAGTTTTATTTGTCTTTGCCTAAGGCACTGAGAAGAATTATGTTCATATGGTAAATAAAAATAGTCCAGGTAAAAATATCCTGTGTCTTTATCCTCTCACTTTTATCTTACCCAAGAGTTATCTGCATCACTTGGGAAAGCTGATACTTTCTGAACACAGCACAAGCCCTATATAGTGGTGGGTGCTGCGACTAATTACTGGGTAGTTACAAGTGCTGAAAAGAGCAAAGAAGACAAACCCCCTAAACATTCCACTGTTTTTAGTCTTGCTTTAGCTGCCGTGGGTTTAGCACTCCTTTCAGCTGGGGCCAAGAAGAGGTTTCAAATGACTGGTGCAAATGGACTAAAATTTCAGGGTAGCACATGCCTGGGAGGACATTCTCTTCTACCTAGCTAATTCCCAAAATATAATCAGCAGGCATGGGCTGAGCTGAGGAGCCTCTCACTTGTATGGTGCTTTACCCTGCTGGTTGACCTAGTTGCTGATGCAGGGAGTTACACACAATGCCAAGCCTGTTAAGTGACTGCAGATTTCTTTGCACAAACAAGCAAACAAGAAATTAAAGAAAAGCTTCAGCAATGCTGATAAGCTTGTAGGGGCACTTAGGGCTTGTTTGTTTGATTTGGGATTCAGTTTGGCCTTTCTTTGAACCCAGCTAAGGTGGAAAGCTGTAGTAAGCTTCAGTGCAGCACACGAGGCCAGGGAAGGCCAGAGGTGGCTGCAGCTCCCTGGCCATTTGGGGCTTGCAAGAGCAGAGACAGCATCAGTCCTGCTCTGTACGTCACGTTCCCCAACGCCCTGAAAGCGTTTGCTCTGTCGTGCTGGTGTCGAAGAGATAAAAGGAAAGATTGAAACCATCTGTGCTATAACACACCCTAGTCAGAGGTGTCACAGGGTTTCTGGGAGATGAGCAGCGTCAGTGACGTTTCCATGCCTGCTTACCCGTGATTATCGTATCACTGAACATTAAAGAGACTTTGAGGAACTTCGAAGGGGCCTGAATTGCGGTGGAAAAGTGTGTAGCAATTTGTGAGCAGTTGCTTGATAAGGACTACATCATCCTTAAAGGATCATTTAGCTGCTAAAGGTCTAAATCCTTTTCACTCCTAAAAGTACACAAATACAGAAATGCAAATACAGTTTGTACTAGCCACATGTGTTTTAGGACTATATTTAAACACCAAGTAAGTGTTCTGGGGTAGCCTTTAAAAGTAATTTCAGTAATTTTAGATATCTTTTTTTTCAGTAATTAAACTTTGTTTTTAGTACCAGGCATTTAGAACAATGGAGTGTAGGAGATTATGGTAATATATAATGATGGTGGAGAAGAGAGGCTTGCTCCTGTAGGAAGCCCTTATCCTGTAACACAGATATGCAGGAACTGTTTTTATGTTCTACTTTGAAAGATTACCTGTGAACATTTTAAGAACTGAAGACAGGATTTATGATGCACAGAGAGAAGACAGATCTTTGCTCAGTAGTATTGCTGCTCAAAGAGCCAGGCACTTTACTGGATCATTTGTTGCTCTGACCTTTTTCAGAATATTTTCGTCAGGTGTTTTTCTTATTTTTAATACATCTTCAGGCAGGGAGAAGTGACCTCATTATTTTATTATAAAGAAGAACCATGAATTTTCCTTCTTGGTTTTACTATATCTATGAGGTTAGTGATGTGTACGCATTGTGGTACTGGGTAGAAGACTACAACTTGTGGGTAACATTCAGGGCTGTGATGCTTTAGATGTGTAACTGAATAAGCCAGGAGCAAATGAAGCTGATCTGCATATAAAATAATCTCTTAATGGAAAGGCGCACGAAGGTAGACAAATCTTGCTTGTTGCAACTACATTTTTAGGATCCTAAGGATGATCACAGACTCTTTCAGCAACATTTTTGTGAGACATGAATGGTCTAAAAAAACCGTTCCTCCTACTAAAATGCAACCATGGATGAAACTGTGGAAAGAATCTTCTCATCAGCAGCAGCAGCACAAAGGACCCCCCCAGAACTGCTTTTCATTTATAATATATTACGCTGCATAAACATTAATGGGCCCCGTGTGCTAGAGCCAAACCTTCTGGACCAGATCCAACACCTGCAGGTGTTACCATGGCAGTGTCTCCAGCTTCTAAGCAGTCTTCTTGAGCAGCTCCACAATGTTGGCTCTTGTTCAGAGCCTGAGACCCAAACTCAGTCCCTTCTTTTCCTACTCAGCTAATTACTCTCCTCTCGTATCCTTGCAACACAGTTGCACAACCACAGCTAAGGTTTGTTCTCTCCATGGCAGCGCTGTCAACCAAAGGTCTCTTTGCATGGTTTTTGGGCTGAATGCTCAGAGATCTGTACTGCAGCAAGGCCCCCAGGGATGTGGTCACAGCCCCAGGCCTGACAGTGGGCAAGAGGACTTTGTACAATGCTTTTAGATATATGGTTTACTTTTTAGTCTGCCCTTTGGCAGGAGTTGGATTTAATGATCTTCTTGAGTCCCTCCCAACTAAGAATACTGTACAATTCTAAGTTTCTAGTGTTTTCTACTTTTCCCACTTCTTGATATTTGACTACAAGAATATTAGCACAACTGTTCAGTGAAAACTTTTGAGATACTGGCTGCAAGAAATAAGAATAGGAGAGGACTAAGGCTTTTTTTCTTAGCCTTTAATTAAACACAAAAAAACCCAAATAATGTTGCTCACTTACTATGCAATAGAAGTATCATCTGTTGGGGAAGAACAAAGAAAGAAGCTAATACGCAAATTCAAGCTGTCCTTCAGTGCATGTTACTATGGCTGGTAGGATTTTTACAATCTGCCTCCCTTGCTATTGTCACTTTATCCTGCCATGGAAGTCTTACTCAGCTGAAAGTGTCAGTAACTGATCAATGGCCTGCTAGAGCCTAGATGTGAGCTGCAGTTTGCTGGATGAGCACAAAGTGCCAGGAGCAGCAGCCGGCTGAGGGCTGGCAGCAGGAAGAGGAGTCCCTCCATCTGTAAAGAAAATCCTTAGTCATAAATGACTCAAACCAGAACTCTTACACTCTTATACAACGTTTTTAGAAAGGTGTTTATTCTAATATATTATGAATCTGGAAATCTCTTTTTCTCTCCTTCCCTGAGGATCTGTATCAAAAGAGAAAAAAAATTGTGGCTGCTTGTACTTTTTTATTTGCAGAGTTAATTCCTAAAGCAGAGTGATTCTCTTTACTGTAAGATCTAACTAGAAGTTACTTAACTCTGCACCTTCAGTGAAGAAAGTGGCACTGTTTGATTTATGGGAGGAGGCAACTGCAAGGTTTAGGTTTCTTCCTAACAGCTCAGTAGCTGCATTAAAAATACCATCACTTATACTGTCCATATTTCCATAGTCTAAATATCGCTAAAGCATGTGGACTACAAGAATCTGGGCCCAGCTGTGTCAGAGAAGCTCCTTTATCTCACTCTTTACAATGCATAAGAAAAGCCCAGTCATGATAAAATGCTCATTGCTGCAAATTACATTTTGAGCACAATTGACATTTCAGGCTCAAATCTGGGAAAAAAAAATCCAGGAAGGATTCCTGTCCAGGGGTTCTTGGAATTAATTCTTTGTGCATCATTGTAGAAGTCCTTAGTATTTGTCTTGTATATGTATGAAATTGTGATTACTCCATCACTTTGTGAACCAAAGTACTGTTTTCACCCAACATAGAGTATTGAGATGATATTCATTATCACATTGGTACTGATTGTGGATAACACTGGAGTAGCTTTTATTAAATTAACTACTTCAGGAAACAGGTAATAGCTCACTGAACTTACCAAAAGGACTTATTTCTTCAGGATTTATTTGACACCTGATGACTTGCAAGAGATGAAACTGAAAAATAAGACAAATGTATCTTTAACTGACACTACATCTCTGAAGTATAATTTGACCTTGGGCTTCTATTACATCTGGAATTGTTATGACAAGTTTAAGGGATGTGTGGTCTTCTGGGCCAAATTCTATTTTAATAATTCTGATGTATCTGAAGCTTCTGTAAAATTACTCTGCTGAATTTGGGCAACTAGGATCATTTGTGCTTATGATTTTTTTTTTTTTAATGTTTCTCTTGCTTTAGGAGTACAAGTATTCCCACTAAATCTAATTGCAAACTTTCCTGGCTGATATTTTTCTCCCAGTGAGCTGTAACTCTCACTAACTGAAGGAACAGGTCTGTGTTTTCAGAGATCTGGACAGCTTATATGCCGTGTTTAGGACTTCTAAACTTAAATAATTGCAAAAGAGAAATTGAAATGTTTCTAGTGTCATCACATCCAGCTGTAATTTTAGGGTGACTTTGACCTTTCCTAGCCTCCCAAAATACTATGCAGGAGCTTGAAATTTGGTGCTTCTTTCCAAAGAGCCTCCCTGGTGATAAGAGGATATGAATGACTGCTAATGCATTTTCTGATTCATATTATATCTCCTAAAATACTATGCACAATTTGTTGATTTTGCAATTACTGCAGTGGATACTAAACACTGAGGGATGGGGGTGTATTATTATTTAAATAATGTTATTTTTAATAGTGTACCAACATATCAAACTTCAAGCAAATTCCTGACAAGGAGCCTCTGTAACTCATAGCTCCTTGTCTCACAGCTTAGTTGCTTCAGTCGGTGCTGTGACTGCCATTACAGTGACATTTTCAGAGCAGCAGTCAAGCACGTTAATGCAGCTTTAATTACTTATACAGTTACTCTACCAGTATATAAGCCTAACTGTACCAGCCAGTTAATTCTTTGTGGGCATTTATGTTTATGTTTTAACCCATGGCCCGAAGTCACTTACCCTTTAATAAAGTTAGTTCCTTTATCTCTCTTTATCATGCTCTATACAAAACATACCCTTTCGAAAGTTATTCCTCACTGGTTTAGAAGTCATCATGTCCACTGTCTTATTAAGAAAACCTGAACTGCTTATCTGGGTTTGGGTTGAATTTTTCATTTTTATCTTCCCCTGCAGCTTCTTTGGAATATCAGGTCTCTGATCTGCCTGCAAACCCCAAGCAGTTAAATACTACTTTAGGCAGTTTTTCTACTTAAGGGCATGATTTTGGGTTGGTTGTTATGTCAGCCTTGCATTACCAGTTGTTATCTGGCATGGGTAAGTATTTAATTTTGTATTTTTATTGGAACCACACTCACTTATTCTCTGTTCAGTGAGTACTGGAAGTTTAACATGTCATTTGTATTCTCTGCGGTATTTTGAAAAATACCAGCTGAATCATTATAACACAAGGAAAATAGGTGCCTCCCAAATTTGTCTCCATTTTCCTCCTCTTAGGGCATGCAAACTATGTGAAAACTTCATTTTTGGCTTGAGCACAAAAGCAGTTCCAAGTAGAGCTGAACATTAGTGAAAACTAATTACACCATCCTCGGCTTCCCAGCAGTGAAAGAAAAGAGGAGTTATCAGAGGAGGATGAGCCAAGAGAATGACCTGGTTTTCCAGCACTGTGCACAGAGAGACATAAGCCATGGCTGATGAGGAATGCTAATGGTATCATGCAGCTGGCATCCTGTGCTGAAGCAAGCAGCCGCAGCCACAGCTCGGTCTGCTGTCGGAGGAGATCAGCGCCTGTCTTGCAAGGAGCAGAGCTGCCTGCTTTCTCATCAGTGTCCTGAGGGACTTCACTGCAGCCCTTGATTATTACCTTTATTTCATACTTCACTCATGGGGTCATTAAACATGCCACATGGACACGTGATTTAAATCTCCCCTGTGGGGCTCTGGCGAATGGTAATGGTACATGAACTGCATGGCTTTGTGGTGTCATTGTCCCATAGAAGCTCATCTAAGGTGTGGTAGGAGGAGACAATTTGCCCCATAGACAGCAGCAGTAACCATGTCTGCTTCCCATGATTTGTGCAGAAATCTTTGTCCCCCTCCTCCTCCTCAGCCCCAGGTTCTCTCCATATCTCCTAACACCCCTTAACCCAGTAGCCTGCCGAGCACTGGCCAGGGAGAAGACAGTGTATGCTGAGGCTGGTCCAAGCCAGTGCTGTTTGGCTAAACAGAGCAGATGATCACTGAGCTCCTGCTGATACCTCATCTTGGTGAAAGCAGCCACTCGACTGCAGAAAAAAATGATGAGCAGAATGTGTTTTACCCAGCACCTGCCCCCAAAAAGGACTCTATTTGCTAAATAAATCCTTTTTAGTTGCGAGAAAAGCTGAAGACAAAACCTTCTGCAGGTGGGTCATTTTGACTCACTTTTGAGGTGAGTCAACATGACTCCCTAGAAAGAGATGAGTGCTACCCTGGAGAAATGCAGAGACTTTGTAGTGCTAAAATCACAGAGCCCCATCCTACCAGAGCTGAGTGGAAGGTATGGTAAGTATGATGGACTTCCTTTGCTACAGTGAAAGACTGCTACTCTTGGTGTCTGCAGCTTGCCTCAAACTGAAAAGGAAGAGGCTCTCTGCCACTTTGTGATGTTTCTGTTGGAAAACCAAAGTTTAGAAGGTGTGTATCATCTGTCAAAAATCTTTATGAATCTTTCTAAGATCAATGCAAGGGTGATGAATACATACCATGGAGTGTAGGGGCAGAGTCGAGCAGAGCTTGCAGCTTCGGGCAGCCCTCGGCCAGTCATGCAGAATTTGTGGAGGTCTCTTTTATCTAGACAGAGATCTTCAAGGGAAATGTTATCCCAGCCAAAACGTTGGCAGGAGACAGGATGTCATCTGGATGATGGGAATATACTTCTGGTCAGAATTTAGAGACCAGAGAGTTTACAGAGAAAATAATGAGGCAGAGCCTTAAAGTAAAGGCTACCAAGTACAGCAGTGTATTAGCTGTGATCCTGCAAGTGGAATTTCCCAAGTCAAGTCTCCCTGTTGCAGCTGTTTTTATTCAAGATGAACATATTTGTGAAGACATTGCATGGACAACAAAATTGGAAAGATTATTTGAATGTCTAGAGCATTTATTCTAAAGAAAAGTGCCAAGGTGCCCTTTACATTTCTATAGTCCTTGGCAGAAAGGGCAAACCATGGCTGCTAATTTTTAAGATTTTACTGAGGCCAGTATGCTATTTGTGATGTTTTTAAGTGTTCATAATGAAACACTGGTATATTTTCTAAGTTTCCCTTCATCCCTAGTGTCAACTCTTCCTATCATCTTCAGGGGGATTGAGCTGTTGAGAATGAATTATAACCCCTGCACACAAGGAGCAAGAAGATGTGGCACTCAGAAAATGGGAGAAGGGACTAGAGTGAGAAAAAAAAATCTCTGTGGAATTACATAACTAGAAGGAAGAACATTAGGGAAGTGGCGGAAGAGTGTAAGATTTTGGAATGTGCCTGGAGGGGCTGCAGCAAGGTGTGGGTGAAAGGAAGGGAGGAAGAGTGGCGAGAGCAAGAGGTGTTTGGGAGGGGGCAGACCAGTGTGTGCAGGGTGACCAGAGCAGAGCAACCTGGTGTAGGCCTGGCTTGCTGTTATTAAGGTAACCACAGAAGGAGGAATTAATTGCTCATTTCTGTAACCCCTCATGTTATGAAAGAATTTTCTCTAACAACAACCAGAATTCGTTGCCTGCATTATTTTGAAACTTTGAATAAAATAAATCAAGATAGGACAGACCTGCCTTTTGATGATAGGAGGAAATCTGAATTTAGGTGTGTTGTGGTTTGACACTGGCCAAATGCCAGGCACCCATGAAAACTGCTCTCTCAGTTCCCATGCTACAGCTGGACAGAGGAGAGGAAAATTTAACAGAGGGTTCATGAGCTGCGATAAGGACTGGGAGAAAATACTCCAAGAGCAAAACTGGCTCAGCTTAGAGATATAAAGTGAGTTTGTTACTAACAAAATCAGAGGAGGATAATGACAAGTAAAATAAGCCCTTAAAACCACCTTTTCTTCTAGCAACACCCCTCCTTCCCACTGACAGTGCGGAGAGAAAGGGCATGGGGGTTTGGTCAGTTCATCACCTGAGGTTTTCTTCCATTGCTCAGGGGAAGAAGTTGTTCCCCTGTGAAACCTTGGGGTCCCTTCCCACAGGAGGCAGTTCTCCATGAACTTCTCCAATGTGAATCCAATTTCATGAGCAACAGTTCTCCCAAAACTGCTGCACTGTGAGTCCCTCCCACGGGCACACAGTCCTCCCAAAACTGCTGCGGTGTGGGTCACTCTTCCACAGGGTGCAGTCCTCCAAGGACAGGCTGCTCCAGCCTGGAAGCCGGACTCTCTGTCTCTATTTGGGTCTCCCACTGGATCACAGCCCCCTCCAGGCATCCACCCACTCTGGCAGGGGCACCTCCCCCACGGGCTGTGGGTGGATCTCTGTATCCCCATGGATCCTCATGAGCCGCAGGTGGATCTCTGCATCCCTCATGGATGCCCATGGGCTGCAGGGGCACAGCTGCTTCACCATGATCTCACCAAGGCCTGCAGAGGAATCCCAGCTCTGGCACCTGGAGCACCTCCTCCCCCTCCTTCTCCACTGACTTTGCTGTCTCCATGTGGTTTCCCTCACATGTTGTCACCTCCTCCTCCTCTCTGGCTGGAATTAGAACTGCGCCCCACACCTTTGTTTTGATTTTCTTCTTAAATCTGTTATCACAGAGGCATTACCACCATTTCTAATGGGCCCAGCCTTACCCAGCCGCATGTCCATCTTCAGAGCCATCAGGGATTGGCTCTGCCAGACATGGGGGAAGCTTCCAGCAGCTTCTCACAGAAGCCACCTCTGTGGCCCCCCTGCTACCAAAAACAGGCCATGCAAAATGACCACAAAGTGAAAAATTAGGAAATTACTTTTGTCTTCTGAAGTACTACACTCTCTTCATTAAATTTTCAATTATCATGGTAAGCTCATAATAAATTTCTGAGGAAAAAAGTAATAATTGTCTTGTTAACAATTAGAAAATGCATTATGCTAAAATGCCATAAGAACAATTAAATCTGAACATTTTCTGTAAGATTAAATATCCATTAAGTGATTGAAAATCACTAACAAGCAGCATAATTTTTTTTATTTGTGCAATTATGAGAACTATATACAAAACTCCTCCAGTGTAGGATTTTATGACTTGAGTATTGACAAGGATTTATTAGATGAAACTCATTCATGGAATCACTTTTTTCTAGCCTTTAGTATCTGATTTTGAAACTTATCAGTTTGCCACAGTTTAAGATGCATTAGAGTTGTTAAATGCAAGAGTGTAACCATTAGCTTTGGATAATAAATGGTCTCTTGTAAGAAATAATTTAGCATATCATCAAAGCAAATAGTAGAACTAATTGCATTCCATTTATCATTGACCGTGTCAAATCTGCTGTGGTATTTAAAAGCAAACTGTCTGAGAATTAAATTGAAGTCATTGACATTGATTACACTTATGATTGTGTTTACATGTAGTAAAACCTCAGAAACACACTCTGTAGTTATTATTATAATCATTCATTTAAACTCCACTGCTGTTACAGAAAGTGGTAAGCACAACTTTGGTTTCTCACAATAAACCCAAGCCCAAAGCCCTGCTCCACAACTAACAACATATTGGGATGTTCTGAGTAAAGGGCTATCTGGGAGATGCTAACCTTAAATACACACTGCTTTGGGCATTTTTTTCCCCATGATGGATGACATGGGGGCAGCCATCTCTTCTTCCAGCTCCTGTGGCACCTGAGCTGATGATCCAGCTCACCCATGGGACTACAGCCGCTTCCCAGACGCTGTGTTGGGCCCCTGCTCCACATTTCCCTTCAGGAGAGAAGAGCAGAAACAAATTCTAAATCATGAAAGAAAGTTATACATAACAAGAAAGTTGATCGTGGCTTTTTTGTTTGTTTTAATTTCAAGATGGAAGAGCAATTATCTGCCCCTTTGGAAAACTATCTAATAGAAAGAAACAAATTCCAACCTAAGAGCACCGTGCAAAGCTTGTGGCCCAAGTCCAGTTTAGGTGGTATTTTTCATGAGCAGATACAGAGTAAGTATGCAGGAAGCAGCCACTGCAGTGTGCTTACTTGTACCAGTAACAGCTCCTTAAATCAGACATCTCCGTGCTCCTTGCAGCAGTTCAGCCTGAGGGGGCCGGGCAGTTTGCTGTCCCATGGCCTGGGAGCTCTCTGCAGGGAGGTAAACAGCAGAGGGACAGGCATGGCAGAGCACCATGGCAGAGAGAGGGCCAGGACCCCGAGGATTGCCCGGGGCTGAAGGCTCAGCTCAGCTCAGCAGCTCTTTGCCCTTTGCTCTTCCTGTTCTGCAGCCACCCAACAGGGCTCTGGCTACAGCGCCCGCTGTCCTGGGGCTTCCTGGCTGGCGTGACCCCATTGTCCTGCATCGTATCCTCCTTGGGGTCTTGCCCAGGGGTTTGGTAGATGTTAAAAATAGGTGGGATCTTCTGGCTTTGCACTTATATCTTTGGGTTTGAGTGTGCACAAAAGGACGTTCGCTCTTGCTGATGAAATGGGGCAGGACAAAGGGCATCAAACACAAGACACTGCTCCAGGCTTGTCTGGTGCCCACTTCAAGTTCAGTTTTCACTTGTATTTCTATCTGGTCAGATTTGGAAGGTACTGAGTACTTTGACCAGCTGCAAGGAAATGGAGTGTAACAAAAATAACCCAGGCTTGTTTGCCTTGCTCTGCTAACTTTCCTGTTGCTTCTGCAAATCTGGCTGGAAATAGCGAAGTTGGGGGAATAGCACCGACACAGTGCCCTGAGCAGATCACATCCCTAGCTACTGTTTCACCTCCAACAATGTATTTGAGCCAGGACATAGCTCATGTTCTTGAGCCAACCATGCCCAGGTCCTGAACAAGATCAGGGATCAGAATGGCAACAAAATTAAAAAGGGGTTTCCTTCACGGTTTTTGAGGACCACAGAAACACTGAGGATGGGAAAAGAAGCTGCAAACTACAAATCTTACCGTTAAAGTAGAAAAAAAGTAGAAAAAGTAGAAGGTACACGGACACAATTTCTCAAAGTGAAGATTAAATTTGGTTGGGTACAATTAGGGACTGAAAACTCAGAAGCATTTTGACAAATAACTTGTTTGAAGACCCTGAGTAGAGTAGCATCACTCCTGCAGTGTTCTGACAACCAAATGCACATGGCAACAGCCTGCTCCTTCCTGTATGCAGGTGACACAGATGTGACAGATCCTTCTGTATCTCTGAACTGTGTTAAGGAGACAACTATTCCATTCTAGTCACTATTGCCAACCTATCATCCATGTGTTTTCTGGGTTTTTTATGTGGAAGAAAAAAAAAATATTTTTTTTTAAAATGCCTTCAGCTTCTAAGGGAAAATGTTTATATTACAGAAAATTCAAATGCAGAGGGAAGTGAATAGTGCTACATGCTGCTCATCTTCCTCCTGCTAATATAACTACTCCAGTCATGCAAGCAAAGTAAACGAGATTTAAAGGATTTATATTAAATGGGACAATTTTGCTTTTCAAATGTTTTGTTACTTGCTTTCAAAGTAGCAAAGGAGTTTGCTAGAGTTTTGTGTAAGAATCCTGCTCCTTTCATGCTAGTGGGAAAGGCCTCTGCCTTGACTTGTGCTTCTCTCAGCCTCAAAATGTGTGAGACAACATTGTCAGTGAGAGAGAAAATGCAGGCACACATTTGGAGGCATCTCGGATGGCACTGGAGTGCAATCTCAAGAGATCACTTCCCTTCTTGCTGCTCTTGGATAACAACGGGGAGATCATCACCACCTCTCAGTGCTGGGAGGGTGATGAAAGACATTGACAAGTAGAAAGTGCTTCTCCAGGGGTTAGCTGGAAATCTTTCTTTTGAAAACTATGAGTCTTCACTCCCGACAAAATGCCTTAGCAGCCTGGGAAAGCTCAGCAGAAGTGGAGGCTATCAGGGGATGCTGAAACAAGAAATCATAAGACAAACATGTGCATGTTCAGAAAGCTGAAACGTGACTGTCAAGAACAACTAGCAAGCCAAGCAGTGTGGAAAAACTCTTAGTCATTGCATAAAGCTAGGGTCACATTTGAGGAAGACTACTTACACAAGGAGTACAGGGCTGAGAATAAACATTTGGGAACAAAAACTTCTTGCAAATGCAACCAATGACAACAGAGAGAGTATTCATTCCAAAACAAATTAATAAGAAATAATCTCCCTATTCAGTAACCATCAGTCACAGCACATGATATGCATGCTTTTAACCTCCTTGCATGGTACACAGACCACTTCATCCTGCTTTGGTGTTTGGATTGTTGTGTTTTAAAGCTGATTTATTGCTGCTGACCAGTTCCCTCTTCTGGGAACCAGCGTCTCCTGTTTATCCACACAGGGGAACTCCATGCCACTTCTCCAATTCAGAGATATTTGCAATGAGAAATGATAAATTCCACAGAGACATAACCTTTGGTCTCTAGCTGACCCTTCAGGTATTAGTGATGATCCATTGCACCCGGATAACAGAAACCGGCATGAGTGTGATTAGTACACAGCTCAATATCTGTCACACAATGAACCCAAGTAATTTCTAACCTGATCTCAACTTGGGCACATTTCCAATAAAAAGTCCATATCATGTTGCAGATACTTAGGACTTTCAAGTTTTCTTTACCAGTTAATGTGGAGTAGGCATGCAGGTGGCTAGACTCTCAAGTAATGCTTGTAGCTGAATATTCTCTTAAATAGTCCTTATTTAGTAGCTTGGATTGTGCTGGTTTTGGCTGGGGTAGAGTTAGTTTCCTTCACCATGGCTGGTATGGGGCTATGATTTGGATTTCTGCTGAACACAGGGCTGCAAATATAGTGATATTTTTGTTATTGCTGAGCAGTGCTTACAAAGAGCTTTACTGCTTCTCATGCTGCCACATTGGCAGGCAGGCTGGGGGTGCATGGGAGATTGAGAGAAGACACAGCCAGGACAAGTGACCCAAACTGACCAAAGGGATAATCCAGACCACATGACATCATGCTCAGTAAAAAAAGTGGGGGAAAGAAAAAGGGAGGGGGGCATATTTGGAGTGACAGCATTTTTCTTCCCAAGAAACCATCACATCTGATGGAGCCTTGCTGTCCTGGACATGGCTGAACATCTGCCCACCCCTGGGAAGCAGTGATTCATTCTTTTCTTCTTTTGCTTTGCTTGTGTGAGTGGCTTTTGCTTTACCTAGTAAACTGTCTTTATCTCAACCTGGGAGTTTTCCAGCTTTTACCCTTCTGATTCTCTCCCAGTCCCACTGGTGAGGGAGTGGGTGAGCAGTGGTGTGATACTTGGTTGCTGGCTGGTTCTTTTCTCTTGGTTTATGTCCATCCAGCCTAGACTTTTGGAGCTGACATCATTCTAGCATTGAACTGCAATCAGCTTATGGTGAATCACTGAATACTCCTAAACCCAGACTGACTTTTCTCTTGCTTTGGCTTTGTAAAACAGCTCAAATTTAATTTTACTTACTTATGATGTCTTTATACAGTGCTTTGAGCTGATGTTTCCATTAATTTTGTGCAAACTACTTACTGTGAGTATGAGATGTATTCTGTAACCATTCTCCATAGAAATTACTCTCTTCTGAAACCAATAGAAAGGAGGAACCTTATTTTTGCCCCAGTTGTTTTGATCCAGAAAAATAGTCAGTAAATATAGGTGAAAGGTGACTGTCCCTGTGAGTTAAGACAGAGATGTCTTTCCTTCCATCACCTATAAAAGCTTTTAATAATTATGAATAACCCTCCAGCTGGTTATCAGCATTTCTGTCAACTGGCTGGAATAGTGGTAGCTCCAAAGTATGCAGCAATAAAAAAGGTCCGAAGATCAGAGTATCAGTTGATATTAATACTACAAGGTCCTATTTGTACAGGTTATTTTACTAAAAAGAGGGACTACTGAAGTTCTAGTATTTCTGTGTCACTGTGGCTATGAGGGATCCAGAGCTATCACAGCCTTCTTTTTCTCGTGCTGCTTCCCTTTGCAGAGGCGTTCCTGCCCTGAGCAGCTCAGACAAAAATGCACTTTGGACTGATTCTTTCCTCCCACCCCAAGAGCTGAGTGCTCCAGCTGGATGGCTGCAGATTTTTAGCTATACCCAGTGTCAGCTATACCGAGTGACACTACATGTAAAAGGAGACAGAATGGGGAACATACTCTCAAGTCCAAGCATTCAGAAACTGAAGCAACCTTTTCCCTACTTTGGAAGGTGGATCATTATTTGTTTTAGTCTTCTGTTGCACTGAGTCTGCAGTAGTTAGGAACATTTTATTCTCAATGGAAGATGAAATTCCTGTGTAATCACATAATTGCTGCACCTGAGGCCTTAAGAAAAAAAAACTGACCGCTGCAGGAGTTGGCAGCAGTGGGGGAAGAGGAAGAGGAGACGGAGGAGGAAATAATCTCATTCTCTCACTGCAGGGGTGGAATCCGACCCCGCTGCTGATGAATGGTGATAGAAGGTGCATCCAAGAGGGAGAGGAAATGGGAGAACCAGAGCAGAAAAGAGCCCTTAGGAAGACATCCTTGAGAGAAGGAAATACTTGGGATTAGCAGGGAAGGTCATCAGGCTGTGTAGCCCTCAGACATCTGTCCAAACCAATCTGGAGCTCCTGGCTGCTGGGCTGCCTCATTAGTGAGTATTTTTTGCATTCTGAAAGATGAGGCGGGGAAGGATGTCTTTCCTGCTCCTGTTTATCTGCGTCATAGGGATAACACCTGATTTTGTCTACATCCAGCTGTGAACCATACTGAAAAGAAAGCGTGGAGGCAAAAAAAAAAAAAAAAAACAAACCAAAATGTGGTAGAAGTCACTCACAGCTGGAAGTTAGGGGAACTCAGAGCTGGAGATGCATTTTGTGCTTTGTTGACTTTCTATCTTTGGAGCAGAAAATATAAAGTTTTACTCTACTAATCTATGAAATGTGGATATGGAGTCATACAATGTTAGGAATCCAAGTATTAAAACTGACTGCAGAGAAACAAGGCAGAAGGAAATTTTATTTAATTTTTTTTTTATATTTTGCCTCTCCAGACAAAACAGGACTGATAAAATATATATCTATACACACACTGAGTTGTGGCATCAGTTTTCTGATGCCACAGCTCAATATGTGTGTCTGCATTAATATCACCTGTGGTAGCAGAAACACTGTATGAAGCATTTATCCATCATTTATTTCTCATTTTTGTATAAAGTGACTACACAGTTCAGTCTTGTATTCTCCCTCATAGTGTGCCACTCTTCTTTTTCCAGTAGATTTGAGAGGATGAAGTTTATGTTTCTGTTTTCAAGCGTTGCTTCCTTCAGAAGCAGGAAATCCTCCCTCCCTCCCTGCATTTTTAAAATAGTTGACAGATCCCCCAATTAATCGCATATCAAACTGAAGTTCTTTTTCCTGCCCTATGTGGCTGTGCACTCCTCTTAAATAGTCCATCTGTTTTCTTACTCCCAATAAGAATATTAAAAACATCCCCTACCTACCAAAACAAAAGCTTTCCTGGGAAGATGAATGTGGCAGTGAGATCACTCATATATTGCTGGGATATCTTTGAGTATTACCAACAGGAGACCTCTAAGAACATATATAAAATACATGGTAGCATCTCCAAACTAGTCAAGTCCTTTTTCTAGTTTATATCCCTTCCAAAGATGCATTTTGAAAAATCTGTCTTCCTAATGAATACAGCTTTCTGGCTTGCTCTTCTGTATATATCACTATAACCTTTCTCCTCCCCTCTATCCCTTCCTCCTTCCTTTGTCTGTCAATGATTCACAGTTAATGTGCCATAATCAAGCTCTGCCCAAATTTCCTTTCCTGTACCTCTATAGCTTTTTCTAGTTTGTTTTTGTTTGTTAAATTTTGTTTATTAGTTTTTTACTTCTTTGTTTGGTTTTGGTTTGTTTATTTGTTTATTTGTTTTTAATATAATCTGATCCCTTCTCCTGCACTTGCATTCTGGAATGGGAACTCAAATACAGGTAAGTCACTCATGAAGAGTGTAATACAGAACATACCTGAAAAAAACATCAGTGTAAACTGTAAAACTGAATTTTTTTGTCTTCAATACAGGGCTAGCTGCAAGTGTATGTAAGAGGTTTTCTGACTTCTTAATCAATGCACCTGCTTTTACTAACTTCATCCATTACCTACTAGTGCTGTTATCATGAAAAAGGAGACATGATAATGAAACTGTATATATTTCTCAGTTCACTTTCTCCTCATTTAAAATTATTTGCAAAAGAGAACATGGTAACAGATGAAAAGAATAAACAAACTCCATCTCTGTGTGCTGTGGAACCTCAGTCCCATTCTTTTTCTGAAGAGATGATAGGTGTGTATCTATTCACTCCTTTTCCAAATTCTCTCTGCTATAAAATGAAAGAAATCCAAATTTACTTAGGAAATAAAATGCAAACTGTACTAGCATATCTTTTAAAAAGAAAATAAATGTGCCCTGAGAGGAAGAAGTACTTTCTAGAACAAGAATATTTTTAGGTGGGTTTCAGTGAACTGCATAACTACATATTTTAGTGTCTGGAAAGAATTGTGATTGCTGGAATGAATTTTTTAAAAAGCAGCCCTATGTGGTTTAGTAAAATTGATGTGGCAAAGCCAGGCTGGTAAATCAGGGTTTATCCTCAGCTCCACCATGAAACAGTTTTGTGCCTTTTAACTGAGGCACCTCATCTCCGAGTGGCTCTTCTCCACTTGCAGCTGAGCAATGCTCCCTCATAAGGGTGTTAAGAAAAAACTAAAGGCTTTGAGATATGCTGAAGATGTCCCAGAGCTTCAGTGAACCTCTGTGCGGATTATATGCATCAGCTGAAGCCTTCCATTCATGTATTTACTTACAGGATTCTTGAAGGCCTGAAATTGCTGGGAGACTGAGGCTGCCAGCTACGCAGTGTAATTAGTTTCCTCTGGTAAGCATTATGAGCAGCTATCAATGGCCAGGGAATCAGGGCGAGCTGTCGGGCTGTTTTTAACTCGGTGAAGGAGGCCTCTGGCTGGCCATTAAACCCTGGGTTCTTTTTCCACCTGCTCAAAGCTGTAGGGACACAGAATAGGTCTCGGGTTAGTGGAAGCCATGACAGAAGCACAGATCCCAGATGCCGTGTGAAGACACGTATGGTAACCACCTGCCTTGGATCCCAGGGGGATGCTGACAGCGTCCCTGCCCTGGCTTGTGTCAGGGACTAACCAAAGACTTGACCGCTCCTGCAGCACCCCGGTGCCGGCCAGGGCGGGCGGCCCGCCGGGGACACCCACCTGACTCCCAGGCCCAGCGCGCCAGGCGGCGGGGAAAGGCGGCGGGTCCCGCCCTGGTGCGGTGACGCCAGCCCGGGTGCCGCCCCGCCACCCGCCCGCTCCTATAAAAGCGCTGCCGGCGCCGGCCCCTTCTTCTCGCCCCGTGTCTCTGCTCGCTCGCTCGCAGCTCGCCGGCCACGCTCCCGCCTCCGCCTGCCGCTGCCGCAGCCCCCGGCCCGCTCCGGCTCTGTCTCTCTCCGCTTGTGCTCTCTGGTCCCAGCGCTGCGCTGCGCTTTCCCCGCCGGCCGCCCCCGCAGCCTATGGCCCTGGAAGGCGCCGCTGCCGCCGCCTGTATTTCTGCTGTAGGTTCCCACATCCCTCTTTAAAAATTCCGCCTAAAAAGAGAAGACGATTTACCAAATCTTTTGGGCCGTTATCTCACGTGAGTACTGGAGCGGGGGTCCTGGGGCTCTCGCCGCCCGCGGGGGAGGTGGCGAGAGGGAGGGAGAGAAGCGGTGGCGACGCCCACCCCAAGCTTCGAACCGGGCCGGAGCGTCCGTGGTCACCGGCCGTAGTAGCGATAGGGGCTTCCCCCTGTCCGGGGCCTGGGGCTCGGGGCAGTGCAGGGAGGGGAGGGACGGGAGCGGTGATCGTGGTGCCCGGAAAGGGCGGAAGGGCACCCGGCGGGCAGTACCGTGGCGGTGACTGCCGGGGAGGTTTCGGGATGGGGCCGGTTCTTCCCGCTGCCCTTTCTCTGCCCGGCGGCGTGGGGCGAGACCGGCTGCCACCGGCGGCGGCAGATGGAGAGCGGCGGAATGAGTCAGAGCCGGAGCTCCCCCTGTCCCCCGGCGCGCCGGGCGGTGCGGGGCCGCAGTGCGGGGGCCGAGCGGGCGGGCAACGGGACCCCCGCGCCCGGGAGGGTGGCGGCGGCGGCGGGCGGAGGGTCAACGGCCGCCGCGCTAACATGGCGGACAGCGCTGCGTGCGAGCGGTGACGGGGCGGGAGCAGAGGCCGAGCACCGGGGTGAACGCTGCGGCGGTGCCGCCGGTCCCCTTCTCCCGCAGTCCCCGGGACGCGGAAGGACGGCGGGGCCGCCGGCTCCGCGGGTAGCGGGGGCTCGGCGGGCGCCCTAACATGGCGGGTTCCTGCGGAGGGGGNGCCGGGGCAGTGCCCGCGGCTGGGGACCCGCGCCCATCGGGCGCTGCTGCCTCTCGTCGGGCGCCCCTGCTTGGGAGCGGGGGCCGAGGGGCGATCTCGCCTGGATCCCGCAGGGAGCGGGGCTGCCCAATGCCGTGTGGCAGCTGCCTGGGCTGGGAGCACAGGCTGCGGTGCGGGTGCTGCCGGGTCCCTTCCCACGTGTGCCCCACACGCTGGAAGCTCCCCCGAGCCCCCGGGAGCAGCCGTGTGTGACAGGCTTCGGCCCTGGGCAGCCTAACGGGGGCACAGGCTGGAGAAGTGCTGGTGGCATGGCCGCGGCGTCTCCTCGCCTGCGTTTCAGGGGCCATGTTGTGCTTCTGTGAGCGTGATTATCCATCCGGGCTCCGCTGCCATGCTCCACTTTTCCCCTCACCTGACCTGCGCCTGCACGAGGCCTCCTCACCTGTCCCCCTCGGCATGGTGAACAAGGGCCACGCCGAGGAGCTGGGTGGCAGCGCCGGCTGTCAGAGCAACGCACGAGTTGTAAGGGTATTGCACAAGTGACGCTTTCCGGGATTGCCTTCACGCACAAGGGCCGTAAGGTCACCCGGCTTGTGGAAAGGGAGCCCTTCCCTCCCTCCCGTTAGCAGTCCCCTCCCTTTAACCGGGGAGTAGTTCCCTGATTGTCTCACGGGCGTACCCTTTACCCCTCCCCTTGGTCAGACCCTTGGTGTAGCAGTAGCAGGTTTGGTGCCGCTGGTCCTTTTGGAGGTCTCTTGGTTAAGCTCAACTTTCTTGGCTTGGCCGCCTCTGCCAACGTATTGTGGTCCATTTGACACTGGTGTACTAGTGGCTTTTGGAAAGTATGCAAAAGAGAGCCTGGTTCCTGTTCAGCTGCCAGGTGATTTTGTGTGTGTAAAATGTGTGCACCTGATTGTTGGGATATCCAGAGTGTGTGTGTTGGCTGTAGTGTCGTTCCCTGTTTGGTAGGAGGTCAGCAGAGTTATAGGGGTGAGAGATGAGTAGAGGTGTCTGTTCCTGGTGGTCAGGGAGCTTAAGGCACGGTTTAGCGAGCAGGCTCATGCATGCCTAAGTGGGAACGGTGCAAGTGCAGGTAGTGGTGTGGCTGAAGAGGATGCTGGCTGCTAGACAGCACTGCAGGTCTTTTCCAGTCATCATTCTGAGCCCGTGAAGATGCTGTGTGTGCTGGGGTTTACCTGGCTGTGGTGAAGATGGAAGAAAGTGAGCTTAAACCTTTTGAGCCTTTCTGAAATGCATCTCCTGCAGTACAAAATCCTGCACAGCTGCCTTGTGTGTGTAGACAGGAGAAGCGCTGCGTTTCAGACCTTTGCAGCAGTCTCCGGTGACTAACCAGGATACAATCGCGTAGTCCCAGTCGGTTATAGCCACCCTTAATGAAAACACGGTATGAAGTCCAATAAAGCAGCACAGATCTGCCTACCGTCTAGTCACATGTGTGATTGGGTGTCTTGTGTGCGAGTGGGTTTTTGGGGGCAGTCCTCCCCCACTTCTTCTGCCCTCCCCGGCTGCCAGATTTTTGTCTCTGAAGACACCGCACTTGCCCACTATTCTTCCTTGGATAAACATGGGAGGCAGTGGTGCTGGGGGGAAGGTGGGGGTTGTGAATAATGGTGATGGTAGGAGGGGTTTGTTCCAGTCTGGACTGGTCCAGTCTAGTTCTTTCCTTCCTGTCACCGTGTGAACAATGCTGCTGTGGCTGATGCCTGTGACAAGGCAGCCCCTTCCCCGTGTGCCTCTGGCTGTGGTGAGCTCCCTTCTGTGCCTCCTGTAGGCCAAGACCCCCGGCAGGCAGCCAGCCGGCCTGCTCTCCCCCATCCCTCCCGCTGGGCATTGAGCTCTGGGGGAAGGCTGTTAAACCCCGGGAAAGGGAGGGTCTTTGGGCGGGGGAGGGTGTTGTTTGGTGGTGAACAGCTGTGAGAATGTTTCTCCTGTGGGTACAGTTTTACTGGAGGCGAGAGGCAGGATTACTGCCTTTCAGCACTGCAGCCTGCCCCTGGACCTGCAGCTTGTGCCTCTCAGTGCTCCCGGGAAGGCTGGTGCAGGTGTGTGATTGCAGCAGTGCTGCTGGAAATTATTCCATTTCTCCAAATTAAAGGGGAGACGGAGTGCTCTGGAAGAGAATCAAGACTGTCCCTTCCTGAAAGCAAGGCTTAATTGTGTAGTGCACTAATTTGGGTATAATGGTAAATTTCAGCTCTAAATACTGTTGACTGTAGTGCAGGAGCAAGAGTGTGGTTCATGGGAGAGCTCCTCAGGGACTTGTGCTTCCTTCAGGACCTGCTCCCCGCTGGGGATCCCCTTCCCTGATCTGGAAGAGGCTTACTGTAACTCAAAAATACCTGTGTTCTTCTGTGAACCAGAGTAACTTTGGTGCCTTTGAGCTTGTCACCCATGTAAATGTGCAAGGTCATTGTAATTCTAGATTTTTTGGGTTTGGTTAATGGATATTTTAGTTCAAGCCACTTAAGTGTCTCTTCTCAGAAACAGATGCGGTTGCATTTTTTTTTTAAGAAAATAAATTGATGCCTCCTTTTCTAGGCCTGTTGGCATCACACATGCGGAGGTGAGGGGAGCCAGGTAAAAGCTGAGACCTGCTGGGCCCTTATAGGGATGCAGGTGTTCTGACAAAAATATGTGCCGTGGACAACTGCAGGGTGATTTGGGTCCTCAGGTGAGTTGGTGCTTGAGCTGTAGTGAAACTTCAGGAACCTGCTACTAGAGTGTACCAACAGATGATAGATGAACACATGCATATAGGTGTCACTTGAATATTAAAAGGCAGAGCTATCTGACTATTCCCACAACTCAAAGCTCACTGCTTAGCAAAGAATACTTTTATACCTACTTTAAAACCCTTAAATAAGGAATGCATCATTGTGGCTGATAGCATATGCAATTCTTGTAAAACTGGGTCTGCCCATATGGGTTATGGACATCTAATATACTTCTAATTAAAATGGTAGCCCAGTTCTGCCACTCTTTGGCAGAATCCCTCCTTCTGCTGGTTAAAGTAGACTGAAATGACTGTGATTGGAAAGGCTGAATGTTTAGAGGTGGCAAAGCTGCACAAAAGAGAGCAGTAAGAGTATTTAGTATGTTTGTGTAGGTCCTTTATATAAATAATTCTCATTTAAAAGGAGGTCTGAAAGGCAGTTAGAACTTGGCACAGCTCAAAGTTGACTGTTGCTACGAAAATTGTCAGGTTTCATTCCTGCATCACAGGAACTTTCACTGTAAATGTTCTTCCTTGGTACATGTGAGAACATTTATTGGCATAACACTGTAGGTGACATTTGGCTGAAGCGTTGCATTTTAAATTTTGCACTTAAGGTCACATGCTCTTCCTAGAAGCATTTGTGTTTGAGTTGTTTGGCTAGGAAGGTAAACTTAATTGCTATCACTGGAAAATTTGTATAAATTCTTGAGTATAATCAGAACAGCAGTAGGAAATAGTGTAACTACTTGTTAATTTTAAACGGCAACACCTTCCTTTTGTAGAACTGTTGTGCGCAGAACTAAATGTTACTGAAGTCTTGCTTTAGTGAAAGAAAAGGATATGGTTAAGTATAATGCATATACATTAATTCTAGCTGGCAAAATTACATAAATCTCAATTTTGAAGCATTGAGGTTTGTTTTTAATGTTGCATGAAGTAAATGCTAATTTATGTGGTAAAGCTGTGGGGATTACTCTGTGGGAGTTGCTGTGAAACAGTTACCCTCAAGTTGCATTACCTTTGTATTGTGTGTTCTGCTATTTTATAGAGTGCAATACTTTAGTTTTCCAATAGCAAGAATAAGTGGGAAAGTACATTTCAGGAGTTAAGCTAACACAGCTCTGATGATATTTTGTGTTGGGTGATTCCCAGAAGTCAGGCTTCTGTAGTCAGGTCATGTAGTATTACTTAACTAATGAAAGTAGCAAAAGTTAATTTTTACATTAGGTTGATACATTCTATGTTTCATACCATGTATCGAAGTGAATTTGTGGAAGCTTTGTTGTGTGTTGGGTTTACATGTGACCAGTTTGGTAGTGTACTTAATTCCATTAAAATTATTGCTGCTTTTAGGAGGAATAACTTCTCAACGGGGCTAATAAATATTTCCTTGACTTTTATGTTTATTGTACTGGTTTGTGTTGTAGCTTTACCTTGAGTAAGCCAGCCTTGTACTTTAAAATGCTGCTTTGGTGATGTGTCTAATAGTCTTTAAGGGCCAGCTGAAATGTTTCCTCATTCCTGAAGGCAAGCATAAGTTTCTTTGTTTTTACTGTCTTGCTCATTTCTGGATTTGTCTATGTGGTGTTCAGTTTCACTATATAAAGCACTATTTTTCACCCACATAGCTTTTTCACCCACATGCCGTGTTCATTCACAGCAGAGGGAGAAGGAACATGGCAAGGGAATTCTAAAATAGAAAGGAAGTGGGGAGGGGAAGAATGCAGTGGTTACAGGGTTAAAAAAACTTCTGAGAGAGTAGTCCAGTATTAAGGCATACTACCCTACAGCAGGATCATGTGGAGCTCTTTGCCATTAGTTTTGAAAATCTTCCCATTCAGACTGTGAAAAATAAGTACAAACAAGCAATTTCATGTGTTTTAGCATTTTTTTGTACTTTTGACTTGTTCTGGCTCAGAGCTTATATTAACTCGTCAAAACTGTATGTTTGATGTGATTATAAAATTTCATGGTGGGGTGTTGCAAGCCTCTTTAAAAACGCTACTGAAAAAGCATTTGTTACATGTTTTATGATAAAGCTTTTATTCTGTTCTGGCTATGAAATTTATTTTTGTGTGCATTTTTCTCCCTACAGGGCAAAATCTCTGATCAAGTTTACAACTATCCAGAGGGCTTAGGAGAAGTGCTTTATAGAGAGCAGTTCGACTTCAACGCTGAGCCACCTTGGGAACCTAGCTGATGATAGTAGGGTTCCATCTCCTAACTTGTCCATGTAAGTCTCTCTTCATCAGCATGCAGGAAGATAAGCACTTGCAAAAATACAGCTTGTATTGGTTTTTTGATAAGCAAGATAACTGTCTGGATGTAGGTTATCAAAAATAAATAGGACTTGGATTCAGGATGGTAGGGGGGCTAGAAATTTTACTCACCCAACACCTTTCTCAATACAATTATCTAATGAAGTTCTGCATTGAATTTGGTAAATAGAGTTGCATTTCTGAATTAGGGGTGTTGGCTGCAGAAATCCTGGTAAAAATTGCTATAACTTCAGTCTCTCAGTGATAATTCTGAAGTCATGAGTTGGGCTGCATGACTGTTAATATCTACTCGTGATTTGCTGAGTATTGTATAGTTTCTTAGAGCACTTCATACTGAAATAGTTAAAATTTGCTATTGTAAACAGTAACTAAGGCTGATCATGAAGGGTGTGCCTTCCCAAATGCCTGTCTCCATTATTTGCTAATTACTATCCACTTCCACAAATAGTTGTAGTGGGGTTACAGTAGAATGTGGAATTTGTTGGATGGAAAATGTGTACCAGTTATAATTGCCTTTATATTTTGAAGTGACAAATAGGTATTAAAGGAAAACAAGACTGTGGAATAATGAAAAACAAATGATTGCACTTAGCTGATCTTAAGGAATGCAGAAAACGCTAAAATGTGTATGGTTATCTTCTGTTAACTTGAAATCATTTTATGTGATTTTTAACAATAGTCTTAACTCAGGTATTACAAATGCATTTAAGCTGACTTTGTAGGGTATTTGTACAGTGTTACTTTTTTCCTGTCTAGCTGAAGGCGTTTTTGTTTGGCTTAGTACCTATAAATTATGGAATGCATTTTAATGTAGAACTTGGAAATGGTTAAGTACATCTTACTGAGGCAGGTAATTTTTAAAGACCACAAAGTTTCCAAATACCAGTTGTGTTAGTATGCCTCCTAGTAAGGTACTTAATGTACCTACTTAATGTAGATAAACTTGCTCTTTGAAAATACCGCAATTGCTGAGGCACAGGATGAGCTTGATTTATCATGACTTCTGGCTTTATTGCCAGAGGTTATGTTCTTTTGTTTTGTTGGAAACTTACTGAATTAACTGCATGTGTCTGGTTCTTTGTAGTTGAATACTCTATTCAAGTGAATTCAGTTAACTGAGAATTTTCTGAATATCACTGTTACGTTTTAGCTGTGTTTTTTATAAACAAAGTAGCTGAGAACATTGTTTCTTCTGTTCAGTTTAAGTTTTGAGTTGCTTTTGTGTGTGGCTAGAACTCTTGCATGATATTTTGCACTTGAACAGGAATAAAATAAAGTAGTAAAAAGCTAGGAAAGCCAGAAGAGTTGTTAGAAAGGAGTGAATAAAGTATACAATCTTAAGGTACTGTACATGCATCTTAATTTCTAAAACTTCCAAAGAGAATTTTGGCTGTGACAGAAGTTCTTACTCTTGAGGTGAAGGCTGTTCTGGTACCTCCTTTGAGATATTCCTCCTCTAACTGGCAGGTTCCTGTGCTGTGGCAAATGATGCAAGGTATAGCTTGCCCTAGAGTGGAAATACCACTGGATTTGCTTTATTTGCAGCTGGATGTCCAGATATGTGTTTATTTTGAGGCTGGATCTACTGCGTGTTCAGCAAAAATGTACTGTACATGGTGATGTAGGTAGCAGCAGTGTTTGCCAGGAAATCTGTAGCTGTTTTGCTGTGCTGAAGCACAGGTCATTGCCTCAAACACAGCTACGATATAAGTGAGAGAGCTAATTGGTACTTTGATTCTTGTTCAACTTGCAAAGTGATTTAATGGGAAAAAGGTCAAGTGAGCTTTTAAATATAACTGTAATGTTATCTGTTAATGTTCCAGTGGAACCAAAATAAAAATCTTCTGTCCTAAGGTATTGTTACATTTCCATTAAACTCGCTTCACTTTTTTCTTGTGTTACACTGGGCAGGGGAAGGCTTGGCATTTAGTTCTGTCTGTTCTTCAAGCTGTCACTCACTGAGCAGTCTGGCAACCATGGCCTGAAGTCTTGCTCCTTTAAAATCTCTTCTATTTATTGCCACATCTGGTTGATCAGAAATGATGGGAATTAGCAATGGAAGTCTGATGTATTAACAGGCTCTGTCTTTGCCAAGTGGAAGCAGTAGCTATCTGGACTGGCTGACTTTGAAAGCCTTTGTGTGAATGGAGCTGGTGGCAGATGAGGGGCAGGAGAGCTGGGAGTTGGGAATCTTAGGGGGCAGTGGGGAGGTCAAATACTAGCACTGGCTGAGCAAGTAAGAGGATGGGATAGGGAAGTGACTGTTTGCACTGCTGGTTTGGAACCACAGGAGTACGTGTGTATTTAGAAGGGTAAAAATTCTTTTGTAAGCTTTGAGAGCTTATTGGGTCTGAATAATGTATTCAAACTTCAAGAATGCAGAAGGAGGTTCTTCCTGTAGAAGATGTTGGATGGGGCATTGGTTTTTTTTTCAGTATATACGCCGTTTGCTTCAGCAGACTGTTCTTCCTACATTGCTCAGTTAACTGTGTGGAATGCTACTGAGAGAACAGAGTAGGACGCAACTGACCTAAGCTGAACAAGTACCCTACTTATGACCCAAAAAAAGTAGATTTGTACTGAGAGGTAACTTGAGTAATGCAAAAAGACACATCTTTCAGCATTTCCATCAGCTCGTTAGTGGCTGCATTCAGCTAACTGAATCACAGTGATGCAAGTTGGTGAAATGGTGTCTTGGAATATTTTTTAAAATATACTCCCATTATAAATAGGTATTTCCTGCCCTGAAAACAGAGGACTCACATACAGTAAGAGTCTGTATATATATAACATATGTACTTTTCTAGTTTACCTGTTCTGTACTGAATTGCTAGTGTCAGTGACAAAATGTTTCTTTTTTTGTTTTGTTACCCCTGAAGAGCCAGTATTGCAAGGAAAGAGATAATAATGCTTTATGATTTTTTGCATCAGCATTATTATTATATTTCATAAATACTTTTGTTTAATAAGATATGGTTGAAAGGCATTATTTGGAGCCTATTTTGTTTGGAGAGACTGTTTTGTAGAGGAGTTTTTTAATGAAAGAACCAAACCTATAGGTGTTTGGAGTTTAAGTTCTTTTCTTAGGCCAAACAATACGTAGTTCAGACAATGTAAAGGAAGAAATGGAAACTGTGTGTTATGGATGCTTACATGTGACATGCATGTGTTTAGACTCTGTTCAGAGAATTTTCATTTTCTTTTATTCCAGATGTCTGCAATAATTGCCGTGTTTAAATATATACACTTTTATCTTAGAGTTCTTCATCTGGGAAGTCATTGTGTTGAACTGTAAAGAGCCTGAGGATGTAAGGCTTACTTCAAAGAAAGCAATTACATGCCTATGTAGAAGTCTCATACCACTTGACAGCTTTTGTTTGACTTAAAATACATGTCCTGGAGCATTGTGCAGACTAACATTTCAGGTGTGAAAATGGGTGGTGTTACCACACCAAATCTGTCAAATAATGACTTGCAGCAAGTCAGCATTTCCAGCAAGGAGTGAACTCTGTACTCAAATGATTTCTGACTCATCTTACAGACACAAAAAAAAAGTCCTAAACCATCCTTTAGATTACCTTCTGCAAATTTTATCACTGATTCTCCTCCCCCCTCAGGAGGGAACCAGTTAGGACAGAATAAGGACAGCAGAGTCCCAAATTCTGCAGTAAGGTATTAACCCCTTAAAGAAATCTTTCACTAGCCACTATCATGTAGTGATGCTGTAGCAGTGCTTCTAGGAATTTGTTTTTTCTTTATAGAATATTCTTCCTATCAAGACTGAAGAGATGCAATTTATTCAAAAAAGGGGGAATTGGACAGTAGTCAAACAAATGTTAACTTTTTTCTACTGGATAATTTATGTTAAATGGAAAAGCTTCTGTCTCTTGGATGTGCTTAGAAAAAGCACTCACTGTTTAGCAGCCTGGGAGAGGTTACATCAGTTTATGGTTTGTTGCAATTTACATTGAATCTGTGTTAGCATATATTCCTTTTGGTCCCTGTCTCTTGACCATAAGATGCGTTTTGATGAATGTGCAGGAGACAAGTCTTGTTTAGGAAATAATCTTCATCAAAACTAACTTATTAGATAATTGTTCTTTTTGTTGGTGATGGCTTTGGGGAGTTGGTGGTAAAGAGTCCTCCCCCCATGCTGTACTTGAACTGAGTCTCCCCAAAATTAAAAGGGCAGCTTTTGAAGGAAGGTATTCTTCTACACCATCTGGCTGAAAGCTATAGACACCACAGTCATTAACTATGAAAAAAGCCTTTCTTTGAAGGCTACTAAACAACTGGCTTAAATCTACTCCACTGTAACTCACATGAACATCCACACTTAGAGGAAAAGTGTGCAGTTGCTTAGATGGAGCTGCTCCATTTGAAATACAAGGTACGACTAATTAGCTGTGTGTGTCTGGTGAGTCTAAAAATCTGTTCAAGTCTGTTTCCAGTGGGTGTGCTGAGACCTTCCAGTAGGGTAGATCTGGGATGGAAGGGACTCTTGACTGCCTGCATGCTTTAGAGTGTAGGAAGTGGCTTGTAGCATGAAAAAAAAAATTAAAATCTAGATAAGTAGTGCCCTTGTATATTCAGTAATTCCTTAAAAATCAGTAAAATGCTGATGCCAGCACTTCTTTCCTGGGAGAAAAAGGTAACTTAACCTTTTTGGTCCTCTGCCACTGAAAACCATGGATGTTTTTTGAAGATTACTGTGGTGTACATGTTTGTTGGACTGATTCTAAGGCAAACTTAGTTCACAAGCTTCTTTTGTTCAGTGGTGGTTTTTTTTAAGGAGTTATAGCTGTTAGTCTCATACTGAGATCAGACTGCCTAAAGACTTTTGTGGTTATTATAGTCTACCACCTAGTCATTGTTTTTATAACTACATCACTTACATAACTTACATCAATGTGATAATTATCTTGCTCTTCTGTGATTGTTTTGGATCTTCAGGATTTCCTTAAATCATTACAGGACTCACTGTATATGTGTGGGACAAGTACTTCTTACCCAGTGTACTTGCCTTTATCATTCAGCTTCTGAACAGCACTGAATATTCTTGCTGCCACTGAGTTAGTTCACCTGGTAGTAAATTCCTCTTGTAACAAACATAGGGGGGCATGTTTGAGTTATGCAGAAAGCATATAAAAAAACCTGCTGGCTCCTTTCCCACTATTTGGCATAATGACAAGCAGGAGCAACTGCTGCTTAGTTGTGGTAATATTAAACTACAGCAAAGTAACTTTGTTCATATTGTTGACAACATTAACCAAACCTATGTTGTGAATTGTGTATTTTTTTTTACTGTATGGAGGTGGTGGAGGAAACATGAGACAGTTAATACCATGGCCCTGTGATTATTTGAAGCCAAAATTATCTTAACTTTTATAATCCTAATGAAGTATTTTTGGCTTTCAGCTGTAATGCTTGTGGTTTCTATAAACCCTTTTAATTAAAAAATAATTCTGCTATTGTAAATCAAAGTGCAGGTGGCTTTAGAAAACAACCGTCACTTTTTTTACAAGTACTGTGCAGCTTCTCTTGAGATTAAAAAAAGTCTTAGGTCTTCATTTAGAGAAGAAATCCAGCAAGCTAGCTGGTTTTGATCAATCTTGTGTTAGTCATAAAGATGACAGTTGAAACAAAAATGTGGTCAGTGGGTTGATGTAAGCTAATAAGCTGCTTTAAACAAGACCCACAACTGTAATGGAATGTAAACTGCAGATTGTTCTATTCATCAGGTAAAGCAAATGAAGGTATATAGTCAGCTGTTGGTAATTTTCTGCTATCTGCTGATTTTTACTTGTGATTAAATAGTGAATCTGTCTTCTAAGACTGTATATTTAACAGTGTTTTCAGTGTTTGGATTGTATTGGTTCAGGTTGTCTTTTGGAAAACACTGTATAAACTACTAAAAACTAAGCTAATTTACTGTGAAGATCTGAGGAGAGGCAAGATGCAAATAAAGTTAGGCTGTAACTGTTTATTTTAATATCAATACTACATAGTAAGATTATCACTTGTAAAATTACTTCTAGCCTAGTGGCTTCTTTTTATTAACCTCTATTGCAATTATAATTTTTAAGTGTTGTAGATAATGTCATGAACAGAATAACAAAATAAATGTCTAATAAATACAATGTGTTTATTAAATACAACCACAATGCAGTGGTTTTAAATTAGCATGAAAAAAACCAGAATGTTAATGCAAATATCACTGCTAACATTTAATCAATAAGCTACAAGTTTTCTATAACAAATTCACAAGTTTTCTGTTACAGGCAGTGTTCCAGTTGTACACTTGAATGCTAGCATTGCTTAAGTTCCTGTACTTGAGAAGAACTGAGCTGAGGCATTTGTACCATTATGCTGCACTTGCAGTATTTTCATAGTTTACATAAACTCAATGCTGATCAGTGTGCATACAGTCTGGAATTCTTCTCAAGAACAGCCTTGCATCAGTTTCTGGAAGTTAGTATCAGATTTAAAGTACGCAGCTTCTCTTGGCGTCAGTAGAAGTGTTCTATCCATATCTCTGACAGGTGTAGGATGAGCAGAGTAAAAACATCATTGGTTTTTGTAGAGACTGTGTTTTTAGGACATCAAGTGTAGAAAGGTGATTTTTCAGTAGCAGCATAGCATGCTTTGTGCCTCCTCTTCCACTGACACCTGTTTGCTTTGTGCAGTTTGTTGCATAATTTAAGGACCCGGATATAAGGCTTGGAAGCCCATCCCTTGTGTTTCTTGGTTTATGACTGTCGGCTTTGTGGAATACGGCTGAGATGAAAGGATTTCTTGAGGATGCAAATTACTCCATTGGTCTGTTGGATGAAGGAGCAACTCTTGCAGATGTTATTGACAACTGTATTTATGAACATACTCATGTAAGTTTGCTTTCCAGATCTTTTGATTTAGTTCCCCGAGTCTTCAAACTAGGTCAAAGTATGTTAGAATTGATGAGCTGACAGCAACAGAGGAACAGTCAGCTAAGCCTCACTTACCTTATAAAGTAGTTTCCTCTTCTAGTTCTGCTTCTTTGCTGTTTTCTTGCTTTGGTCAGAATTCTGTTGGGGAAATTTGGGCATCAGCTCTTACCTCCCTGAGTGTGGCTAGCAGGAAAGTAGTCTGGCTGATGTAATTAAATTCAGGTTCCCATCTAGTTTCAAGAGATTTTATTAGCAATGGGGTTTAGATCAAGCACCTAAAATTGTGCAAGTGGGTATATTCAGTTAGAACCTTTTTGTTGTTGTTCTTTCCCTGAAAATATGGCAGAGTTCTGACAAATTTATATGCTGAGCCAGTTTAAAGCCATGTTTAAATTTTCTGTGGGCTATCATGGTTTAGAATTATACATCTTCCTGTTACCCTTCTCCCCACTGGAAACTGGTACAAGCACATTGTGATGTGCTGTCTTTCAAGGCAGACTGGTGTGAAAGCTACTGAAGTTTAGCAGCCAGCTGGAAAGAAACTTGAATAATTCTATGTATACAATAGTCACTTTTTGAATAAGGCTTCACTCATTTCTTAGGAGGAGGCAGGAAGATGTAGCTTTTGTTCTGTAGACAAAGTTGTAGAAAGAGCAAACTTTCAAAAGTTTCATTAAGCAAATTCTGTATTCTTCATATGCCATACCTACCTGTGAGTTGCTCACTTTTCCCTTGGTTTATCAGAACTAATATTCATGTGCAAGTGGTCGACTACAGTACAACAAATAGCTAAATTCCATGGCCTTCTGAACTCAGGTGTAGGATTCCCAAATCCTGATTCCTAATATTCTTTTTCTGTCTAGCAAATAAATAGGTAAACTACTGGCAACATGTCATGTCTCCAACCACTGGCTGGCTCACAGAGGATAGCTGCCTCCTGCTGCTTTCATTTACTCCTTTAGCTCAAGGGGTAGAGGCCTGTGCCATGGATCTAAAGCTCCAGATCCCATTCCTGCTGGTGACCCGTACAGGGGGTCAGTATGCTTCCACCCGATGGAATTTCTATTTGTGTTTTTTAAACAGAAATAAAGACTTTGTATAAAATAAGCCACAACATACTGAGTTTCATATCTGCAAAAGTCGAGTGCTAGAATTAACATCTGATGTACAGTCTTAATTCAGATCCATCATATGTTTTTTGATGGTCTTTAATGGATTTACAATAGGTCATTCACTTACAGCAGTTTTACTGAGTGCAAATATGAGCAAATCTGGAATGGTCTGTTTGCATTTTGATCCACTACACCCACATCATGACCTGATATTGAGACAGGCTTTGTTGTAACAGATGTGCAAAGGGAACTTAACAGTTCCAGAAAAGTCTGTGCATTTTCTTAAAGTCTATGTACTCAATTCTGTCACCTCTAACATGGAGTCTAGTTCTTAAAATGCCTTTTGAACTTAATTCCTCACAAGATGTGGAGAACAGTCTCAAACATGACTTCCTGAACTAAAATACCTTCAGACAAATTTTCAGTAAAACAAGCTATTAGCTGGATGTTAAAATGATGTTAGTGTATCAGATTTTATTCCTTGTATAATAAGATAAATTACATTGAGACTGTGGAAGCTTTCATTCCAGTGGATTTTCTTCCTATAAATAACTGCAGACTTCTGAAAATTAGAAGTTGAAAGAAATGTGTAACTTAACCTGTATTTTTGGATAAAATCAGCGTTTGGCATTTAAGTAGAATCTTGTATTCAGGAATCTCAGAATATTGTCAATAACATTCATAGTATCTCTTGAAGTGGTAGGTATTCCCTTTGGTTTTTTTAAACTAGTTCAAATTGCTAGGTGAATAGAAAGACATTGCTCAAGGTCAAATCTAAAAGTTAAGAGCGGGGTAAAAAAAAAAGGTACATAGTTCTTTTAAGGCTTTGGGTTGTTTGTATTGACAGCAAACCTACAATTTCAGACATTTTATTTTCCTATTCTTCCTTTTGCAGTCTGGAAAAAAGGCATTTTATGTCGGTGATCTTGGAAAGCTTGTAAGGAATAACATACAATGGCAGAACGTGATGGCACCAATAAAGCCATTTTATCCTGTAAAATGCAATTCTACTCCAGGTGTACTCGAAATTCTGGGAACCCTTGGTGTTGGTTTTGCATGTTCCAGTAAAGTAAGTTTTTCTTGCCGGTGTGCCTTATTTCATATGTCTGCTGTTGAAATTCATCTCTGTAATGTTAAATGAACTGTGAACTCATTTGTAACTGGCTGTTGAAAATCTGTACTTCTGCCCTAGAAGAAGTAGTTTTCTCTTTAGTGTGGTAGTAGACCACATCTAATAAAAATTCAGGATAGATGGTGCTGTGCACTTTGTCAAACTCTGTTATGATCCTGTTTTTTAGTCTGAAATGGCATTGGTACAAGACCTGGGCATTTCTCCTGAAAACATCATATACACAAATCCTTGCAAGCAAGCCTCTCAGATCAAGTATGCAGCAAAAGCTGGGATAAACATCATGACTTGTGACAGTGATATTGAGCTGAAGAAAATTTCACGTAACCATCCAAATGCCAAGTAAGTGTCAAAATTCTGGTTTTCCTTTTAATGTGGGGGAAACTTAATTTGCCTGTATTCTGGGTGGTTTGAGTTGCAAGCAAAGTACATGGCTTCTTTAGTACAAATCACTTGTATCTGTTCTTCTGTCTCCTTTGAAAGTAGCTTTTTTGCATCTTTTCCTACTGAGTCTTGGCTCCCTAATGCAGTGGCCCTTGGTTTGGGAGCAATCTTGTGAGAAAGCGATTTTTTTAGGGCAGTCTTCATGTAAAGGTTTCAGTGATCAAAGTTCAGAAGTCTGGCATTTCATCATCTGCAAATACATCTTCCTCCTGCTCTGTTTTGGCTTCACTGTTATCTTCCAGAGAGTTCTGTTTGGGTATCAGTGGCTTTAGCTGAAGTCAGGGCTGAGCTACCCAGCAAATGACTGTGTTCATTGGATCCCATCTGACGTTTGGGCACACTCTGCAGGTCTTGTAAATACACCTACAGGTGTTTCCACATGATGAAAAGAGTGAGAAATCTGACTCCAGTTCTATGTTCACTTTGGTTACTTTGGTGACTATGTTCTATAGTCACTTTGGTATTAGCTCAGCTGGTTTCTGTAGAAAAGTGATCAAAGCTGATAGTGTGGCTGTTAAATATGGCAATTTTATTGCTACCAATGTATAATGGTCTCTTGGATCGATAGGCACTCATGTCATTTAGCATCACATCCCTCACATATGAATGCTTTAGCTTGGGGCCATGCCTTCAAGAAATACAGAGTCAGATGCTAAGTGAATGTTACAGTGCTTTGCAGTGATTAAAGGTATAGCTTTCCATAAATGTCATTGGAGAAACTGAAATCCTGACATCTTTTACAAATTCCTTGGTTCTGAACAGTCATTGTTAAAGTATTGTCTTCTCCCAAAACTCTGGCATTTTTTTTTGTTTGGGGGGGGTGGGGGCGGTATTTATTTGAGAGAGTCTTTTTTGTTTGTTCAATTACAAGATTTAATATTGCTATTGCTAGTGATTACACTTCATCCTCAGGAAAACCTGTCTGTGCTTTGCATACTGGAGAGAAATTCCTGTGCAAAAATATTATGTATGCTAAATGAAAGTTTCTGAAACTAATAGCCATGGTATGCTTAGTGGACTTGAAAACCTTGGCAATGGCTGACTGTTAAATCATTAGTGCTTTACTGGTTATTCACTGGTGGGTCTAGAGTTCTCTTAGTTTTTATGTTGATTTATTTTCATGTTTCTAACAACCTCTTTAAGAAGATCTTTTCTGTGATAACATCCACATCAAGAGAAGTTAGGATGCAAATTTTTCTTGGGCCAAAGAAATTGCAAATCAGTTAGGCAGGATGAAGGAGTACCATGAGCTAGAGAAAAACAAAATAAACTCTTTACTTCTTTTCAAAGATCCCATTGTCTAATAGTTGCAAAAGTTCCCATTTACCATGGGCAAGAAACTCAATTTCTACAAAAGAACCCGCAATTTGATATCTAAATTTTTTAGGTATGATCTCTTATTGGATAGGATTTTTTGTTTTTCCTATGTGTGGTTGCTAGAGCTGGGTTGTTTGCATAGATTAAGCCCAGGGTGTTTTGGCTGAGGGAATCATTTAGGAAGATGTGCTTATTTTCTGAGAATTTGTGTAATTTGCACTAAACTCAGTCATGGGGGGAAGTGTCTCTTTTTGCAACTGATGTTTCTGCCTTTAGAAGACTTACCAACTAAAATGATTGCAAATTTTTTAAAGATGAGAAATGTCAGGAAGGGAGTGCTTAGGTATTGCTTTTCTTTATTATATCTTTTAAGATTTTTCCAGGTAAAGTTTAACTGCTGAGCTTCTTGGTGTCCTAAGAACTTAGGTAGAGACAAGGGTGTTGTAAGTATCAATGCTTCATTAACAATAAAAAGTAAAAAACCAAACTCTAAACACACACATCACCCTCTAGCCCTGCTCTGACTAACTGAAACCCAGGAGGAAGAATCCTGCTAGATTTCTAGAAGTCACATTTTGTGGGTTTTGCTTGAAAAATACATTGATTCACTTTAAAATGCTGCTATAGCAATTTTTCAATAAATTTAATATTGGATGTCTTTAAGAAGGGGTTTTGTCTAATCTTAACATGAGGTTACAAATCATAATATTTGAATTTTTCTATCACATTTTAAAGAGATTGACTTGTAACAATTTTTCCTACAGCTAGCACATTTTTCCAAATGCTTCACAAAATATTGTGTGACAACAGATTTTTTGCACAGAATTTTCTGTGCTAGTGGAGAAGCAGGATATTAAATGCTCATCAATTTCTCAAGATGAAATGGATGAAATGGTATAAATTAACAAGAATTGCAGGGCAGCTTGTGTGAGAACTGAGGACTTTTTGCTCTTTACAAACTGCATTTTAAACATGCCATGAAACATTGGGAAAGTACTTGAAGTAATGATAGATGCTAGGCCAGCTGTAGTGGCTGGGCTGAGTTGTGTTTGTGCCTGTCTTGTGAAGAGCTGTTTCACTCCGGGTGCAGAGTTTCTTCCACTCATTTACACTCCCCATCCTGGTTAACTGCAGTGTGCTCTGTCCAGTCTGCATGTATGTCATGACACCACCTCTTTTTAGTTTACTGCATGACTAATTAATTCATCTTGTAGGGGTGTGACTTTCTCAGTGGACAGCAGTTTGAATTTGGGAGGTTGGGGGTTATGTCTCCAGAGGTTTGGATGTGACTGCCTGTGCCCCTGAGGTGCTACCTTAACATAGAAAAAGGCCAGTATTGGCACTGCAGTTTGCCAGATCTACCCAAAATGAGGCTTTTACCAGAGAGAGGAAGATGTCCCAGTGCAGAAGAAGGTAGAGATGGTACTTGCTGCCTCTCTCCTCTACAGTGCCCTGGAAGAAGGGGCAGGGAATGGACTGACTGGCCTGCCCCCTCATCCTGAGTCCATGCGCTCAGCCAGAAAGGGAGGTTATGTGATAGGGCCGGGTGTGCTTTCAGCCTAGTGTTCTCCAGTTGCTGAATTTAACTAAATCTGATACATGTCTGACTGCAGGGGAGCCTCTGGGCTGGGGAGGAGGACAGGGATGGGAAAAATCATATTCGTTGTACTGATTTTATGAGGAGCTATGCTTTAGTAGAAGATAACGTTATTTTTTATTACAGCACTCAACAGACTCTTGCTGCTACAAGAGTCTTAGTTGCTGCATTTCGAAATCCCTTGTCCTTGTTGGCTCCATGTTTTAGCCCCTAATTGCTAGTTTTTTCTCTGTACAGGATTGTTATTATTAGGTTGCCTTGATTCATCCATCGATGGAGCTGGAGTGCTGACAACATAATCAACACACTTCTGACAGTCTTCAGGCTTCACATGTGCTGATGATGTAAACCAACTGCCCCATCATCTTCCCCTTCTCTTAGGCTCTTACTGCACATTGCCACAGAAGATATTACTGCTGGTGAGGAGATGAATATGAAGTTTGGCACCACCCTGAAGAACTGTAGGCACCTCATGGAATGTGCTAAGGAGCTGGGAGTCCAAATAGTTGGTGTCAAGTGAGTAACTTCATTGTCCTCTGCTGGCTGAGCAAATATTTGTATGATGTACTTAAGATGCAAAATGGAAAAGACTTTTTCTCCGGTGATGCTGTTTTACAGGGTTTTAAAAAATCAACAAAAACCCCAGACAAACAATATCTCATCAATTTAGAAACATGAGCTTTTGCTTGCAAGCAAAAACTAGTATGAAACAAACTATTACAGACATCAAAACAATATGAAATGAAGTATCATAAATCCTTCTGTCAGCATGAAAACAAAGCTTGAAAGCCTCTCCTATTTATCCAGCTGTACTCTTGAACTTCTGTGGTAACTTGATTTGTATTTTTCCAGCAATAAGCATCATAACAGAAGTGCTAGTACAGCATGGAATAGGTTGGATAGTTTGAACAAGATGAACATAGGATCTGATTTTTTAAGAGTTTAGGTTGTATGTCTTTGATCATATCAAGACGAAAATACTCAGATAAGTTTTTGGCTTGCAGGTGGCAGGAATGAATCCTAGAGTTCCAAGTTTGTACAAATGATCTGTTGTGTTTTAATTGGAAGCTTGATGGATATTTTATATATCCAATGAGAAAAACGCATGCACAAGTCTGCTCTGTGTGCCTTCAGCTACAAATCTATCACATGCTCGTGACTGCTTTAAGAAAGTGACCAAACAAATAAATGGGTCATCAAGACAATAAAAAAATGTTAAGCCAGATTTCAATGATTTAAACCACAAATGTTTTGATGTGTATCTGTTTGAAATGGATATTAAAGCTTAAACTACAAATGTCTTAAAAGTAGATACTACTGAAAAAACATCCTCTTCATATAATGTCTTAACCAACTTTTATAGAAATTGCATGGCTCTTGTGCATTATTTTTATTTAAATAATTTTAAAATCCGCACATGAATTCTTGCAAGTAAGTTTGAAAAGAAACCTTTGCCTCAAAATGGCATTCCTTAAAGGAGTAGACTTGGAGTAGAGAGCACTGTGGCTCGAGTGTGTGTATGGTCTGTGTAGATCCAGTAGACAATACTCCTCTTAAGGAAGCTTGTGTGAAGGCTGGCACTTGTTTTAGCACCTCAGTGACTATAACTGCATATTGCAGTACTTGAATCTTTTGAACAAGGAACAGAAGGGGATTCAGGAGTTTCAGGTGATAGGCATCAGTACTTCTCTGCAGCTTTGGCACCTAGTGAAGAACAACTTTTAGCCACTTTGTTAGTGAAGACTGAAAAATTCAGTAAATCTGTTGTTTCTCAAAGATGAGAATATTGTGGGACTTTGTTAGGGTTAAGAGGAAGACAATTCTCAAGTACAAATCCACTGAAATAAAGGCAGTAGTGGTCTGAGCTTATTCTTTGCACAGTTGCTGTGTTATCATTTAAGCTTGTTTTGAGATGCCTGGGAATGAATTGCTTCTGTTGCTGTTTTACATGGTGAAACAATTTGCTTGGTCTGAAACCTGCATGGTTCACTGTATTTATTGTGTTTTTATTTCTTTCAGATTTCATGTCTCAGGCTCTTGCAAGGATCTGCAAACGTACATTCATGCAATATCTGATGCTCGGTGTGTGTTTGACATGGCTGTAAGTAGAGCTATACACACATGCAAGTGCTACAGTAGAGGGTCCATTCTATTCCAATCATACTAGCAAACCAACTACCTTCTTTCCAAAATAAATCACTGCAGATGGAACTTTCAGTAAGGGGCTAAATAGTCCTTTGTGATATGTGGTAGAGGTAAAACTGACTTTGTCCTAATGATGGTAATGAATACTGTCCCACTGACAGGCAGTGGCCTTGCATGCTATTTAAATTGGTTTCCCTAATTTGGGTCAAGGATTTTTGATAGTCAAATCTCAGTCCTGTAAATACACAACTGATGCTTTTAGTTTACATTGAAACTGAACAATTGTATGCTGGCACCCATTGTGTTATGAGATGTTTGTAAATTAAACAGAGAAGACTGCAAGTCTTTTTACTCTTACTGCTGCAGTGCCTTAACTGTGGCTGGTAACACATGGGGCAATAAAATTGAGGCTCTTGCTGATCTTTGTGCAAATTCATTGTAGTTGATCTTGTCACAAAATTTGTGAAATCCTAAAACTGCCTTTTGTCAGAATGCACCACCTGTTCAGCAAGTACTATGAATATAACAAAAGCCCCAAGATGGGAGTTGATATTGCTATGGGACTTGCAGAGAGTTGTATAACCAGCCTCTATTGACAGCCCAGTGCTTTGCTACTAGATTTAATGGAGCTGTACTATTCCCTCATTAGATGTACTCAGCTAAATATTTTCAAAAGCTTAAATACACAGGAAACAACTACAGTAAAGAGCAGCAAAATATTTTTGCATTTACAGTTGTTCATGTACTTACCTTCTGCCTATGCATTTTAGGAAGAATTTGGCTTTAAGATGAACATGTTGGATATTGGTGGGGGCTTCACAGGTTCAGAACTTCAGCTGGAAGAGGTATGCAATGTGCTGCAAGTTGAAACACTTACTTTCTAAGAAATTGAAGTGTTTAACCTTCAAACTGCAGCTTGAATTGATAGCTGAAACATAGTTTATGTTCTGTGTTTGACTGTAACTCAAGATCCCACTAGTTGAGTTTGTGTTCTTGATCATAAATAGTATAATCAGTTATTGGAGGTGATCATTATTTCTTTTTAATTCTGTTCATCCTGGATGATTTAAGGGTATTAGGGATTAAATTGCTATCTGAAGCAAGCCTAGCAGTAGTAATTCAAGGGGTTTTTTGACTGTTGTTCAGCTGGTGACTCTTGCATGGTTTGGGTCAGGGTGTCTTAGCATGCTTTGGATCATAAACCCTGCTGCTACTAGATGAGAAGTTTTGATATTTTGCTTTAGAACTGAAAGCTAAAGATTGTGATTTGGCCTAAATGCCATCTTTAGTATGAAGTGGCACCTAAAACAGGATACTCAGTTTACACTGCTGTGTTGTCTTAAACACAGACCCTAAGAATTCAGGACAGTGCAAGTGATGTAGTGAGGAGTTACTAACAGCAATCAGGGCTTTTCTCTCCATTCTAATGGTTCTGTTACTTGTCCAAAATATCTGTTAATCTTCAAATATCTGGCTTAAGATATGAACATGAGTATTAAAGAACTGTTTCTAATATGATATTATTTGGAACTCATCACAGAAAGGCTCTTTGCCTTGTTCTTATGGGTTCATATGTAATTTTACATAATCTGTTGTGCTGGATGGGCATTGAAATTACTGGTGCAGTCTTGAGTGTACCACAGCTTGAACGTTGCTTGTGAAGAGCCACTGTGTAGTACTCAAGACTCATGGTTCTAAATCTTCAGTGTTTAGCATGGTTGTTTTACATGTTTGGGGTTTTTTTATAAATTGTGTAAAGGCATTTCTCAGGGAACAGAGGACCAGAGCAAGCATTTGGTGTGCTGACTGAAAGTGTGTGTGTATCTGATACATCCATCCATACATACATCCATAAGCTGAGTTCATTTGTCTGATCTTTGACTTCGATTTCCTAGGTTAATCATGTCATCAGGCCATTGCTGGATGTCTACTTTCCTAAGGAATCTGGTGTTAATGTGATTGCAGAGCCTGGATGTTATTATGTTTCATCTGCATTTACACTGGCAGTGAATGTCATTGCAAAGAAGACTGTTGAGTATGATAAACTTCTTCCTTCTGGAGGTAAGGGTTGGACTTGTTTTCTGTGTTATGAATCAGTACAGGTAGCTGCCCACCATTAGCTGGGATAGACTGGTTTGTTTGTATATTTGGTGCATCCCCTGATTCTTACACTGTAATAGCTATTTGGGTTCTGATCATGTGTTATCTGTGTATCTCACTGTTGCTCTCATGTGGCACTTCTTGTATCCTTACTGGGTTAAACCTATATTGGGTGCATCACAGATGGTGTGTTGGAAGGTTCTGTATTAGAACATAGAAAATCATGTCACAGAGCAAGCTATTTCTCTGCTTCTCTGGATTTATATTCATAGCAATGTTTTTTACTGAAAGTATTAGTTTTATTAAGCCTCACACTTAAAGTTATAACTGAATATATAATCTGGTCTCATACAGATTACTCTGCTTATAATTCTCCCATTCTAGTATATATGGAACCCCCTTGTCAGGAGAAAGCAGCTGACTTAAGTTAGATTGCAAAAGGACTACTTATGACAAAACATGCATGCAAGAAAACTTCTTTTTTTACTTCCAGTGGAGCAAACCAGGAATGATGATGAACCAGTATTTACATATTACATAAATGATGGTGTTTATGGTTCTTTTGCAAGTAAATTGTCTGAGAAACTGAATACTATCCCAGAGGTTCACAAGGTGAGTCTTCCTGTATTTTTCAGAGGTAGTCCTTACTATCCTTGTCTATTGAATATATATTAACACTTCATACACATTTAAATTGTGTATTACTTATTAAATTAACCTTCTGTATATTTGAAGATTTTCTTATTTAATAAACTGAAGCCTGAATTGCCTCAATTTCTATTTAGAAATACAAGGAAGATGAGCCTCTGTTTGCAAGCAGCCTTTGGGGTCCATCCTGTGATGAGCTTGATCAAATAGTGGAAAACTGTCTTCTTCCTGAGTTGAGCGTTGGAGATTGGCTGATCTTTGACAATATGGGTTCTGGTACCTTAGGTGAACAGTCTACCTTTAACGACTATCAGAGGCCACTGATTTACTACATGATGTCTTTCAGTGACTGGTAAGAAATCAGTCTTGATACTGGCAAGGTTGCTTTTGCTTCCTTCTGGAGTGTAACTTTATAAGTGTATAGTTATAAATTGCATTCAGTGGCAAATATAAGAAAATGCTGAGTGCAAGAATGTGCTGTTTTAGTTTGAGGGGATTTTTTTTCTCTTTTGTCTGACTGCTGAGGCTAAACTGAGGTCTGTGATAAAATCCTACTTTGCTTTAGGGGTGACAGAGGAAGGCAAAATACCTGACTGATCTCACCTGTGAGTTCAGTGGTAGTTGTAAAGTCTTTTACTGGCTTCTCAAAAGCTGTTTAATGTCAACCTTTGAGCTTTCCTGATACAAGTAACTGCAGCTTGTGTACAGTGTTGGCATCGTCATGGGCAGGAAGGGCAGTGCTGCTCTTGTGGTGATGGAGAGTGGGGTGACCCATTCCTGTGCCAAGGCAGGGCCTTGTGCTCCCACCCCTGGAGAGTGGCAGCATTTCTGTGTGTGGAGGCTGGTTTCTGAAGGGAAATTGAACCTGAAAACATGCTGTTACATCTCTTGACCTTTTCTGCTGCAGGGATGAGATGCAGGATGCTGGAATTGCTTCAGACACATTGATGAAGAACTTCTTCTTTGTGCCTTCATGCATTCAGCTGAGCCCGGAAGAACGCTTTTCCACTGCAGCTTAAACAGGCATTAACGCTTCATTTAGACCTGCAGTTGCAAGTCTGTAGTTTGTCTGGTCAACATTCCAATGTGGAAGAAATGGAACAATCTTGAATTCAATTCATTCTCTTCAAAACTTGAAAAATTAGTAATAGTAATGGGGACCAGGCAAAACAAGCTACAGCTACAATTCAGTGGGGGATGGGAGGGTTAGATAATGGTGTCCAAATTTAAAATCAAGTTCATTCAACCCCTGAGCGTTAAATATGCAACAAAATGGATGACTTAGTGGAGATGGAAACCCATCACTTGGGTTCTTCAACAGTTTACATACAAGTACACAGTTTTTATACTAAGGATTCCTGTTAGAAAAGTCTTGTAAAGTTATTGTCTTTTGCCCAGATATATCAAATGTCAGTGGGAGACCAGTGTGACTTCATTAGATGTTTTAGTGTATTTAGAATGTGTAAATTTGTGCTTTGAACTGTAGTTTAATAAATGTAAAATTGCATCATAGTATTTGTTGTATTTGACCTGTGATGTATCCCCTGTACGATTGCAATAAAACTTTGTAGATTTTACTGTTTTTCAGGCTAACTTTGGGAGGAATTAGGCAGATAGCTATAAAATAGGTGTATATGTGATTGATTTGAGAAGCTTTCTTTCTCAAGCCTGTTGGTTCAGCTTTGTGTTAAACAGTAAAAATTTTAAGATTGATCAGTCTGTATGAAGTGAAAGTCATGTAAGTTCCTGGAAGGCTAAAAGGCAATCTGTGGTGTGTTGTTAGAGCATGACCTTAGATTCAGTTCTTCACACTGACCAGCTAACCTGTTAGTTTGAGGGGAGTGCACGGAGAGGTTGTCCCAGCTCGTGTGCATGCAGTGCCCTGAGGCAGCATGGGTTAGTCCAATCCTGCATGTTGTCACAGAACCTTTGGCTCTTTTTTAAATAGTGTTTATTTGAAAAGTTTTAACTTCAGCTAGTTCTGTATAGTGCTGACTCTAGGGTAGGGCTGCACAAGACTATACAGAAACCTCAAATGCTCTCTTGCACTGGACTTCATTTAGCTGTATCCATAATGTAAAGGTAAATCAGACTGCTGCAGGTACATGTGCATCGAGTAATGAACTGCCTGAACTGGTCAGAATTTGTGTTGCTGCAGCCTCTTGGTCTTTGCTTACTTTCTCACTTTAAATTTCCCTAATTGAAAACTGGGGGAAGGAGGAGAAGGGGGTTTTTTAGGGTTTTAAAATTATGCACTGAGGTCTGGATCCTGCAGACAAAAGGAACTTTTTAAACCCTTTAGTTGGAGGTAAAATTTGGCTTTACCCTTTGGCTGCAAGTGTATTTTACATGAGTGCCAGCTGGTAGGAAATTTTATTTTCTGACTCGGTAAAACAAAGATTTAATCAAACTTAATGAACTTTTACTTGAAAGTAAATTCTCAGTTTGGATTTGTCCAAACAGTTTTACAGGCCAGTTAGGAGATACAAAAATGGCTTTTGTGTTGGAGATGCAGTCTAAGACATACTTATTACTGTAATTAAATGTGGAAGTGAAAGGGGAGTAAATGATGGGGGAAACCTGTGTTTTGGTTTGGTTTTGGTTTTCTGGTTTTTTGTTGTTTTTTTTTTTTTAGCCTGAAGTTACTAGCTGACCCATGTCAAGCAGTGATAAGCTCTTCAGTTTACCTGTTGAGATCTTTCTAGACAAGACAGACTGTTGTGTGGTTTTTGACTAAATGTGACTACAGTTCCTTAAGGTTAGAAATCCAACAGGATTCTGTCATACAGTCTTTAAAAGTTGTTTTATGTTAACTTACAGATAAGTAGAAAACAATTCCTCTATATATGCAGCAGTAGTCAGAGCAGAAATACTGTACTTGAAGACAGTCTGCCATTAAAGCCAACCTGGAGTCTGAACACAGTATGTATTTCAGTTTGATTTGCTACCTGCTACTGTTTATGTTGTACCTGCAGTTCAGAATTTTTACACATCATGAAAGCTGGATGATTTCTTTAGGGTACTGCTTGGAAGTGATGTGGCCCTGTTGTGCTTGCTGGCCAGCTGCAGCCCCTGTTGCAGGCTGTGGCAGGAGCAGGGGTGTGTGACACAGACCTGCAGAGGGTGCTTCCCTGTGGGGTGTGGTGACAGTGGTGCATGGATACAGCTCCCCCTGCTTTGGCCTGAGTCCTTCCCTGATCCAGCCCTGCAGCCTGCCTTCCGTGTCCCAGGGAAGATCCAGGGTTGGGGGCCCAGACAAGGCTGCAGTAATGGTGTTGCCAGTTACGTCTTAGGAACTGGAGAAAATGGTTCCAACTTTTCATTGTGTTCCCAAGCAGCTGCACAACTGGCAGAATAAAAGTGGGTGCCCTGGATCCACCACTGGATATTTTGCTGCTTCCTATGTACTCTTGTTTCTGCTTTCTTTGGGGAGGAGGTTTGGGGTGGGATGGGGTATGTGGAGTTGTCTGTGTCTCAGGTTTGAACCCTTGGGGTTTTTTTAATTTAAAAAAAATGCACCTAAAACCAAACTTAAAAAAAAAAAAAAGAAAAAACCCACAACCATCCAACCAAAACACCAACCCCCAAAAAAAAACTTGGGCTAAAAAATAGCTTTTAATCCTTGATAGCCAGGCAACTGCCCTTGTTCTGGTCAAGATTGATCTTGCTGAACCAGGACTGTACCTTCTGAGTCTCCTCTGCTCTGAGGAGTGGGGAGTGCTCTCAGGGCTTTGCTAAGGCCTTGGGCAACAGCTGGAAGCAAATGCAGCCCTAAGAAGCAGCCTGGATGCCAACAAGGGTGGCAGTGGCTGCCTGGAGGAGGGACTCAGTGGGTGCTGGCAGTGCCAGCTGACTGCTGCAAGGAGCAAGAAGGAACAGGGTCTGTACCAAAAATGGTTTAACTGGCCTGATCATAACTGAAGGAGAAAATATCTGACTGTCACATTACTGCAGGAGGGTGTCAGATGTTACACACCTTATTTTTTCCTTTTGCTGGAAGTGCTGCACTCACGGCAGGCTTGCTCGTTCTGAGCTCTTATTTCATCCCTTCATTAAAATTTGAAGGAAGTATTAGCATGTAATTCCCTATGCCAATTTACTGCTGGTTATTACTTTACTATGTGAGAGTCAGGTGCATCACGTACTTGCCCTGAGTTTTGGGGAAAACATGGTCTGTTGGATCCGCTGCTGAGGGTGCAATGGGGGTGTCTGCAGCACTGGCAGAGGGGCTGCCAAGTGGAAGGCAGGTGAAGGTCTCTTTAACCCAGGACTGCAGGGCTATTCCTGAGAGCTGCTCCTTTCACAGAAGTGGGAAGGGTGGGGACCCCTCCTATTGCAATCCTTGTGCTTGCAGTAACAAGCTTTATTCACTTTAATGCAAGCTTTTTTCCCTTTATATTTTCATCTTTTTGCAACTGCAGTCTTTGAGCTGAAGTAGGGGCATTAACAGAATTACCCTCTTGGCTCACAGGACAAAGCTAATTGTGTTTGTTAGACAGTTTGGATGTGGCAGCAGGGACTGGTCCCCTCTGTCTTCAACTGGCTGCTTCCTGTAAGTTCTGTTCAATATAGTCCTTTATTTTAATGTTCTCTGGAAATGCTTGAATGCTGCAGTGGGCTGTAGTGCAGAGCCCAATTTGTCAAATGTGCGTCATGTCCTGCCTTACTGTGCCATGTCAATACAGGCCCACTCCATATCAGTCCAAGGGGGAGAGAATTCAGGCCCAAGAATTTGCATTTAGATCCTGACTGTGTATTTTGCTCAACTACCCAGTCTCTGAATTCCCTTCTTTGTAATCCCTTAATCAGCTCTGTGTGTCAGAAGTTTATCACACCGTTCCGATGGAAATCCCCGGGGTGAAGGTGCTGAGGCAGCGAGGAGCTGTGCCCTAGAGGGGTCCCGTGGCAGTCGCTTCCTGCAGCCGGGGATGGCCGAGGGCTGCTCTGGGCAGCAGGGATGGGCTCCACCGTGGACACCCTCCTCCCAGTAACTCCCCTTGGGAGCAGCGGCAGTACCCGGCGAGCCCCAGGGAGGGTATTGCCGTTCGCAAGCAGCAACACCTGAAGCAGCGGCTCTGGGGCTCCGGGNGGGGCCGCCGCTCCCGTGTCCCGGCGGCGCCGGGCTGGGCGCGCCCGGAGCCACGGCCGAGAGCCACGGCTGGGAGCTGCCACCGTCCGGAGCCACGGCCGGCAGCCATCGCCGCCCGCTCCAACGCGCTCCGTAAATGCCCCGGGAGCTGCGGCCGGGGGAAGTCGTCTGCGTTCGGAGTGCCAGGGGCTGTGCAGACAGGCTCTCGGGATCCTTTCTGCAGGCTCTCCGATCCCCAACGGGACGAAGCCCTGGGCAGCCTGGTCTGACCTAAGGGCGGAACCCGAGACCTCCCGGGCCCTCTTCCCCACGGAGCTGCGCGGTGAGCCTGTGACACCGGATCACAAACCCCCTTTCCAATCTGAGTTGTACCGCCGCCCTGGCTGAGCGCTGCTGGCCACACGGCTGGAGCTGTGCTGGCTGGTGCTGTGGGCAGGGCTGGCTGGAAAACCCTTTATTTTGAGCTGTCTGAGGATCCAAAACCTTCCTGTTCTGTGTGAAGATGGGGACTGACCTGCCCACGCGAGTACCAGAGAGTGAGTAAAGGTGGGAGACACTCCAGGACACAGGACCAGGAGACTTGTCTCCCACGCCCATACGAACATTCCCATTAAAAGTTGCGATTTCAGCAAATTACTGCTGTTTTCCAGCAACAAACACCTGAGCAGCAAGTTCCCAGCCCGCTCTGGGTCCTAAAGGCGTGGTTCTGGGATATCAGCACTGAGGGGAAGCACGGGGAGCGGACAGCCCCTTCTCCAGCTGTGCTTGACCGCCAGGCGCTCGCCCCCGCCGGTTCCACGCCGCGGTCCCTGGCCCGAGGCGAGCTCCCCTGGCGCGGTTTCAAGGCGGTGCTCAAGGCCTGTGCCGTCAACAGCGCTGCTGACATGCCCGTGTTATTCCTGCGGGACAGGGAATGGCCCCGCCAGACACCGCGCCCAGCGTCCCTGCCGCTGCACCTCATCCATGGCCGCACCGGGGGCAGCGGCTGCAGCTGGGGGACGGGCCGGGGTGGACAGGCGGCCCTCAGCGCCCGGAGAGTGGGGACCCCCGGCGGGGAGGGGTAACAGCAGCGGCAGCGGCCACGCCGCCGCTTGGAGGCTGCATCCCAAGCCCTGCGCTCCCCTGGGCTCAGGTTTCCTTTCCCTCCGCCGGAGCCGCTGCCAGACCCAGCTCTGCCCGCGTGGCAGGCACGGGCTCCTGCGGAGCTGTCCGTCCGTCCTCCCGTCCGTGCTGCACAGCCAGCGGCAGCTGGGCCTCACCTCCCTTAACCCCGCCAGACGAAATCAGTTCAGCTGAAATTTTCCACTTGAGACTCATGCGAGACCAGAATAGCTTTCCAGGATATTCTTTTTTATTCCCCTGCTAGCTAGAGGAAGGCCAGGCAACGCTTTGCAATGTTTGTTTTTAAATCACCCTTTAGATGGCTGTAGGAAGTCTCTACTGCATTCGCAGTCCCACCGGGAGAACTACTTGGGCTCCAGGGTGCCAGGCTGCTGCTGCTGGCTCACTGTTCCCCTGGCAGTCCAGCCCTCCATCCCCAGGGACCATCGAGCCGGGTCCCACAGAGCCACAGGCATTTTCCACGGTGCTGCTGCAGTGGCTGTGGGGGCCCTGTGGGACCCTGCAAGGGGCCAGACAAGTGGGGAATGGCCAAGCAGGGAAAAGGCAGAAACAGAAGAGGGATTCCCAGCTTTTGCTCAGGCCCCAAAGTGGTGTTTGTTTGGTGGCTTGTGAGAAAAAAAACATAAAAACAATCCACAAAGCAAATCTGGTTTAGCTTAGCACGTTTAGCATGCTGTGCTTCTGCTTCTGCCAAATCCATTTTGCAATCTCCCTGGAGCAGGGCTCTCCCGTCACTGGTGCTGTCAAAGGGCTGGAGCCCCTCTCCACAGGCAGCCCACAGCCCCAGCCCCACTGCCCCCATGGCACGCACCCACACCCGCTTCCATGGGCCACTGCTGCTCTGCCTGCGTGGCTGGCATGCAGCTGCTGCCCCTGAGCCTAAGGCCTTGGAGGATGCCACCTGCTTGGGCATTTCTGTGGGGTTCAGCCATCTCAAACCTCAAAGCTGGTGAGTCAGCACAAGAGGAGTCATCCTCAGCCTGGCAATGAAATGGCAGGCACATGAAGCCCACAGCAGCTTTGCAGCCCACAACTCACACACAGATCTGGCTCCACACCTTGGTGCCCTGGATGACCTTCTGGTGCCTCTCACCTGGCTGCGGGCACTCAGGGCTGTGGCTCCAGGCACTAGCTTGGCACAGCACTCAAAGCTGCTCCTGGCCCAAGCAGTCTCTGGCAACCACGAGGTAACCCTGCCAGCTCAGAGCAGGGATTTATTTTGACATCAAAACTATTAAACCGGCAGACTGGTTATGTTGGATGCATCTTGAGCAGAATGAGTCTTGCCTCAGTGCAAAACTCTGAAGGACATTGGAATTAGAGGTGTTTCAGAGGAGAAAGCTCAGTCCCATGTGCCAAGTGCCCTATCCTGCACTCAGGCAGGACTAAAGCATTTGGGATGAGATGGTGGCAGCCAGGGCTGGCACTGCAGCTGCAGCCAAGCTGTGTGCCTGGAACTGGCATCCTCCACACCCTCCAGCCAGAGCCTGGCACCTGCCAGGACAGGGCAGGAGAGCACTCCAGGTGTGACATGGTTAGCAGGGAGAGGAGAGGGGATATGGTGCTGCTGTCACACCCTGTCACCACAGCCCTCTGCAGTTCACTACAGCCCCCTGCCCCGGGAGCACTGGGTTTCCCAGGAGCTGCTGCAGGCTCCCTGTGCCACAGACTGAGCCCCCTGCCCAGCATGCTGCTCTGGGCTTGGAGAGAGTGCAGCTGGGCTCGCTCCACCTGCCTGTTTCCATATGATCACATTTTCTTTCTATTTGTGACCTTCTTGTGCCTCTCCAGTGACTACTAACAATCCCTCAAACTCAGACTGATGTTGCCCCTTCAAGCTTCTGGGATTTGTCTCATACTGCAGCAATTTCACCTTAAAACATTTTGTCTTGTAAGCTTCTTTTTAAACGCTGTGTGTTTTACACACAGCATACTAGGTTTTCTGCAGCATGTCCCCAGGATATTCAATAAACCAAAAGCTGTTTCCTCACCCAGTACAGTTCCCAGCTTCACACATAAATGAGATCTAAGGTGATTAGCTTAATTGTTAATTCCAAATGAATGACTGCAAGTCCCACAAGCAGGGTTTCAGGTAAGGTGCACAATTGAAAGGTGAAGCTGAGGACATGTACCATAGCATATAAGGCATCGTGGTCTGGAATAAGCTACACTCAAACCAGCTGAAGGCCCTGACAGCTAGTCAGAAGGCATTGTTTCAGCATTAAATAGATTGATTTTTTTTTCCCCAAGAAAATCAATTTCTGCACTAGGCTCCCTTGCCCAATTGAGCAAGCTGATAAAAGCAAGAAGCAGAACTGCAATGCTCCAGATGGAAGCACAGTGTTTGGCTTGGTATCTAGTCTGCAATTCACACAGTGTCTATACTGTCTTCAAACGGCAGGACCAGATCAGCAGAGACAGCTTATTTAATGCTTGTCACTTCTGTTGGATGTTTTAAAGTCAGTGATCCTGGGATTTCACAACAGATCTCCAAAAGGTCCTCTTGGGTGGTCCACAGGCTGTCCCGTGCCCATGGAAAAGCAGCAAAGGAGGAGGATGATATTGGCAGTATGCCTGTCTTGCTGTTAAAGAAGCTTCTCTTGTACATTTGGGAGCCACTCTGGGAGTCTCATTCACATCACCCCAAACTGGGCAGCTCCAGTGAACTGACAAGGCGCCCCACTTGACTGCATATACTCACACAGTCGCCATCCCCAGCCTGGCTTTCCCATAGCAGAATTTCAAACATCTGGTTCCTCTAAGTATTTTAATTGTAGTATAGCAATGACAGCTGGGGAGGGACCCCAACAAAGAGATCCCTGAGCTTTTATACCTTCACAGTCTATGCACCTGCTCTTCACATGCCTTGCACACATCTCTTGGTGCAGTGATGGCGTTTGGTCTCGATGATATTTGGTGCTGTTCACCAGGCCCTGAGCAGTCCCTGGGTGACCGTCCACCCCCCGGGTGGGTCCCTGTGTAGGCAAAGGGTTGGTGTCCATTCATGGCTCATTGTCTGCAGGCCACTTGTTGCCCCCGAGGCATGGTGTGCAGCTTGCACAACCAGCTACTGACACTCAGTGTGCTCCTTGGCATCTCTCGGGCCTCTCCTGAGCTGCCAGTAGATGTAGATGAGTAATGGGAGGATGCTGGATGCAGCCACGAGCTGTCACTCCCTGCAGGCGCTGTAGGCGCTTTCAGCTCTCTCACCCGGAGCACAGAGGAGCTGCGGCCACTCCCCGTGTCCCGGGCAGAACATGGGGGTGCTCTTGCTGCAGGCACGGAGGGAGCAGGGCCCTGCGGATGGGGCCGATGCCTCCAGGCTGCTCTGTGGCCACTCGTGTTCAGCCAGGGTCAAACCAGAGTGTGTCTGCAAGTGTGCAAAGGGGACACGCCCTGAGCCTGGCAGAGCAAGCCTTGCAGACGGGGTTACACTCATGGCAGGGATCACAGACATCGGGAACAGCCACAGGCTTCCCTCTGGAGTGTCACCAGGGGCACATGCCAGGCTACAATTTAAAAAACCAAAAAGGAGTGCAGGAGAAGGTGCTGGTGCTCCTTCGGTCACAGGGACAGCTGCAGGGCATGGGGTCCTTCCAGGGCTCGGAGTCTTAACTGCCAGCTCTCCTTGGAGTGGAGAGGAAACGGGGGGGAAGCACCTTTGATAAACTGCTGCGGACAAGGGAGTACTTTCTTTAATAAAACACCTGCACCATTTCCAGCCCTTGCAAGCAACCCAAAATCTGAAGTCCATGGCATTTAAACATGTACAGGTAAGGCAAAGTAGTGTAGTTCTGTTTGTTTCAAAACGTTACTCCCAAGGAAATTCTCTCCTTGCTGGGAGTGAAAGAGGAAAATGTTGCCCTAAACTAGAAGTGAAACCCAAAAGAATGCCACCCAAAAGATTGGCAAGGAGATCCAAGCTCCCACTGGCCTCCCTCGAGGAAGGAGGGAAGGAAGGGAGGGAGGAGAGGAAGGGAGGAAGGGAGGAAGGGAGGAAGGGAGGAAGGGAGGAAGGGAGGAAGGAAGGAAGGAAGGAAGGAAGGAAGGAAGGAAGGAAGGAAGCAGCACCGAGACAGGTTGTGCTCTCCCCTTCCTGCCGGGCCGGAGCTGCCTGCGCAAAGCGAGCGCTTCCCGCTCGGCGCGCACGTAAACAGAGCGCCCGAAGCGCCTTTCACCCACTCCGCTCTGTTTGCGGATTTCACTCCTCGCTCTTTTCCCACCGCTGCGAAGCAGCTCCTGCGTGCGCGGGTGTTGCACTTGGCAGGCCCGCATGCTGCTCTCCGGACATACATCTGAGGCCACATACGTAACTACTGCCGAGAGATTTAAGATGAGAAAACCTTTCCAGGACATTTAAGCTGTACAAATAGTAATAATAAAAGCCCTTTATGGATGTGTAGGCTCAGTCCGGACAAACCCTTTGCTACTCTCTGCTCGGTACAAAATATAAACAGACTGTGATTTAAGAGCTTCCTCTGTAAACAAAACAGCAAATGAGAAAAATAAACTAATATGTCTAGAAAAACAAATGGTTCTTCAAATTCCACTTAAACACATTTTTTCTTCCATGGCAGCAAGAAAAGGGCACTTAGAAATTATTTTAAGATGGAAAAGGTCTTACCCCAATATACCAAGATAAGCAAAGAATTATGGCTAAGATTTTCAAATCTGCCTAAGTGATTCAAGTCTCCAACTAAAACAAACAAAGTGAGTATCCAAATCCTTTAAGCAGCCTTGAAAATCCTCCTATCTGTTTGCACAGGTCCATGCCTATAAAAGTATATAGAGTACCATAAGTAAAAGATCTAGCATGTCTTTCACCAAAGCAATCATTTCAAGGCATTCTGAGTGTATAAACGCATAAAAATGAACTCTGGAGACCTGCGGTATTTGAAAGAGTGCTCTGTGGGTCATGAGATGATCTAATCAATAAACATTGTTTATTTAACAAGAGTAAATTTGATCCAAAAGTTTCTAAAGCCTCAAGCTCTCCAACACCCGGTGCCAGCAGGATTATTCAAGGGCATTTACCCAGAATTGCCAAACAGCTCTCCAGTAACCAAACAGACCCACATACCACTTGAATTTGGGCTGCTCAGACACCGAGCTAATGACAGCCATCCCAAAGAGAAGAGAGGGGTCTGTACATCCAGGGCCACTCATGGGTCTGCTCCTAAAAAACATATCTTAGCTGTATCATCTGTTTCATCCTAACTCAGATCCAAAAAGCTTCCCTCAGCATGGGTTGCTATGCTGTGTTTCTTTAATTTAGGAAATGCTTTCCAGACATGGTTTTATTTCCCATACACGCTCTTTAGTGTCTCAGCTTTGCCTTCCACAGGTGTGCTGACCAGGATGGTACAGCACTGATTTCTCTATGACAGCAACTCCTCCAATTGCTCTTATATGAAATCTGAGCCTTTAATTCACTGAGCCTAAGGAAACAGACCCACACTGTGACAGGCTGACAATATATGACAATGCAGCTCACACAGGACACAAAACACTGGGATGAAGCAGAAGGAGGTGTCACACCAGCTTCAGGAGTTCCCAGGACTCCATCAGAAGCAGGAAGTCTTGGGAACCTGAAGCCCAAGCAGCAGGCAAAGCTTTCTGGAGAATTGTTATGGATATTACATGTTCCAGACAAATTACAGCTTAGATCATTCACTGTCTCATGAGACTGACTTGGATTTGAAGTTAACATCAAAGCTTCCCGAGGACAAAGGGAGCCAAAGGGCTTCCACCTTCCTCCATTTTCTGTACTCGTGTTCCAGCATTGGTCCCAGACAGGGCTCACTGATTGCAAGCAGGACCTCTGAGAGTGGCATCCACCACTGGTGCACCCAGGTTTGTGCAGTTGAAGGCTGAACACACAAGCAGATTAAAAGTGTGGAAAATGTGACCCACTTCATCTGACAAAGCCTTTTGCAGGCACAAGAACCCCCTGACCCTCACTTGCTGCTTTCTCTTCCACCCATACCCACACCGATGCTGGAAATGCCCTTTTTTAGGAGGGCTCTGAAGACGGTTCTTGAGTGTGCAGAGCGGGATGTAACAGTTTTCTGATAGTTAAAACTGTTCTAGCTGCAAAACAAACACATGTACACACACAGACATTATCCCAGTGGGTTTTTCACATCTGGTGCCATCAAATATGAAGATGGTATTCAGGACCAAAAGTCAAAACTAACTGAGGCATCTTTAAACTAACCAAAGCATCTCGTTAGCTTCTTGAAACTAATAACCAGATGCAAGCTTTCTTCTGGTAGACATCTCATGCCCATTCCCTTTTAGTGCTTGCTCTAAACAGTTCACTGAACAAGCATCAAGAACTGCAGAATCATACCCTCTTTATTTCTGCCCAATATTTGCATTTTCAGTCCCTAAACCAAGGGAGATGAAACAGTATTTTCCAAGAATAATTTTGTCCTTGCAAACCAACTTTTCAACAGCACCTGTGAAAAGGCTTCCTGAAAGTTCGTGATGGAAATGAACACATCAGTCCATTTTCAGCCAATCTTCTTTGTGTAGAAATAGAGCTTACCTGCAAAACCCACCTTAAGCTAACTCAGAAACAGGAAGATACTAGAAAAATATTGAAAGAAAAAAACTCCTAACATTTCACAAAACCAAATATTCCTGGAAGTAGTGAGAAATTAATGTAAATTCTCTTCTGGGAGAATGGAGCTAGTTACACACAGGTTGTCTCCTGACTTTAAAAATATTTTTCAATACAAAATATACTTGTGAAAACTAAACTGAAAACCAAAGGGATCACAAAGCCTTTGACATCAATCCTTCAGCTTCACCCAAAGAGACAGAGCCAGGGGCCAAAGAAGAGATTCATGATGGACCACCATGTTCCTGAAAAACCTGGAGGAACAGAGTCACTGCTCCTCAGCAGAGCAAACCTCCAAGAAACAGTGATAGTCAGCTGCCATGTTGTGCACCACATCCAGGGGAATGGGGGAAAATGGAAGCTTCTGGTGCAGGATAAAGGTAACCAAACTGTTCTCTGAGGCAGCTGCTCTGTGACAGCCTGGTTCACTATAGGGTCTGAAACTCCTCTGTGTCCCATCTCAATAGCTGCACCATACCTTCTCCACTTCACTGTGCCCTTGCAAGTCCCTCAGCCTTCTCACCTTCTCTAAATTTGAGTCCCCATCACAGCGTCTCCTCTCTCCCCTCAGTTTTTGCCCAGGTCTCCTGGCAGCAAAGGGTAATATGTGCTATGTTGGAGTTGCAGATATGTGTGAACACCTGCACGCCAAGAGCCAACCAACAGCCTGAGCCCACTCCTGCTGTATCTGCATGAGACTCTGCTCTGCCCAGCTGACGGTTCTGCTGGGCACTTGTGGTGGGATCCACCTCACCCCACCTGCATTTTGACCCAAATAACCCTCTGCAGTGTTATAGGCTGGGGCCTAAAACACAGTTTGGCTGGACAGTGCCCGGGCAGAGAGGGACCCGGGGGTACTGGTGGACAGCTGGCTGAAGGTGAGCCAGCAGTGTGCCCTGGTGGCCAAGAAGGCCAAGGGCATCCTGGCCTGTGTCAGGAGCAGTGTGGCCAGCAGGAGCAGGGGGGTCATTCTTCCCCTGCACTGGCACTGGTGAGGCCACACCTTGAGTGCTGTGTCCAGTTCTGGGCCCCTCAGTTTGGGAAGGACATTGAGACCTTTGAGTGTATCCAGACAAGGGCAATGAGGCTGGTGAGGGGCTTGGAACACAAACCCTATGAGGAACAACTGAGGTTGTTTAGCCTGGGAAAGAGGAGACTCAGGGGTGACCTTATCACTCTCTACAATTTCCTGAAGGGTGGCTGTGGTCAGGTGGAGGTTGGTCTCTCTCTCTCCAGGCAGCAACTGACAGAACAAGCGGACACAGTCTCAAGCTGCGTCAAGGGAAATACAGGTTGGATATTAGGAAGAAATTCTTCACAGAAAAGGTGACAAAGTACTGGAATGGCTGCCCGGGGAGGTGGTGGAGTCACCGTCCCTGGGTGTGTTTAAGAAAGACTGGATGTGCACTCGAGGCCATGGATTAGTTGAGGAGTTAGGGCACAGGTTGGACTCGATGATCTTGAAGGTCTCTTCCAACCCAGTGATTCTGTGATTCTATGATTCTGTTCTTCATAGAGTCACCCACTGTGGTTGTTGCCCAGGCTTCCATTATCATCAGGGAGATAGAATCAACAGAGCTCAGAATGCAATTCACTCCACATCAGGGAAAAACCTATTGTCAGGAAGATGGAATCAACAGAGCTCAGAGTGCTTCATTCCATAGCAGGGAAAAACTAACATGCTTGAACCTGGTGGATTATATTTATTAGTACTTCACTGACTATAAAAAGATCTATAAACGCAGATGCTTGTGTTATAAGCACCTAGTCTTCAATGAACTCCACCCACAGTGACTCTGGGTACGTTTATATACACTTTGCTGTTGAAGCCCAAGAACAACCTTGGGCCCAGGGTCAAACACTGCAAACGGCTCAGTTCCCTGCTGCTGATAACAAGGATCCTTTGGAGTAGATGATTTGCACCTGCAAAGGTGAAGGGGATCATGTCAGCACAAGGCCCACCTGCCCAGACCTCCTTGGCTTCCCATGCCTGTGTACTCCCACGCTCAAGAGCCTTCCATGGCTGTTTTGCAGCAGACACGTGCCTACATATCTCTAGCCTTTCAGACACTGACCTTGTCCACCATCCCTTCCTCCCCTAGTGGAGAGAAGGCTTTGGACTAGGGCAACAGCAGCCACAGGCTGGCTCAGATTGATGAGGTCTTTGGAAGGCTGCTTGCCAGCCCTTTAATTCCAACACATCACCCACAGAGCTGTGGGTACCATAACCAGCTACATGGGCTCAGTCTGCACCATAGATCCAACTGGAAAAATGTATCCTCTCTAGTATAGACAAGACAGTGCCCTCTTCTCCAAAAGCTTCCATTAGGTCAGGATGCCACTTTGCATGTCACCTCAAACAAGGCTCATGCTGTCCCTCTTCTTCTTACTGTTTTTGTGGTTTAACCTCAGCTGGCAACTAAAGACCAGGCAGCTGTTTGCTAACTGTTACTCCCACCCACTAACTTCCCTTGGGATGAGGAAGAGAATCAGAAAAAAAAGGTAAAACCCATTTGTTGAGAAAACAACAATTTAATAACTGAAATAAAATAAAATACAATAATAATAATGAAGTATAATATATATTAATATAAGGAAAATCTCACAAAAAGAGCTATAAATAAACCCAAGAAAAACAAGTGATGCATAGTGCAACTGCTTACCACTCCTGTCCAATACCCATCCCACACCTGGCAGTGTCCAGACAATTCCCCACAGTTTATGTGCCAANAGACAGTGCCCTCTTCTCCAAAAGCTTCCATTAGGTCAGGATGCCACTTTGCATGTCACCTCAAACAAGGCTCATGCTGTCCCTCTTCTTCTTACTGTTTTTGTGGTTTAACCTCAGCTGGCAACTAAAGACCAGGCAGCTGTTTGCTAACTGTTACTCCCACCCACTAACTTCCCTTGGGATGAGGAAGAGAATCAGAAAAAAAAGGTAAAACCCATTTGTTGAGAAAACAACAATTTAATAACTGAAATAAAATAAAATACAATAATAATAATGAAGTATAATATATATTAATATAAGGAAAATCTCACAAAAAGAGCTATAAATAAACCCAAGAAAAACAAGTGATGCATAGTGCAACTGCTTACCACTCCTGTCCAATACCCATCCCACACCTGGCAGTGTCCAGACAATTCCCCACAGTTTATGTGCCAAACATGGTGTTCTGTGGTGTGGAATATCCCTTTGGCCACTTCGGGTCAGCTGTCCTGGCTGTGCTCCCTACTGCTTCTTGTGCAACTCCTCACTAGCAGAACACAGAGAGCTGAAAAACCCTTGGTTTTTGGCAAGCCCTACTAGCAACAACTAAACCATCAGTATGTTATCAACACTATTCTTATCCTAAATTGAAAACACAGGACTGTACCTGCTCCTGGGAAGAAAATTAACTCTATACCAGCCAAAACCAGGAGACTGTGGCTCCCACAGAGTGAATGTCTGTAGAACCAAGGATAAGCTGTGGGACAGAGGTGACTCTAGCAGTGAGCTGCAAGACCAAAGTGCGTGTGTCCCATGCAGAGCTGCAGGAATGAAGTGTGTGTCCCCAGAACTGAGCTGCAGGAGCAAAGTGAGACACACGGAGGAAATTTCAGGGAGCAGATGGATGCTGGCAGCCTGTTGCCACGCCGAGTTTGGTATGCAGGCACACTGCATAACCTGCACGATCTCTACCTACACCTGGGATCTTGCAAAGACTGATGAAAATCTTTGGGCAAGTTTTTCTGGTCATGAGGGCAACTCCACTGACAGGGTTCCCTCCCTGTAGTCTCTGACAAAGCCAACACTGTCCCTGCACATTGTACATTTGGAGAATAAAGAGAGGTCTATCCCCTTGCAGCCCCACATGCCAGTCTGAGCTCACGGTGGAGATACTTGCACTGAGGAACACCAAAGCTGGCTTCCACAAAGGCTCTTGTTTTAAAGATTTAAAGTAGAATTGCTTAATCCTTGTATTGCTGCTAAGAGACTATGTGAGCAGCAAAACTGTGGCTCTTATGACGCTTCTTTAAATGAAACACAAGGCCTTGATCCCCACAGGTCTCACAAGTGTGCCCCTTGCCCTTAACTCCTGTGAAATCTTAAGAAAAATAAGGAAATCAATTACTAATACCTAGTGGGTGGCTTAACAGCTTGTCAGCGATGTGGTTTGTACCATGATGCCAAGGGTGTGGTACATCAGCCAGGAATTTGGCAAGAGAGAGCAGCAGGACATGGGAGAGCTCAAGGCCTGCTGACACATACAGAAGGAGTGTATCAGCTGCAGGGGGCCAAACTGGATGCAGTTCAGTCTGTATCAGACGCAGGACATGCTACCTGCCCCTTTTCACTTTAATTTTCCTATCTAGAGATTTCTTGTTTGTTTGAATATAAACTAAGAGGTACATGGTGGGTTCAGGTATCACATTATTAAATTAACACTGTGGGAGCTCTTAGCATCTCTATCTCGTTTGTTATATGGAGATTAAATTAGTCAATAGTTCAAAAATAATTAAAGGTAGATTTAAAGGAAAGAAAGAAGAACCTTAGATCCTATGACTTCTATCAAAATACATTTCATGGCTAAAACCCTACCAGCAACTAAGCACCACACAGCCACTTGCTTATTCTCTGGCAGTGGGATGGGAAGAAAATCAGAAAAATGAGAAAACTCAGGGACTGAGATAAAGACAGTGTAATAGGAACATAAGCAAAGCAAACCAAGCAATTTGGAATTCATTCACTCCTCCCCATGGACAGCCAAGTGTTCAGCCATCCTCAGGAAAGCAGGGCTCCACCACATGTAATGCTGACTTGAGAAGACAAATGCCATCACTCCAAACATCCTCTCCTTCCTTCTTGTTCCCCCAGGTTTACATGCTGAGCATGAGGCCATATGTTGTGGGATATCCCCCTGGTCAGCTGGGGTCGGCTATCCCAGCTCCTCGTGCTCATCCAGCCTCCTCACTGGGGGGATCAGGTNGCAATTTGGAATTCATTCACTCCTCCCCATGGACAGCCAAGTGTTCAGCCATCCTCAGGAAAGCAGGGCTCCACCACATGTAATGCTGACTTGAGAAGACAAATGCCATCACTCCAAACATCCTCTCCTTCCTTCTTGTTCCCCCAGGTTTACATGCTGAGCATGAGGCCATATGTTGTGGGATATCCCCCTGGTCAGCTGGGGTCGGCTATCCCAGCTCCTCGTGCTCATCCAGCCTCCTCACTGGGGGGATCAGGTAAGAAGCAGAAAAGGCTTTGACTCCGCATTAGTGCTGCTCAGTGATAATGAAACCGTTCCTCTGTTATCAACACTGTTTTCAGGACAAACCCCAAACAAGGCCCCAATCTGCTACTAACAAAGAAAATTAACTCTGTTGCAGCCAATGCCAGCACCTTCTCCACCCCTTATTCCATACCATTTATGTCTCGCTCCGGTCCCACCCTCTGAGGGGACCTGAGCATGACATTTTATGGTCTGGAATATCCCTTTAGCCACTTTGGGTCAGCTGTCCTGGCTGTGTTCCCTCCAGGCTTCTGTGCAGCTCCTCACAGGCAGAGCATGGGAAACTGAAAAGTCCTTGGCTTAGGGGAAGCACTACTTAGCAACAACTAAAACACCAGCATGTTATCAATGTTATTCTCATACTGAATCCACAACACAGAGCTGTACCAGCTGCTGGGAAGAAAATTAACTCTTTACCAGCCAAAACCAGGACCATACCTATAGTGGAAAGTATGGAAACGCTGATACCTGTGTTAGGAGAACAGGCAAAGCGTCTCTGCTGACTTTTATATTATATTGCTGTGTTCCATACCACCACCTCCTCATCTCCTTCATATTTCCAGGATTTAGCCCATTAGAGGAATTTTTTTAAATGCAGTACCCCTTAGGTCACACTGTAACAAGCAAATTCTGTTAGCAGGAAAAGGACACAAAAGTGTTTCTAACACTTCCATTGGGAAAAACATTTATTTGATCATAGCAGAACAGGTGGCTTTGTTAGCTACACAAGCTCATTCTACAATGTTTACAGGCTGTCTGCTTCTCATTTTATTGGCTGACAGTTCAGCTAAGTGTCTGATTTTGATAGCAGAAATTCAAATTGATCAGTTAAGTTTTATACTGAATAGTTAAATCAATCATGACACTGAAAAACTCAAAATATATTAAATATACCTTTCCAAGTGGTGAAATGAAGAGACCTGTGTGTTATCCTCTCAAGCAGAAAAAATTCTCTGTTGTATTTTCTGATATTTTCCAAGATCTGTCTGCAAAAAAAAAAGCAATGTTACTTTGCCACACTCTTCCACAGCTCTCCAAAGGTACCTATGTTGTTATGAAATGACAAACCCCACGTGACACAGCAGTGTTGCACTTTACTGGAGGTATCAACAAACCCACGAGCATTGCATAAGTGAAGAAAGACCACACAAGATACCAAACAAAAATAAACACATGGTCACACCATGGGAAGTGAAATAGGAAGCACTGAAGGATTCAACAAATCATTCCAATATTGATTCCTAATTGCCACTGCATTCCCAGTGGCAATTCACTGAGTATGTGACTTGGCTGGTTTGATCTGGCCAGACACCTGTTTTGGCTGACCTTCCAAAAAGACACAGGGAAGCAGGGCTGTAGTTGCACAGGACCAAGTGTCCTGTATGGTGTCATCGGAAGAAACACAGCCACAGGACCCAAGGAAAGTTCAGCTGGCAAACAACCTAATCCTGCACTGGAAACAGTTGAGTATAAAACCTCTCACAACTTTTAGTATGTATTGAAGTGATCGTTTACTTACCTGGGTTCTTTCTGTGCTGACTAAAATAGCCATCTATCCTACAGTCTTATGTGAAACATGTACTCATCAGAAGTAAAAAATACTCCTTGATGTCCTATCATGAGAAGTGGAAAATCTCTCTTGCTTATTTGTAGGTAGAAATCAAAGAGTTTAGAATAAAGGAACAACTTAAAACACCTTCTTAATTCTGCATGCCAAAGCCAAGATAAGCCACAGACAATAAAGCTGTTTTTCTTAAGAGAGGGGTGAAATTCAGGAGACTGTAGCTTCACCTGACTCAGCCTCTGCCCCTAGAGCAGTTACAAAGCTGGCCAGTAAATTACTCACTGTGCTCCCAATTCTCTTCTCTAATTTATTGTCCCAATCCCAAGGCAATTTAGCTCTTCAATCAGAAAAATAAGGTGCTCTATCCCTGGAAGTATTCACAGCCAGGCTGGATGAGTCTTTGAGCAACCTGGTCTGTGTCCCTGCCCATGGCAGGGAAGTTGGAACCACATGATCTTTAAGGTCCCTTTCAACTCAAACTATTCTATGACCTGCAGGATGGACAAGTGGTTTTTTTTGAAATTTAAACTTAAGATATAGTGTAATAGGCATACATAAATAGCCAACAAGTGCTTAACAGTCAAGATCCTAAACATATTCTAAAGAAACACCCATTTCCTCCTGGGTGGCACAAAACCACATTCCCAGCTTCTCTGGGTAAATGAATGGAAAATACTTGTGAATTGACAGTGATCCTTTAGCTGCTTCCAGTGCTGCCAGAGAAGATCAACTTCACTGAAAACAGCTCACTTGCCAAAAAGAAGTTTCTCTCACCTGCCCTTTGGCTTCACTAGGGATGTTTGAGGTTTCCCCTGGCCCCACGAGGCTGTCTCCTATGGCAGCAGTGCAAACATCAACACTGCCGACAGCCTCTGAAGCTTCCACTGAGCAGGCACAGCAGGACTGGAACTGCAGTGACTCAGGCACAGCCACAAAGGCTCCAGAGACAAAGGTCCACGAGCAATACTCTGTAAAATGCACGTACACAGAAACCAGGGTGAGTATCATATAGGCCTGGAGAGGAGCATGGCACTGCCAGGCAAACAGGATTTGCTCCATCTGGCAATCAGACTGCTAAAGCAAAGTAAAACCCATAAACTGAAATCTTAATGACAGGTAAGTTCTGCTTTTCACTTGGTACTCCAATAAGCAATTGCAGAACCAGGATGAAGCAGATTTTTCTTATGGTTAGGATATGTGAGGAAAATGAGGCATGAAGAAGGAAAAAGGAGATGAAAAAGGCACCAAGCTGCCTTGCTGCTGACTGTGTGTTCCCTCTCCCCAGTTATCTGATATATTAAGCTTGGCAATTGCTGTCAGTAGCAGCACAGATACTTTTCTAATTCAATAACTGAACGGGAGCAGTAGAAGGACAGGGAAAAAAAGAACAGCTACACACTGTAGAACCCTCTCATGCCCTGGACTTGCCGTCTGCTGCCTCCAGCCCTCATTCCGTCCCCTCCCTGTTCTTCATTTGCTCTCTTCCTTCCGTCCTTCCTCTCATGTTCCCCAGCTGCCATTTCAGATCTGCCTTTCCCTGGCCACCCCCTCAGCCTCAGCTGCTTTCAGACACCCACTGCATCGCTCTGCATATGAAAATGAGCTGTCACATTTTCCAGCCTCTGAAGCAAGAGATTATTTTTGGGAGAGGTGGTTTTGACAGTTCTGCTCTGTAATTCAAAGGCAGAGCACAGGGCAGGGGGAGAAGATACAGCAGATGAACACACACGCAGGGCTCCCGCTGTGCATTTAGAAGGGACCAGAGGTCTCTGGGGGGACACAAAGCTCCTGAGGACTGTGGGAGTCAAGGGACAAATGCATCTCCTCACTTCCGAGGACTGCTCTTTCCTGAGCCAAGGCCAGCTGCTACCAATACAGCTACAGGACATACCACTGAGATGACAGTCGAGCCTGCTTGTGGAGGACAGGCACAGCAAACCCCTTCTCCACCCTCTCACAAAGTCCTTCACCCCATCATGATCCCCAACACCACCAGGCAATCTCTTAGAGAGCCCACACTCCCTGCCAAACCCAGAATTCGTCTGAAGATCTGGCCTAAAGGAGGGGAAGTGTAACAGCTTTCCGACCTACCAGTCCAACCCCAGTCTTTCTGTGTATTTTGACTGCAGCTGGTCAGTGCACAACACAAAACTTGCAGGGCCCCGCACCTGGATGGCGGCGGCAGCAGACAAGCATTGACATGGTGGGAACAAAGCCCAAGGGTGAAAAGAGGCTCTCACATGGCAGAATGAGCAGGAGGCTTCCTGAGGAACCAGACAAGCAGACTGAAGAGAGGCGTGGCTGCAGAGGGTTGCTCTGGAAATCAAAGTTGAAACGAGCTGGTTTAAAGAAGCAAAGAAAGAGGGCAGCTGGGGAGGCAGGGCTGGAAACATCAGTGGCTGGAGGTGTCAGTGGAGGAGGAATACATTAGAGGAGGCAGCAGGATCTGAATGACCATAGGTGATGCAGAGCAGGCTCTGGCAAGTGCAGGTTGCTGGGAATGGCCACAGGGAGAGGCTTTCATGGAGCAAAAGCAGTGGAGACATCATGGAAAGGAAGGTGCATTGAGAGGTATTAACACTGCGTGTGCCAGGGGCACGTGACACTGGCAAACCGACAGGACCAGTGGAGAATCACTGCTGGAAGGGGTGCCGAGGGCAGCAAGGGCCATCCTGCAGCACCCACAGCAACAAAGAGCTGAAATGGCTAACTGGGAAGCCAAGAGGAATATGGGCAAGGGGGTAAAGGAAGGACAGGTGAGAGAGAAGTAAGAACGGGAAGAGAACAAAACAGAACAGGCCATCTGAAGCATGAGCTGCCATTGCAAGCCAGCCCTTCATTTTCTCTTAGTCACACCACAGCAGAGTCGAGAAGTACCTGTCAGTGTGGGATCATAACTTACTTCATGTCACATAAAAGAAGAGAGATATGGCCAAAACTCCAAAGTATTTACAACAGCTTTGCTCAGTGTTCCCGGAAAGTCACCCTTATGACAAACCTAAAAGGCACATATCAAGCTTAAACATCGCTATGCTAATTTCACCTTTCCATCTTATATGAAAATAATTGTATTCCCTCCAAAGAGCACCTTACTTATAGAAAATTACTGGAGAATCACTGTAACTTCTTCCAACAATCCAGCACACACCTTCAACACATTGCCATAGCAAGCAAACTAAAAACGGCGATAGTAGTTCATGTTACAGATCTTCCATTCATGTTGAAAACTGGATTTTGAACACTAAAATTCCTACTGTATCAGTAAAACATCTGTATATATGCATCACATACAAGTAAAGGGTGAAAAAGTGACAATTTTCTGCTGAATGTAAAGAGAAACTATTAGCTTTGTGAGTGAATTTATCATGTAGGCTGGTGCAACTTTTACAGATTTAGTTTTTGTGGCCATAATGTTTCAAATCAGATTTTATGTTTTAAATGAAACCACTTATAATGAGAAAAACTATGACAGAACTTACTATAAACAGAAAACAGATAATTTCACCAAGAACTAATGAGTATTTGTTCGATGATCTTTATTTCAGCCAGGGCAGATGCACTCGGGAGCCAGGAGCTCCTTCCCCAGCTGTGCCTTCTGTGACAGTAGCACCTCCTGGCAAAGGACAGCACATTCTAGGAGCCAAGCCACTATTTTATGAACAATTTTTCCCCTGTTGATCTCAGTGTGGAACAGACAGTAAACACACTTTCTCCTGTTTTTCCACCCAGAGACGCAGGATCCAATGGAGTAATTTGTAAACAACTGCTTGCTACAGTAGTGAAAGGAGGTCAGATCATCCTGAAGCGAATTCTCTTCCGGGAATCTCCTGCAGATAAGGCAGTCAAGCCAATCCATTTCCCACAGGCACTGCAGGGATCTTATAAAATCTGTCAGAAAGTCAGGCAGATATCCAGGCTGAACAGCAGAAACAGAAGATGGGAGATGCAGATTTCTCTCTAGTGGCATGTTTTCCTACAGGTGCCAACTGTGGCAGCTGTAGGAGCCAGGAGAAAGGGATCCCACCACTGGCAGCCTGGTGCAAGGGGGCATAGTAGGAGAGTGCATCCCCTGGATGTGACTGGGGTACCACTGTGAAGCCAAATAACAGAATTTCCATCTGGACAATGTATCAGTTGAAATACTGTGATCAAAGCAATATAAAGAAAAGTGTCTTCCTGGGGGAAAAAAATTACCACTCTTTTGTCAACACATGTCTTTGAAATGAGTAAGTATTACTTTAAATTACTATGGTCATGTTTTGCAAAATTTATATCCTTTTTCTATCTTCAGGCTGAAAAAACTGCTCTTGGGTGGTTTTTTTGGGGGNTTTTTTTTTCCTTTTCTTTCAGGCATAACTAAACTCTCTGGGACAGGTGTTTCTTGTTTCCTTGCATTCCAGCAAGTTACAGGAACACATCACCTGCTGCCAGACATCTGCAAATTGGGATTGGCTGACATGGGGGAGAATTAAGCAGAATGAAACAGGACCATGACACCATTGAAAAGGGGAAGGACAGGAAGAATGACAATCACAGAACAGTTAGGTTTGAAAAGGTGTCTGAGACCTTTGACAGAGCACCACCATGCCAACTGGACCATGGCATTGAGTGCACCCCCAGTTCTTCCTTAAACACCCCCAGAGATGATGACTCAGCCACCTCCCTGGGCAGCCCATTTCAGTGCCTGATCACCCTTTATGTGAAGAAATTCCTCCTGATGACCAACCTAAACTGTCCCGGAGGCAGCCTGAGGCTGTCTTCTCATCCTGTTGCTTGGGAAAAGAGCCAAACCCCCACCTGGCTACAACCTCTCAGGGAGTTACAGAGAGCAATAAGGTCACCCCTGAGCCTCCTTTGCTCCAGGCTGAACACTCCAGGCTCTCTCAGCTGCTCCTCATAAGACTGGTGCTCCAGACCCTGCATCAGCTCAGCTGTCCTTCCTTGGACTCTCTCCAGCACCTTCATGTCCTTCTAGAAACAAAGGGCCTTGAACTGGACACAGCACTCAAGGTGTGGCCTCACCAGTGCTGAGTACATGGGGAGGATCACTGTCCTGGTCCTGCTGGTCACACTATTGCTGATACAGGCCAGGTGTCATTGGCCTTTTTGGCAACTTGGGCACACACTGGATGATATTCAGTAACTGTTGAGCAGCACCTCCAGGTCCTTTTCTTCTGAGCAGCTTTCCAGACACTCTACCCACAGCAGGCAGTGCTGCATGGGGTTATAAGGACAAAGTGTAGGACTGAGCAATTCTCCTTACTGAACCTTATACCCCTGGCTTTGGACCATTGATTCAGCTTGTCCAGATCCCTCTGCAGAGACTTCCTACCCCACAGCAGACCAACACCCACACCCAGCTTGATGCCATCCACAAATGTATAGGATCTCCTCATCCAGATCATCAGTGAAGATATTAAACAGGACTGGGCCCAACACTCATCCCTGGGGGACAGCACTGGTGACTGGATGCCAAACAGATGTAGCATCATTCACCACCGCTCTCTGGGTCCAGCCATCCAGCCAGTTTTCAATCCAGGGAAAAGTTTGACTCTCCAAACCATGGGCTGCCAGCTGTTTCAGGTGTATGCTATGGGACACTGAGTCAAAAGTTTTCTTGAAGTCCAGGTAGACTACAGCCACAACCTTCCCCTAACCTTCCAGGCAGATCACCTGGTCATAAAATGACGATCCGGTTGGTCAGGCAGGCCCTGGCTTTCCTAAACCATCCTGGCTGGGACTGATCCCTTGGTTGTCTGGTATGTGTCATGTGATTGCCCTCAAGATGATCTGCTTCATAACCTTGCCGGGCACTGACGTTAGGCTGACAGGCCTGTAGTTCTCTGGATCCACCTTCTGGCCCTTCTTGTGGATGGGTGTCACACTGGCCACATTCCAGTCACGTGAGACCTCCCTGATTAGCCAGGACTGATGACAAATGATGAAGAGAGGCTTGGTGAGCTCTTCTGCCAGCTCCCTCATCACCCCAGGATGAGTCCAACCCAGTCCCATACACTTGTAAGCATCTAGAGTGGAACAGCAGGTCACTTACTGCTTCCTCCTGGATCATGGGGCGTCCATTCTGCTCCCTGTCCCTGTGTACCAGCTCGGGAGGCCTGCTGTCCTGAGGAAAATCAGTCGTACTGTTAAAGACTGAGGTAAAGAAGGTATCAGAAGAAAAAGAAAAAAGGAAAATGCTCTGACCAAACGGACACTGGACGCTTGGGAGGAAAAGGAGGACAGGAAATCTCTTAAGTGAGGCTAAATAAGCAGGAGGAAAGAAACAACTATAACGAAATATCAACAGCATTTCTAGAGCCGAACACCAGTCACAGCTGCAGCCTGACCTGGATCTGGCTTCTCGGGTCCTGACACACACAGCCGCTCTTTCTGTTTTCATTACAACTTTCTGACGGGCGAAAGAGCCCGCCTTAATCCCCGCACGGAGCAGAACGGATGACACGGCTCTCGCCATCCTGGCGCGCCGCAGCCTGCGGGGAAACGCGATTAGCAGCGACCGGCTAAGCCGCAGCTGTTCCCGAGCCGGCCGGGCGGCAGCAGCCGGGGAGCGGGCGAGGCAGCCACGGCGTCCCCAGGGCGAGCCCTCGCTCGGATGGCCCGCCAACAGCGGCGCCCGGGGCTGACGCGGACAGCGCGCCGGGACACATCGCGGTGGTCCCGACGCGTGGCAGCGACCTCCCCATCCCGAGGTGCTGCCAGCACACAGCAGCGAGTCCCCCCCGGGCGCGCCCAGCCACGGGGATGGGCCAGAAAAGCCCGAGGAGGTCGGAACGAGCGCGCCGCTCTCTGCCTCTCCCCCCGCCCGCGGCCCCGCTTCACCTCAGCCCGGCGGGGAGCGGGGGCCGCGTCGAGGAGGCGGCTCCCTCCCCCGCCGCCGTGTGACCTCATGCAGGAGGAAGCGC